>CM070092.1:3613572-3711072 GCA_036178185.1 Liparis tanakae | reverse complement strand
GACTTCTATACAACCGGAGGAGTCGCCCCCTGGTGGTCAGGGGAGATAATGCAGCTTTAACACACGAAGCAAATACTTCTATACAACCGGAGGAGTCGCCCCCTGGTGGTCAGGAGAGAGAATGCAGCTTTTAAGACAGTACGCTCCGGACCAAGAGGTTGAGGCGACAGCGTTTAACAATACGTGTTAGTTAATTAAATGTAAAGGTTGACAATCACCCCTGCTACTTTATGCTATGCTAAGCTAACTTAATTCATTAAGTTGGGCTGAACGTATTCGAGACTTTATAACACTTTAATATTACGAGGCAGCGAAGGCTGTAGATCCACTACTTCAGGCCTTATACCTTTCACAATAAAAGCCCTTATAGTGGCCAATTAACACAGACGCTCATATACTCATCGTGTGCGTGACGCTGCCTGGACATCTTTTAAGAAAATGGGTTAGATGCTTTCCTAATGTATATTACACAACCTTATAACTGGAGAACAAATGCACTTGACCCCAAAAATAAGAAAAGAGAGAAATCCCTCATTTCCTTTTCTTAAATTTGAAGGGAAACAGAAAAGGAAGGCTCGATGCCCGAGAGCACACAAATGGGTCAGTGTTCTAAATCATTACATATTTGGCTAATGTGCAGCAGACAGGGAACATTTATCCATCTTGGATGTTTCCCCCTTTTATTAAGGCTTCCTCAGGGACGTTTGCGCTCCAAATAAACACACGCACACGCACACACACTAAAGACATAATTTCTTCGAGGGGGTGGGGGCTTCACCTTCAAATCACACTGAATCGCAGCCAGTGCGATGAAAGGAATCGGACAGATTATATTGGATTATAACGCCAGACTGATTTCATCTCGCGCACGCTCCTGCATTATTAATCTGACAGTAATGTGGCCCGCCGTGCGCGATGAATCTTAGACAAAGAGATGGAGAGAGAGGAAGAGAGAGAGGGAGGAAGAGAGCCTATATGTGTGTCTATTTGTTCCTCTAATGTTTACTGTGGTGTCTCCTTCTTCCTCCTCTTCCTCTCTGTGTATCAGAATGTCCAGATCCCTTCATAAATTATTCATAAACTCCCCCTAATCCTCTCCTTTGTGTCGCCTCCAGGGATGCTGCTGCTTCCCCGCATCGGGCTGGACGCTGTCACTGTCACACACACACACACACACACAAACACACACACACACACACACACACATATCTAATGACTTCTCCTACACTGGCTTTAAATGTATTTAGTGATGTGATGTCTTCCCAGATGTCATCGTAATCTCTTCTCTTATAGTGTACATACACAATTACTTACAATGGCAGCAATGCAGGCGTATTGAGTTTATTACTATGTTCATATTTTAAGATTTCTTCATAATATTAGTCCTCATTTCAATGTGGAATCTTAAAATGTGTCTACTGATGTCCTGCTATGCCTCATGGTTCCCAGTGGGTTTATATTGACCTCATTGTTACCTCTTCTCGTGGCTCTATCACATCCATAAGGGGTTTAGATTGTCTACTTTTGTCTTTATTGTGACCTAATTTCGTTTTTTCTTTCTTCCCCTGTGACATCTCTAGTCTCAACATCTCAATATTCCTGCAGGGACAGCTGGTGTAATAACGGGTTGACGTGTGTCGGTATGCATTAATATAAGATTCTTAAAACATTTGAATAATCTTGATGTTGATATTTATCTTTACTCTCCATAACAACCTATTTAATATTCAACATTTGTTTTAGGGCAGATTCTACAAAATATTTTAAATTTGTTTTAGTGTGCAGACAATGTCTAGATTAATATAATAAATGGAATAATGTCATAAAATAACTAACCGACACTCGGTGCCTCCTAACCCACAATCCGAGCCTCACTGACCTCCTTTAGGGAGTGTGTGTCGGTACCCCGACGCGCTGCTGCTGCAGCAATACATTCATATATATATATATATATATATATATATATATATATATATATATATATATATATATATATATATATATATATATAATATATGCATGATTAAAGTGCACCGTTAAAGGGCTCGTGTTCTTACCGTGCACCGGCAGCGAGGTCCAGTGCAGAACCAGGACGCACGACAGCAGCGTTAGTCTCCAGCATCCCGTGCGCGAGCTCGCCTCCTTCCCCTGCATCTTCGCCGCGCAACGGTGGAACGACGTGATGACCAGAGTTAAACCCCAATAAAAAATGGTGGCTAAAAAAAAGGAAAAAGTAATCCGTGTGTGTGCGTGCGTGTGCGTGTGTGTGTGTGTGTGTGTGTGTGTGTGTGTGTGTGTGTGTGTGTTAAATGCGGTGTTGCGGTCTCGACTCCAGCCTCGCGCCGCCTGCTCCGGTCCGCTGCTCCTTCACGCGCTCGGCTCGGTTTAAGCACACTGAGGCTTTTGGGTTACGGCTCCATTGCCACAGGACGGCGGTCAGAGGCGGCGCGGGAGGGGTGGGGGTGGGCGGGGGCGGTGTGGGCGTGGGTGGGTGAGTGGGTGGGTGGGCGCAGACGCACGCCGTGGTCTCGGTTCGGTTCGGTTCGGTTCGGTTCGGCTCGGCTCGGCTCGGCGGGGCTCTGGGCACCTTTCTGTTGTTGTTGAGGGGAAACGAAACGCACGGCGGAGTGCGAGCGCGCGCTGCAGCCGTCTCATCATCCGGGGAGGGGAACAGAGGGTTTGGTGACGCCCCCCCCCCCTTCACCCCCCACCACCACCTCCTCTTTATCCCTCCTCCCCCCTTTTCCTAAGACGCTTCCCTCCTCCTCCTCCTCTCTCCATCCTTTCCTCTAAACGTGTCCCCCTTCGAAGAGTCCACAGCATCTTTCCTCTTGCTCACACTTCTTCTCCTCCTCTCTTCCCTTTTGCAGACATGTCTTCTCCTCTTCCTCCTCACTTTCTTCAACTTCCATGACTTCCTTGTGTTCTTCTCCTCTCAAAATCTCACATAAATCCCAAGAGACATGTAAATCTCTTCTTCCTCTTAACTTCCTCTTTTTCGAGGCTTTTCCTCGTATTTGTTTCTAGCTTCCTTTCTTTCCTTTCCTCACAATGCCTCACTCCCTTCCCAAGCCCCTTACCATCCTTCCTTTTCCTTAAAACTATTGTTCTACTTTTCCACCTCCACCCTCTTTTCCAGAGTTTTTCTTCCTCATCATCCAAGACTCGTAAAGCCTTTCCTCCCATTTTGTCCTCCACGAAAATGTTTCCCCACCTCCTTCTCTATCCTACTTTCCCTTTGTTTTGTTCTCCTTCTACTCCTTTCTTTGTTCCACAGACATTCATCTTCCTCTTTATTGCCTCCCTCTTGTTCCTTAATCTTACGCGACAGAAAAACATCTCTTACACCTTTGCACATATGTTTTCCTTCCTTTTCCTCCTCCTAGTTTCATCTCCTTTTCCACTAGCTCCTTTCCCCTAAACCTGTTCCCTACTCGTACTCACCGGGAACACATTACTCCTCCTCCTCCTCCTCCTCCTCCTCCTCTTCCTCCGTCTTCTCAAAACTTTTCAGATATTTTCTTCATCTTTTCCACTTCCTCCTTTCCTCTCCCATAACGTCTCCTCCTCCTTCCTCACTTCCTCCCCCTCTTTCCTAAAGCCTTCAGTCATTTGCTATTCATCCGAGTGTTGGATCTCTCTGAACTTTTTTCCCCTCCACTATAAGAAACCCCTATATTTCAAAGGAGATTAACCTCCCGTCACCGTCCTGTGTGTGTGTGTGTGTATGTGTGTGTGTGTTTGTTTGTGTGGGTGTTTGTGTGTGTGTAAAATAGGATGAAGCAGTTTTAGATTATGTAAAAAAGTGTTGTTTGACGCCGTCAAAACAACCCGCTTTGTTTAATGGTGTGACACAGAGAAGCAAACAAAAGGGGGGGGGGGTGTCTGGGTGAAACGCAGTAAGGGGGTGGAGGGTTAAATGGGGGGATGCACACAGTGATGAATGCCCGAGGGCCCCGGGGGTAATGGTGGTGGTGGGGGTCGTGGGCATTCTTCCACACACACACAAAAAAGCATAAAGAGAGAGGGGCTGGGCAACAGGAGATGTTTTGTGTGTGTGTGTGTGTGTGTGTGTGTGTGTGTGTGTAGTTGGTTGTTGATGTGTATGTGTGTGTGTGTGTGAAAAGGAATAGCAATGACAACAAAATGAAACTGTTTAGTGGAATAGAAAGTATGTGTTTGGTGAATTGTGAAAAGTAGGTCAAGTGGACATTTTGGTGGCTTCCATTTGAAAAAAAGCCAATAGAATAAAATAATGTTTCCAGAATATGAACGATAAGCATCCTCCAAAAAACAAAAACATTTAAATCTTGAATGAGCTCAATTAAAACATATTTCCACCTCCAATTAGATTACATTCCCGCTGCGGGCCTTCATTCCTGCTTTCATCTGGTTCCACTGGACCTCTTCTGCTGTTTGTTGTTGTTGTTGTTTATCTCTTCCACTGTGCGATGCCAATATGACTCGACAGTAGAGTATGACAGGGGGAACAATAACTAAGGTCGCCCCATCTGTTGTGAACCTTCCGCCTCGTTTCTTTCAGTTTCGTATTCCAATCACCCAAAATCTAATAACGTGGAATATTTGTCTTCCCCTCATTTTGTTCTCTCTGAGCTGCCGTCTTGTCTCAGGTGAATCATCTGGGCTCAATAAACTTTTACAATCGCTGCTTATTATCACTCAATAAGACGAAAGGCCTCTTAGGCAAAAGGGGCGATTTATTTTGTGAGTTATATAATGTCCTTGTTTTTCTTTTTTTTCAATGAAGATCACATTAAATTAATCATAAATACTCTCTCTACATAGTTAATGTGTAAATGACTATTCTCTGTTTCAGTACTATGAAAAGCGCAATAAAAATGTTATGTCTTATTATTATTATTAGAAGACTAACGGAGGGGTAGAAAACCCTTGAAAACCCTTTTTATGTGAGCGCAGCTGAAAACAGTTATGCTAGTGAGAGAAGCTATAAAACTGTCATTCCTTTGAGCGACAAGTTTGAAGAACAACATTCATATTTACAATAAAAATCATTATTTATAACCTTGTCAATGTCTTGACTATACTTTGTTTTAATTTTGCAATTAATTTGATAAATTTCCATGGAAAACACAAGATTGTCTTGGTGACCCCAAACTTTTGAACGGTAGTGTACATTTGTTAAACTGAACTTTTACAGAACATAAACTATAACTTACGACAACACGGAGGCTTTATAGTCCGGAACAAGCGCAGATCCATACGATCAGTTTGAGCCTTTCACAATAAGACAGCTAACATTAGCGTGACGACATTGCTCACGGTGACATCGCTAGGACGCTGAACTTTAGCAGATATAATCTCTTTCCTCATTGGCTTCCACCGATGACGGCACTCGAGGTAAAAGTGGAGTTGTTATGATTCCTCCTCGGGGGGGAAATGAAGATTGTTGTGGAAATGCACGGCGTTGTTGGCGGTAGCCCGTATCGCTCAACTCTGAACACCGTGTGCACGCAGACGGCTCGTCCCGACCTCACCGACCGCGGCGCCGTCCGAACTCCCCAAAACCCAAATAACAAACGCGTCTTATCCAAAACGTCTGAGCGTCGCCACTTGACCCACTTCCTAGGAGACGGCAGCCGATAACGGGGCTGGGACCTTGGCCTCGTCGCCTCTGCAGACGGAGGAGGACGTCTGCGTGGTGGTGGTGGTGTGTGTGTGTGTGTGTGTGTGTGTGCGTGTGTGTGTGTGTGTGTGTGTGGGGGGGGGTAATATCATGGCAATCCATCCGGTGGTTGCTGAGATATAAAAGGGTGTACCAGGTGGACTGATGGTGTCAAATAGTGCAAATTAATCAATATTGATCATACAAATAGTGAAAATTCTGGTGTTTTATTGAGATAATCACAATTGTTTTTAATCAATAAATAATGTGGATGTGGACACAGTGATATGATATGATATGATGTATGATATATGATATATGATATGATATATTATATGATATATGATATGATATATGATATTATATATACCTTTATACGTCCCACAGTGGGGAAATTTCAAAAATCACAGCAGCGGTTTAAAAAATAATTATTATAAAACACCAAATTAAATACTAAAAACTAAATACTAATACTAAATATACAGGGGGAAACAAAGTAAAGTGCTGAATTTGCAAGGATCTCCAGCGATATAGAGAAACACGACTAAACATTTTCCATTGACATTATTTTTCTAAATAGATTACTCCCCGTGATCCTGGGCTAACAGGATGTGTATTGGTCCTCTATTATAAGACCACCAGGGGTGTTCCCTTCACACACACACACACACACACACACGCGCACACACACACACACACACACACACACACACACACACACACACACACACACACACACACAAGTATGGCATCCGTCCAAGTATTTTGGTTAATAATTCATTCTTCCGATTGGGGGTCACATGCTGTTGTTGTGACCGCTTACCTGATATTAAATAGGGGGCAGAGCTCATCAACACTTGGATTATAGGGACATTTAATTCCTCTTAAAAACCTAAAGCAACCCCCTTCACTTTCATTTTACCCCAAAATGTGCTCGTTAAGAAGGGCCAGAAATAGGCGCGTGTCCCTTTAACAAACACTTGTTTCATACCTCATCATGCGAGTCATCTCGTATCTTCCGTCATCTTTCTTCAAACGGCGAGCGACATAATGAAACATTTTCCAATGAAGCTGAACAAACAGGGAAACTCGCTGGAGCCGCCAATCAAACCTGCATCTGGGATCTGCTTTTTCATTTCTCCACAAATTGTATTTGATTCCAGGATCACAGAAAGTGCAAAATATTTTTTTTTTAAATAGCCGCAGCAAAGAGAAAAAGAAAGTAAAATCAACGGCTCGGGTAGATTATTTTTTAACTAAAAGCTCTCTTGTAGATTTCTACCTTCGCATTGGAAATGCGGAAGGTTATGCTTTGATCGCCGTGTGTTTATTTTATTTATTTATTTGTATGCGTTTTACTCGCATAACTCAACAAGTATTAAACCGAATCGCATGAAATGTGGGGGGATTATTGGTTATTATCCGGGGACCATTTGATTCGATTTTGGGATTGATCGGGTCAAAGGTCAAGGTCATGAAAAGGTCAAAATCTTCTTTTACCATAGCACGATAATTTTTTATCCAATTGGCATACAACTAATGCCAAAATATTCATAATTCAATGCCCAATCTTGTGATATGTGAAGGTATGCGCTCTACCGAGTGCCCGTTCTAGTTTCACTTATTTTTAAACGCTCGGTAATAAGCGCTTTCTGGCCAATAAAAAATAAAAATAAGAAAACGGTAAAGCTGCAGAACGCTTTTAAGTTTTTGTTAAATAGATGCAATTAAAAGCTCTTACGCCATCAGAACAGAATGACCTGAATACAAATTGCTCACCAGTGTGAATGAGGTGTTGTTCCACCGTTCTCCCTCAAACAACTGGAACACATGTTATAATTATAAACACACGTGCAGATGACCGCGTCTAATTAGAAAAGCTGCACATATGGAAATGAGAAGTTCTGCACACAGGTTTAATGTACACATATATTTTACTCTCAGTACTTCATTTTGCATAAAGTCGTATAGATCTCGAAGTACAAGACTGTGTAAATATAAAATTAAATAAAAAGTGGCTTCTCGCATGAAACTACGACGCCCGTGTGATTGTAAATATACGTTTGGCAATTAAAAAAGTTATTGTTACAAGTCCAGAAAGACAAAAATATGCAACGACAATTAAACAGCATTAAATCCCAAGATGAAATGCATGTTAAGACGTGCGAATAAACAACATGGAAATGTACAGGCCTTGCAGACATTTAAACACAACAGTCTTTATCCATTCGTTCTTCTCTCCTTTACCTTTTATTCATTCCCCCATTCTCCTTCCCCCCTCCCCTCTATGAATATCCTTTCTCTCCTCTTTTCACTGTCTTTTCTTGAGCTCAGAGATCGCCGCCCGCTGTGTTTACTAATCAGAGCAGAAATAAACGGTTCATAACCCCCCCCTTATTTCTTTCTCCTCAAAATATTAAACCCCCCCAATCCCTGAGAAAAAGCCTGCTAAACACACTGCTACACTTATTCTTTGTTTTGCTAATTGCAATTATTCCTCTCTCTCTCTCTCTCTCTCTCTCTCTCTCTCTCTCTCTCTCTCTCTCTCAGACTTCTTCCGGATGGCGTTTCCTCAAATCCTGCAGCTCAAAATAAATCCAGACTGAGATCTCGTTCACATTTGTCGATATTCTACCCGTCAGTCAAACTTGGACTCTGAGCCCCAAATATATGAAAACTGTTGCACTTTTTTTTTTTGGTCCAAGTCTTCTATAAAAAATCATATTTCTCAAAGCCAGACTCTTCCTGCGGCCGTGACCTGGCGGCGTGCGTCTTCAGACGCCTCCTTAATCGGGGGTAATCGTTGTTGTGGATATTCGTAGCATTATTGTTTTTGTTTTAAAGCACATTTACCGAACCGGTCCAGTCTCAACACTCTTATCTTATCTCATGCGTCCCACATAGAGTCGTTACAGTGTAATAAGCGACTGAGAATCACGTTAACCTGTCACAAGATCTGCTCTCGGGGTTTTCTTTAACGTCATCCCGGCTGTGTGGTTGACATGACGATGGCCGGCCAACAACGGCTTCTATTAGTAGATATTAAATGCATATGAAGATAATGAATGTGCATTATTATACCAGGTGTTCACGCTATTTTAAATCCTCCCAGAATGCAAAGCGCTAGCGACCTCATTTAATGTCTTGAACACCTGAGAAACAGCTTCATCTTCATCTTCTGAGTCATGAAGCGTGCTCATCTTCATCTTTAGAGTCATGAAGCGGGCTCATCTTCATCTTTAGAGTCATGAAGGGGGCTCATCTTCATCTTCATCTTCAGAGTCATGAAGCAGGCTCATCTTCAGAGTCAGGAAGCGTGCTCATCTTCATCTTTAGAGTCATGAAGCGTGCTCATCTTCATCTTTAGAGTCATGAAGCGGGTTTATCGTCATCTTCATCTTCAGAGTCATGAAGCAGGTTTATCGTCATCTTCATCTTCACAGTCATGAAGCGGGCTCATCTTCATCTTTAGAGTCATGAAGCGGGCTCATCTTCATCTTCATCTTCAGAGTCATGAAGCAGGCTCATCTTCATCTTTAGAGTCATGAAGCGGGCTCATCTTCAGAGTCATGAAGCAGGCTCATCTTCATCTTCAGAGTCATGAAGCAGGCTCATCTTCATCTTCACAGTCATGAAGCGGGTTTATCGTCATCTTCATCTTCAGAGTCATGAAGCAGGTTTATCGTCATCTTCATCTTCACAGTCATGAAGTGGGCTCCTCTTCATCTTCTTCTTCTCTGCTGTGAGTTCTTCGTGGGTGAAATGGTTTTTGGTTATCAGTCGTTATTGAGCATTAATCCAGCGTTCAATCTGTAGATATTCATCTCGTTGCTCTCGGAAACGCGTCGTGAAATCCGAACGTCGCCTTTGTCGTGTTTATCGTGACGACCATCGTCGCTCGGATGTTTAATTTTAGAGAGAATAACTGACCCCAGATCAGCCCGACAGTTGTGACCGTATTCACGGTCATGAGTAATATGATAATTATTGAGCTGCAGAACGTCACCGGACCTCCGGAGGACAAAGGACAAAGGACAGAGGAAACAATGGCTCTCGAGGAGGTGAGGGGGGATGGGAGAGGACGAGATTACAGGAGAGGAGTAGAGGAGGAGGAGGAGGAGGAGGAGGAGGAAGGCAGCGTGGGAGGGAAGTGAGATGTCGTTCCACGGCTCCTTCAAGCTCATGCAGGGATGTGAACCGCTGGCCTACTTTAGCCTCCTCCATTTTTTATGATGCACACACACTTACTGTTCATAAGCACACACACACACACACACACACACACACACTTACTGTTCATAAGCACACACACACACACACTTACAGTTCATAAGCACACACACACACACTTACTGTTCATAAGCACACACACACACTTACAGTTCATAAGCACACACACACTTACTGTTCATAAGCACACACACACACATACACACTTACTGTTCATAAGCACACACACACACACACACACACGCTTACAGTTCATAAGCACACACACACACTTACTGTTCATAAGCACACACACACACACTTACAGTTCATAAGCACACACACACACTTACTGTTCATAAGCACACACACACACATACACACTTACTGTTCATAAGCACACACACACACACACACACACACTTACAGTTCATAAGCACACACACACACTTACTGTTCATAAGCACACACACACACACACACACACTTACAGTTCATAAGCACACACATACTTACTGTTCATAAGCACACACATACACACACGCTTACAGTTCATAAGCACACACACACACACTTACTGTTCATAAGCACACACACACACACACACTTACAGTTCATAAGCACACACACACTTACTGTTCATAAGCACACACACACACATACACACTTACTGTTCATAAGCACACACACACACACACACACACACACACACGCTTACAGTTCATAAGCACACACACACACACTTACTGTTCATAAGCACACACACACACACACACACACACTTACAGTTCATAAGCACACACATACTTACTGTTCATAAGCACACACATACACACACACACGCACACACACACACACGCACACACACACACTTACTGTTCATAAGCACATTGACACACACACACACAGCAGTGAAATGTCAACTCTGAACAGTCCCCACCTGGCTGGACACACCGTGGACTCAAACGGTCTCCTAGCAACACAGTATTGACCCGAGCCGTACGCGGCGCCGCAGGTGGTCCTGGGTTCACGGCGTCCAGAGCCCCCGCGGCCCGGCGCCGTGTACCTGCCAGACGGAGCGCTGGGCGCCGCGGGCTGTAACTATGGAGCCGCCATCGCTATAGCAACAGGCTCCTCCGAATAAATAAAAAAAAAGTGAAGAAAAAGGGCAAGGACCACCAGCGTCGCAGCTGCTGCAGGATTTCGAGTAACACACACACACACACACACACACACACACACACACACACACACACACACACACACACACACACGATGGAAGTCACTGGAATACAGCAAAAAACAAAAGCATGTGACAGGTGCACACAAACGCCTCTTCATTTTACATCAGCAGCCTTCACTCTGCGCCACTCTGTTCCTACGATGAAAACAATCCCACAATGCATTGTGGGATTTTTACAGGTGGGCAAATGACTTTTTGTCATGAAAAAGAAATCTCTCTTCCCTCCTGGCGTATTGATGAACTCCAGACTGAGTGACACCGGGAGAGCAGCGTGACTTTGGGCCTGTATGGTGGCCGGTTTGGGACATTTTCATTCGTTTGCTTTTCTGTGACAGCCCGTTAAAAACAGAGACTCGCCCAGAAGTCTGCGAGGGTTCGAGTCTCTGGGAGATCAATGAGCCCTTCATGAAAGTCAATATTAGATGCAGACTTTACCTGAAGGGAATTACCCACAATTCATAGCACGGGGTAACCAGTGGAAGCATGGAGATGTACAACAGATAAAAAAGGAGGAGAGTGTGTTCAGCCTGGCAAATTATATATACTCAGAATGCTTCTCAGTATATATAATGAGGATAACTAAGGAGTAAAGATTGAGCATATAAAACGTTAAATAAAAAAAAATGGGGATGGGGGGGTTATCTTCTTTTTTTTAAGACACAGAACGGCAGAGTTGAGAAGCGATAAGCTCATCGGTCGTGGCAGATTCAGCGCAGATGTGTGAGGCCCGGGGGAGCGGCGGCCATGTTAATTATAAAAACATTCTGGGCACGCACACACATGCACACATCACACACACACATGCACACACACACACACACACACACACACACACACACACACACACACCACACACACACACTCAGGGTGAACATACTAAGTCCCAACCGGCTTCTCTTCACGCCGTCAGTTGAAGGCGTGAAGAGCTCGGACGTATAATTATTATTTGTGTAATTATATCTAGGAGTGGTCCCAGATTTTTTTTTAAATATATGGAATGTGTCTTTGGTTGTGTACATTGATTCTCACACACACACACACACACACACACACACACACACACACACAAGGAGACTGTCTGCACGGGGCAGAAGTCAAAAAGGATGTTGAGGGAATGAACGATGATCAGAAAGAGTCAAGGGAAAGTGTGTGTGTGTGTGTGTGTGGACACATGGGATCCATCCTGAAATATACGGAGACGTCTGAGGTCAGCAGCGAGGAGACGAGGGGACGAGGGGAAAGGTCAGCGGGTCAAGTGAACACACTCGACCCCCCTCTTCCTCACTGGCTGTCAGACGCTCAGCAGAAATGCTAATTGGAGGGTTTGAGGAGCCTCTTCGTCAGAGAGAGGACGAGTCCAGAAGAAGAGACGCGTCACTAATGTTTATTAATATAGTTTATTAATGTCACTGAGCTGTGCGTCACATATCAGCGAATTAACTTGCTCAATATTAGTAAATTAAGAGTCAACAAATAAGTTAAATAAGTTAATTTAATCTGATGTCGGAATATATGCAACGTTCTGATAGCTTTAGTCCATTTATAACATGTAAAATAATAATGAAGGCAAAAATGCATACATTTGGTCTAATTTATAAAGTATTAATAACATGTTAATAAATCAAATCAACGTTGTGAAATACCAATTAGTAAATCTTACGGCTCCGTGAAACCTGAAGGAACCACGTCAGACACTAGGCTGCAGGAAAGGAAACAAGGTCTCACTTCAGACGCTAATCTAGAGCAAACGTTCACACACACACACACACACACAGGGAGTAATCACCCTCTGGCCCTCATCCTCTCGATAACATCCTCATGGTCAACCGCCCCCCCCCCTGCCCAGATTACATACAGCGCTGGCTGCATGGCCGGGATTAGATTTCAAGAGCAGCAGAACGCAGGACACACACACACACACACACACACACACACACACACACACACATACACGCACACACACACAGTCTCTCCCTCACACACACACACACACACACACAGTCTCTCCCTCACACACACACACACACAGTCTCTCTCTCTCTCTCTCTCCCTCAGTCTCACCCTCACACAGTCTCTCTCTCTCTCTCTCCCTCACACACACATAGTCTCTCTCTCTCTCCCTCACACACAGTCTCTCTCTCTCTCTCTCCCTCACAGTCTCACACAGTCTCTCCCTCTCTTTCACACACACACACACACACACACACACACACACACACACACACACACACACACACACACACACACACACACTCTCCCTTACACACACACATTCTCTCTCTCTGTCACTCTCTCTCACTGTGATCCTCGTCAAGTAGTGGGAGTTCATATTCATAATAATAATTAACTGCAGGTAGCGGAGATGCATTATTAAACTTTAATTCTATATTCTCACAGCTTTTGTTCTGTGTTGGTATATTCAGTATTAAATGCTTTTATTTGCATTTATTTGACCTGTTTTGACCACAGGGCGGAGGCTTTGTGCTCGTACATCTTCCTCTCCTTGTTTCTCTCCCAGTAAATAAAAAGCTTGATGGTTTTATACTTGATGGTTTTACTTTAACTCATAAAGTTTGTACTTTCTAGTTTGTACTCTAGGTTGAAATGCACTTATTGTAAGTCGCTTTGGATAAAAGCGTCTGCTAAATGACATGTGATGTAATAATAATAAAGCATCAGAACACAAAGAAGGACAGCGGGACGTCGAGCTCATACAAAACAGTTTATTCAACAGCGTCTCAGGTCCAAGTACCAACAGACCTCATACAAAAAAAACAAAGAAAAAATAAAATAAAAACATAATAATTCTACAAACTTCCAAACAACAGAGATAACTTCCATCTACACAAAACTTCTCCTTAAAAAATACATTACCAATAACACAAAGAAGTATCGAGTAAAGATAATATATGTAAAGGGGCGTGTGTGTGTGTGTGGGCGGGGGGGGGGGGTCCCGTCATATTTAGGTGACATTACATAACAAGCCTTGGTGTGGTGTTGGATGGGAAGGGGGGGGGGCAACAGTAATGCAGCAGTCACATGGGCAAGGCAGGAGGGAGGGAGGAGATGGAAAGAAAGGAAATAGGAAGCTAAGAGAAAGACTTCTAGAAGAGGTAGCCAGCGGATGATCGAGGAAGAGGTAGCAGAGACGCTAACGGAGGAGACGCTAACGGAGGAGACGCTAACGGAGGAGACGCTAACGGAGGAGACGCCAGCTTCTGGGGAAACGAGTTAAAGGGACGACTATCTAGTGGCTAGATTTATATTTTCTGGTTACGGCTTTAAATCTCACGACTAAAGAATTCAGTTGATTAAAAAAAGGGGGGGGGGGGATTCATTTCACGACTAATCAAAAAACGTCTCGGTCAATAAAATGTACCTCCAAGTCCTCAGACGTTCATCTCCGTCCGACCGGCTCCCCGAAACCGTCCGGTCACATAAAGACGAGGAGCTCAGAGGATCGTCTGATCATCTAATCGAGGATTTAAAAAAAAAGCTCCCAGTTAGATTATCGACCGACTTGTTGCAGCTCTATAAAAAGCGCGCGGCGGTCGTTCCCCTCGTCGACTTCTCTTAAAAACGCCGCGAGGGAAAAAACGACGGGGCTAAAAACGAGGTGTCAGGGGAGCGGAGTTGGAAGAGGAGGGGGATACGGGGAAGGGGGGGGGGGCAGGGTCTCCGCTACATGATCCAAAAACATCGAGAAGCCTGAAGAGCTTCATTCGTGTTCTTTTGCTTCAGTCGAGACTTATCTGTAAAGGCCGTGTGTGTGTGTGTGTGGTCCAGTGCTTCGTGGCAGTGTGTGTGTGTGTGTGTGTGTGTGTGTGTGTGTGTTATAGTGCTGTGGTTAGTGTTAGTTAGCAGGAGTCTTTTGCTGTGACGTTTCTATAAGATACGGCCGGTCTTATTATTGATTATTTCCGCTCAACAATCCGGTGGAAGGCCAGCAGCGGCCGTGACCTCGGCGTCTCCCTCGTTACCACAAACACACGATCGGCTTGAGTCCGTATCAGATTATTGTTGATCCCCAGCCGAGGCGTTGTTTAAGATGACAGCAGCCAGCTGTTTAAGGAAGTCACCGAGCCTCGGAGAAACCCAACGGGGGGGGGGGGGTCGAGGGCCACAGAGAAGGAACGCCGGTCGCACACACACACACACACACACACACACACACACACACACACACACACACACACACACACACACACACACACACACACACACACACACACACACACACACACACACACACACACACACACACACACACACACACACACACACACACACACACACACACACGGCGGTTTTGGTCTCATAGTGAAATGTGTTGGAAATGAAGACGACTTCAAACTAATGTCTTCCATATTAAATCAAGGGAAACAAATTCTGTCTAATCTTTGCATCTTTGTTTTGGTCAAAGGGACGGAGACGGAAACGACATTGTTTACATCTCGAACAACATGAAGCGTGTTGTTGTTGTTTTGTCCTTCGTTCTGCATCGTGTCCCTGTGTCCCCCCCCCCCCCCCCCATTGAACACACACAGAACTACAGTGTATAAGAGGAGGAAGAGGTAGGTGTGTAACAGCTCAGGTTGCTCAATACACACACACACACACACACACACACACACACACGCACACGCACACGCACACGCACACGCACACACACCTGGTCTCACTAGCTCCCCTTAGTGCTCGGCTTGCAGACAGAGGCACCAGACAAGAGGAGGTGTGTGTTTCTGTGTAATAATGACAGGAGGGAGGTGAGAGGAGAGAGAGAGAGAGAGAGGGAGAGAGAGAGAGAGAGAGAGAGAGGGGGGTTACAGTGTAATTTTAAAAACAGCGTAGGAAAGAGAAGGTGAGAAAGAGAGCTTGTTTTGTTTTTTGTACACGAGTCGTTCTCTCCGGCCTCCGCGTGAAAACAGTGTTCGTTACTAGACGACCCTTTCCGCTGCGCCCTGAGAGGAAGTCTGGATGCGTGTGTGTGTGTGTGTGTGTGTGTGTGTGTGTGTGTGAAATTGGGTTACCCTTGCCACTGAACCCTGAGTGTGTGTGTGTGTGATGATAGAGTTAACTGTAGTTTTGAGTATTGAGGGGAAACATGACGAGCCAGTAGCAAAGGGATGAAAAAAGAGCTTCAGAGTGTGTGAGTGTGTGTATGAGTGTGTGTGTGTGTGTGTGTGTGTGTGTGTGTGTGTGTGTGTGTGTGTCTTAGTTGTCAGCCACTCGTCCACTCGCGGGCGCTGGAGGACCCAGAGGAAGTGGAGGCACCGCTTCAGCCTGAGCAGCTGGAGGACCGGGGTCTGGAAAGAGGAGAGGAGTTTATTTATTGAGAGAAAAAGAAGAGCGCTTTATGAGGTAAAGGAGACTCCTTGACTCCTAGACTCCTAGACTCCTTGACTCCTTGACTCCTTGACTCCTTGACTCCTTGACTCAGCTATCGTCCTTTAAGTATAACGAGTCGCTACAAATTAACATGTGCAAATCAGTAATGTGTATGTTTGACATCACCCCAATAAAAACACCGTCAAACATGACACACACACATACAGAGTGTAAACATAAACACACACACACACACACACAGTGTGTGGCACGAGGAGATTTGCACTCACACATGCCGTTGGGCGCTCCGGGGTGGCGGGGGGGCATCATGGGAGCCATGCCGCCGGGTGGGGGGCCGCCAGAAGGCGGGCCGGACATCATGCGTCCCGGCATCGGCCCCATCGGCCCTGGAGGGAGGAGGAAGGAAGGAAGGTAGGAAGGAGGGAGGGAAGGAGGGATGAGGACAACGGTAAAAACCCTCTTCCTCTCTAGAGGCTCCGCCCAGGAGCTCAACGCCTCGTATCGCCCCCGGTCGACCTCCATAGCGCGGCCGCGCCTCCTCGAGGAGCTCCTCCCGCTGCGCGTCGCTCACCTGTCTGTCCGGGGTGGTGCGGGCCCATCGGGTGGTGGCCCATCGGCGGGTATCCGGGGTGCATGCCGCCGCTGGGCGGGGGCCCTCCGTGGTGGGGCCCCCCGGGGTGCATGCCCGATGGAGGCGGCCCGGAGTGGGGTCCGGAGCCGGGCGCCTGCTGCCCCTGCCCTTGAGCCTGGGCGGCGGCGGCGGCGGCGGCGGCCTGCTGCTCCATCTGCTGCCTCGCCTTCATCTCGGCGTATTTCAGCTGCTCCATGTGGAAGGCCTGGCGCTCCGTCAGCAGCTGCTGCCGCTGGAGCTCCAGCTGCAGGGCGGAGGAGGAGGAGGAGGAGGAGGAGGAGGAGGAGGAGGGTCAACGGAGGGAACGAGAGGACGACGAGAACGACTCCACCGACTCCACCAGCTCCACCCCCGATGAGTGGAGCGGAGGCTCTTCATGTAGCACCACGTTATAAACTCGCCTCAACACGCTTCACCTGCACAGCGTCACTGACACAGGCAGGGTTCTTATACACGTTGCCCGATGGATTTCCAGGACTTTTCCAGGACTTTTCCAGGACTTCAAACCAAATGTCCATGACCAAATTGAAATCTCGGTACAAACATGAACAATTAAGAACATTTTGCGTATTGAGAGCGTACGCCGGCTTATATTTTGAGCGTCTTTCTTAAAAAAACAACATTAATTATTTAAAACTTGGCGTAAATTAACACGTGATCATAACACATTTCCATGACTTTTCCAAAACTTTTGTGATTTAATTTTTTTCCATGACTTTTCCAGGCCTGGAAATGACCATTTTAAAATTCCATGAAACACAATAAACCCGCCAACAGTGACACTAAATAAAAAATACGGGAGGAACCTCAGGAGGAGGAATAACCAACAGCATAAACGATGACAAAATATATTATATATTACCCTTTGGACTTCATGAGAGAGTCAACTAAAACAAAATGTAATCAGACTATAACTATTATTTTCATTCTCACACTCTTGAGACTCATGAGATCAAATCATTCTGAACCATAACTTTTAGTTCTTCTTTTCAGAAGGACGAGCCTCCTTCATTATTAATACCCGAGAGCTCTTTCCTGGGTGTGTGGAGATGAAATGTTAATGCCGGAGCTAATGCAGTCGTCAACGTCGACGTCCGCATTAAATCTCAACGTCCAACGCTCGACAAGCAATAAAAGCTTTTTTATTTGATGTATTATTTTGACTGACCGCCTCCTTCTCTCGGTCCATGATGGTCTCCAGCTCCTCGAAGTGCCTCAGCTTGATCTCCAGCTTCTTCATCTGGGTCTCCACCAGCAGCGCCACCAGGGACTTGATCTTCCTCTCCTCCACCGCCGCCAAGTGCTGAGAGGAGGACGCGAGCGAAGGTTAAACACGCGGTCAACAACCCACAAGTCCCGATGTGCGACCAGAATTTGACAGAACTTTCTCCGTTCATGCACAAGCTCTTTTTTTACGTTTCACTTCCCCCCCCCCCCCCCTCACTTTTCAGATTTGCCGTACACAAAAAGAATAAGAGAACATTTCCGATACAGGGTTCTTACACATTTTGACCAATGAATTTCCATGACTTTTCCATGATTTTTCAATGATTTTCCATGACTTTAAACCAAATGTCCATGACCAAACTGAAATCTCGGTATAAACATGAAAAATTTAGCGTATTGAGCCGTGTGCCGGCTTATATTTTGAGCGTCTTTCTTTAAAAAAACATAATAATTATTTCAAACTCCATGAACTTAAACTCAAATGAACATGTGATTATAGCAAATTTCCATGACTTTTCCAAAACTTTTAGGATTTAAGTTTTTTCCATGACTTTTCCAGTCCTGGAAATGACCATTTTAAAAATTCCATGACTTTTCCAGGTTTTCCATGACCGTACGAACCCTGCACACAAGTCCCGATGTGCGACCAGAATTTGACAGAATTTACCCCGTGCATGCATGAGCTCATTTTTTATTTATTTTTATTTACAAAAAGAAGAGAGCATTTCCGATTTTCCGGCGTCGGACTCTGGGCTCTCACCTTGGCCTTGGTGGCGGCGGACGCCAGGGCGGCGGCGGCGGCGGTGGCGATGTTCCCCTCTCCGATGTCGTGCTCCAGCTTCTTCCTCTTCTCGTCTCCCTCGTCCACGGCCGCCTTCTCCTCCTTCTCCTTCTCCTGCTCGGAGGGCGACGTCTCCATGGACTCTTCCTTTTCTTTGTCTGACGGGGGACGGAGACGGAGACATTTAACGGCCCTCGCTCAGAATCACGCAACAGAAACGTCTTCTGTCCTCGTGCGGAGACGCTTTAAAGACGCTCATAAGGAATGACGTCATCGAAAACATTTCTGTGACCTTTAATGTTTCTTTTTTCTTTCTAAAAAAAAATATTTACAGGAAGGAAAAAAATTATTAAAACAAATAATTGAAAGCTATTGAAGTTGTCTTGACGCTGTTGTAGGAACTAATAGCAATAATTTACTCATCTCTAGTTTCTGTTTGACTATTACCTCCTACAATATTTTTACTTTTGTGTAATACTTGAACTATTAATACTGTAATGTGCTTTTTGAAAAATTGATGCAGTGCGATTTATTCGATTTGTTCCGTGTTGGGATGGGGGGAAAAATTTAAAATAACATGTGAAATGTATAACTGTGTACTCTGCTTTTGAGAATAAACACAATTTACAAAAAGAAAAAAAAGGAATGACGTCATCGGTCAGGATCGGTTCTAGCTCCTCTCCTCTTTCCCCATCTGCAGGTACGGACTGAATGATGACGTCTGAGCGCATCAATAATTCGGTCTTTTATAACAACTTTGTTTCAGTACCAATCCCTCGCCTCGATTAGGAGCTAATCGCTCGTGAAATGAAACCTGTAACCATGCAACGTGTTCCGGTACTGCGTCATGAATCTCACCGTTACCGGCTGGAGTCGTCTTGGCGTCCCCGGCCTCTTCGCCCTCTTCGCTCTCCTCCTCGCGCTCCGACCCCTCCTTCTTCACCTTGTCCACGGCCTCCGTCTTGTCGCTCTTCTCCGCGGACTCGCTGGGCTTCTCGGCCTCGTCCTTCAGCTCCGCCTGAAGGACGAGGACGGACAGCACAACATTAAGGAGGGGAGGGGGTGGGGGGTGGGGATAAAGCCAACGTTTCGAGAGCGACTTTTCGGATTCTGACTGAAAAGGTTCAGTGATGCTTCGTGCTGATGAACAAGACGGGGTTCTTACACATTTTGACCAATGAATTTCCATGACTTTTCCATGACTTTTCAATGGGTTTTCCAGGACTTTAGACCAAGTGTCCATGACCAAACTGAAATCTCGGTAAAAAAATTTAAACTTTAGAACATTTTGCGTATTGAGAGCGTACGCCGGTTTATATTTTGAGCGTCTTTCTTTAAAAAAACATATTAATTATTTCAAACTCGGCGTAAATGAACAACATTTCCATGACTTTTCCAAAACTTTTATGATTTAAGTTTTTTCCATGACTTTTTCAGGCCTGGAAATTACCATTTTAAAATTCCATGACTTCCAGGTTTTCCATGACCGTACGAACCCTGCAAGAACATCTGACGGGTAAACGTGTCTGACGTAGTAGTAAATGAGGCGGTGCTCGTGGCAAGTGGAGTAGTGGCTCGTATTATGACCCGATCCACTTTTAGGGACACACACACACACTGAGATACGAGTGTGATTTGGACTCAGCGCCCAACAATCAGCCAACCACCAGAGCAGGGACGGGTAAACAAAGGAAACGGATTTGCTCCAGGGACTTGTTTTGCACCTATTCGAGAGAAAAAATGAAACTTTTTATATTTGGATCCATCTTTTAAAAGGCGTACGTCTCCGACATGAGCCGAGAGTCACGAAGAGGGTAAGAGAAATGTCTCAGAGACAGACGAGTGCATCGTTGACTTTGTTCTTCATATGAGACGTATTGACAATAACAGAAATACTCAATTATTGCTCCACTTTAATTAGCAAACCAATTTCTATCACCACGGATGTCCTCGACGGGTAGGACGCGTGAGGAAATACAAGTGGTGGTTTTACCTTATCGGCCTGCTGGGAGTCGGTGTCCGTGTCCATCTTCTCTGCCTCCGGGGTTTCTACGAGCGACAGCGAGGTGGAGAAGTTAGCATCGCGTCACAGACAGAATCAAGACGCTGCAGATTGATTAAAAAAAAAACTAACAGGAAGACGGGCGAGAAAGAGGGCGAGATGGCGTTCAAAGAAATCAGACGCTTCGGACGCAACTGTAACGGAATTAGGAGGCGTAGACACGTCGTACGGTCTGAAATTAAAATACATTCGTCGATTCTCTGAAGGCGACGCCATCAAAAACGTGTTTGAGGGGAGAAATTCTGGACGGGAATTTAAAAAAAAGGTCAAAATGCTTCGGAAGGGAGCGCGGGGCCACGGGGAAGAGAGGGAGCGTCCGCACACACGTGACCGGATGACCACGTGTGTGCGGTTGAGTGTTTAACCGTGTCACGGGTGCACTTGAGCGTGCGTTAAGGATTTGAATATTGATTTTGTGTGTGTGTGTGTGTGTGTCGACTGCTTCAGGCTAAGTGAGGCACTGAACACGTTTAAGCTCATCGATTATAACTGTGGCTCAGTCAGGAGGTCATTAATCCAGGTATAACTAATGTTTGTGTGTGTGTGTGTGTGTGTGGGGGGGGGGGGGGGAGAAGCGAACGAGAGAAAAAAAATATGTGGAGAAAGCACTGAGCAAAATAAAGAGAAAGGAAAGCACACATTAGAGTGAGATGACCCAGTTCTCTCCTCCCCCTCCCCATCTGCCGCTGTTGTTTTAATCCACTGGGTATCACTGCACACATGAGCACACACACACGCACACAAATAGACACACACACCCTGATAAAAGCTGACGTGTATCGTCTTCAAATGTCACCTGTCTCATATTCTGACGAAGAAAGACGATTATTTTCATTCAAAGATGGAGGAAAAGCAATTATGTTCTCATACCCCCCCCACACACACACACACACACACGCACACACGCACACACACACACACACACACACACACACACACACAACGCTACCATCTGCTGCCCTCCAGTGGCAACTACAGGTGTGGAAATAGTTACGCAACCATTATGGGTAGGTGGCTTTCATTTCAGCTCTTCATAAACAATATTAGCAACGATGTTAAGCTGAAAATGAAAAATAAATGAGATTCAACCGTGACCGTTGGTGAACGACTTCTCTTCTCCGTCTCCAGCCCTCCTGGCGTTCTACTCACCGGTCTTTTCGGGCTCTTCGGGCGCGGTGCCGGCGATGCCGCTGCTCTCCAGGCCGAAGGCGGGGTCCACCTTCCCCGTGCTGCGCGCCGCTTCCTGCACCTTCTTCACGTGAGCCTCCACCAGCTCAGCCGGCACCTCCTCGCGCACACGGGAGAACTCCTCTGCAGGAGGAGGACGCTCGTTAACGGCCGACTCAGCGCTATCGAAACATCCCCATTTCAAAAGGACATAGTTACTTTGTCTCTCTTGTGTTTCTATTAATGTTTTTAAAACTAAAGCCAAGTGTACAGCAAAAGATATCGTTTAGTTTTCTGATTTATTTCTTCAATCTAATGTGTGTGTGTGTTGTAATCTGGGTGACAAAATGCTGCAGATTTTAAAGAAATGTGATGGTTTTGCTTCAGGGTTCTTACACATTTTGACCGATGGAATTCCAGGACTTTTCCAGGACTTTTCCAAGACTTTAAAGCAAATTTCCATGACCAAACTGAAATCTCGGTAAAAACATGTAAAATGTAGAACATTTTACACAATGAGAGCGTACGCCGGCTTATATTTTGAGCGTCTTTCTTTAAAAAACACATTAATTATTTCAAACTCGGTGTAAATGAACATGTGATGATAACACATTCCCATGACTTTTCCCAAACTATTAGGATTTAAGTTGTTTTCCATGACTTTTCCAGGCCTGGAAATGACCATTTTAAAATTCCATGACTTTTCCAGGTTTTCCATGACCGTACAAACCCTGTTTTATTACTAAAACCAAGTGTACAGCAGAAGATATCATTTAGTTTTCTGATTTATTTCTTCAATCTAATGTGTGTGTGTTGTAATCTGGGTGACAAAATGCTGCAGATTTGAAAGAAATGTGATCGTTTTGCTTGTCAAAGTTTTGAATTTAGTTCCAATCTTGCTTATGAACTTTAATATTTGACTTCAACTTGTGGAGTTGGAAGAGAGCTAGAGTCTGTACTCGGATGCATTTACAAACCTTCACAGGTTTTTCTTATATGTTGCTCCAAGTGTAAAAGAGGCATCTTGATATGTATTCTAATAAAATACTATGTATTTCTAACCACAGTGGAGCCTCCGCTCAGTACCCACCTAGAGCTGCCCGAGCGGCAGCAGACGCCACCCTGGGGTCGACCACAGAGGCCAGGAAGGCCACGGTGCTCATGACGGGGTTCCCAGACTGGCTGAAGGGGATGGGCTGGTAGGCCAGCGGGCCCAGGGAGGCCTCGGTGCTCTCCATGTACGGGTCCTCGATGGGGAGGCGCAGGAAGTGCAGGATGCACTCGTCCTGGGTGCGCGAACCGATGTGCTCGGACACTTTGTTCCAGTCGTCTTTGAACATCTCCAGCGCCTGGAGGAGAGGGACGCAGAACATTTACAGGGCGGTGCGCGGGATCGTAAACGCAGCGGGTTTGAGGGGTCGTAAGGCCGAAGATGACGGGAGAGAGGAGGAGGAGGGAGGTCATTCAGATGTAAGAATTCCGACTATATCTGGATTAAAACACAGATTTGCACTTCAGTGGCTCTTAAATATCTCTTATTGTGGTACTTTTGTAGTTTGACTATGTTGAGGAAATGTTACTTTCTGTATTCTTGTTGTTCGTAGTTTGTACTCTAGGTTGAAATGCACTTATTGTGAGTCGCTTTGGATAAAAGCGTCTGCTAAATGACATGTAATGTAATGTAATGTAAGAAAGAAAGGAAAGAGTCAAATTGAGAGGATTTTTGAAGAAAGAAACGAGTTGACGAGTTAAAAGATGGAGGAACGGGGAAAGGAAGGGAAGAGAGATGGAGGGAATACTGTGAGAGCACGGAGGTTAAAGATGGACAACAAGTGCATAAACCGTTTTATGTTTCCATCAGTGTTTACGACCGCCGACTGGCCATCCATATTTAACAGGCTTCCTTCCTCTGCAGCATCCTGTGAGACTCACCTCCAGCAGCAGCAGAGTTTCCTGCTCGGTCCAGTCCCTGGTGGAGTTGACCAGTTTACCCTGAAGAGAACAAACCATCACATTATGGAGGACATCAGGAACATGTATTGGCAGCATTGTAAGTCGAAAAGCAAAGAGGTTTTCAGTCATTTGTGTGTATATCCTCCAATATAAGTAAAAACGGAACATTTATATCAGAGTTTTTCATTTTAGAAACCCTCTAGAAACGATGTGTGAAGCGAGTCGTGTGCCGACCTTGAAGTTCTTCTTGTTGTAGAGGTCGGTGCGGAGGCCGAAGTTCTGCAGGTCGATGGACTTGTCTTTGCCTTTGTCTGCGAAGTTGGGCATCGGCTGTTGGGGGGGAATCTGGAGGAAGGAAACGCAGCACATGAGCAACGCCGCGTTAGTCTCATCACGGACGTCTTTTGGGACGCTTTGTGGACCGAGCTGCTCGCACAAACGGGAGAAAACGATGGAATCCAGAGGAAATAACATCAGGGTTCTTACAGTTTGACCAATGGATTTCCAGGACTTTAAATCAAATTTCCCACGACCAAACTGAAATCTCGGAAATTAACATTTTAAAATTCCATGACTTTTCCAGGTTTTCCATGACCGTAAGAACCCGGTAACATGCTGCAATACAGGGAATGACTTTCATCCGATTTACAAACTCCCGTCGTATTCATCCCGCTCTCCATCCTGTGTGTGTTAAATACGCGTACGCCGGCTTTTATTCTGAGCGTCTTTCTTTAAAAAACATTAATTATTCCAAACTCGGCATAAATGAACATGTGATTATAACAAATTTCCATGAGTTTTCCAAAACTTTTATGATTTAAGTTTTTCCATGACTTTACCAGGCCTGGAAATGAACATTTTGAAGTTCCATGACTTCTCCAGGTTTTCCATGACCGTACCAACCCTGTAAATAAAGCCCTACCGGTGGGGGTCTGTGGTTCAGGGGCATGAGGCCAGACGGGGTGTCAGCCAGCACGGTGAAGTGGGGCGTGGGCGGAGGGCCCATGGGCAACGGGCGACTCTCGGAGTCGACCTGGTAGTTCACCAAACCCCACTGCTCCAAGAAGGCGTGAACCCTGGAGACGGCGAGAGACAACCATCATGCTTCTGTTGGTCTTCTCCCATTAAGAAATGGAGAAAAAAAAAAAGGTGCGTAGCGGCGCGATGGAACATCACGAACGCGGCCCGTTTGTTAACGACGCCCACCTCATGATGGCGCAGACATCTCCGGTCAGGTTCCTGCGGCAGGAGGTGGAGGTGAGGTACTCCTGAGGGTTGAGCCGATACGTGTCGATCATGAAGTTGCGGTACGCCAGGAATCTGTCGAAGGGGCGAAGGAAAGAGATGACAACGGGAAACGTATCGCTTGTATAAATGTGTGTGGTTTCATGTCATGTGTTGCAGTGTGTGTGTGTGTGTGTGTGTGTGTGTGTGTGTATAGAAGCTCACATCTCTGGAGTTTTGGACTTGTTCTTTCCGTTGAAGAACTCGGGCAGGGCTCTCCTCTCGATCTCATGGATGCTATCGGGACAGGAAATCAAAGAGTTGGTTTTCTGATCAATAGTTTAAACGACGCTGCCGTGACAGAGACAGAAACCGTTAAAAACTCAAATGACTTTACAGTCTCGAAGCACAGAGGCCTAAAAAAAAGCAGCGCAAGGCGTACCAGTTGTAGTCAAACCAGGCGCCGTAGCTGGGGATGATGATGTGGTGAGTCTGCTCCGTCACGTTGTCCTCGCTGGAGTCCATCAGCCGGTTGACTTCGGCTTTGCTCTGCTCCTCATCGTCCTGCAGGAGAGGCAACCAGGCGGATTTCACGAAAGTCTCTCGACACAAAGCATGCGATTACTCATCTGATCTTATGGTGTAGCTTAACTAAAAAGGTGGAACATATTTTATTAAACAGGTCTAGAACTCAGGAAGACTTCTCCTCCAAAGTTGGATTTGGGCGGAGCGAGAAAGGGTTTTGGAGATATAGAAAAACTAAAAAAGGTAGTAGTGTGCGCGTCACATACCGACACACAGAGATTCAGTGGGAAAGGTTTGACTTTGCAGGTTTTCCATCAGCCAAACGTTCCAAATCACAAAGATTATGCAGACACCACAATTTAAATAAGACGAGAATACATCTCGTCTATTTAAGTTTTGTTTACATTATAGGATTATGTACGGGCGAGACTCGTACTTTTTTTCTGACAGTTTTTTTGCCTCAAGTCCGACACTTATAACATATTTTATCTCGACTACATTGTATTAAGATAAGATAAGATATTCATTTATTAGTCCCACAGTGGGGGTACATTAGAGCATTAATAAAAATAAAAGATAAAAATAAAAAACACAAAAGTAATTACTAAAATACAAAATACTAAAATTAAAAATACTACTACTAAAATACAAAATATTAATACTAAATTACTAAATACTAAAATACTAAATACTACAAGGAGAAAACAAAGTAAAGTGTTGAGTAAAGTAAAGTGCTGAGTAAAGTAAGTAAAGTGCTGAGTAAAGTAAGTAAAGTGCTGAGTAATGTGTTGAGTTTGTCAGGATTGACAAATTGAACCCTCTTGTGATTTTTATACATGATGACATCACCATAATGAACTCAGCAGAAGACAGTTGGTTCAAAATGTTGCCTTATTTCTGACGCCCAAACTTTACTTGCTACCAACTAATGAAAACCTGAAGTTTCCATAAATATCGTTGAATTCTCAGATTAAGAAAAAGGTTCTTCTAATGTAAAAAAAACATTCCTAGAGAGATTTCACGGCATTTTAAGTGAGAGGACCAGACAAGGTCAGTCAGGGTCATCCATCAGCTTACCTTCCCACCAGACAGCACGGAGTCGTCCTCCATGTCATCTGGATAACAATACAAAATGATTTTAGGTGATACACTTTTCCCCCCTGAATAGATTAAAGTAATTTATACAGAACAAATCAGATTCATCCAGTTATTCATACGCACCCATATCGGCCACATTGCCTCCCTTCACTGGAGTATTCTCACTGTCTTTCTTTGAATTGGCTGTGGACAAAAGAAAAGAGAAAACGAAGAAGAGAGATAAATATAAACATATACCTGTACACACTTTTTGGAAAAGTGGGACACATCAGGTGGGACTTGGTCTAAAAAGAGAAGAGGGCAATCTTTCCGGAGAGTTCCTCAATTCTTTTGCCCGTCCTGTTCACACACTGCTGGTCCTATTAGAAACGGACCCCCGACGTCATAACCGGACGTAACCGGAGAATTATAACGCTATTTGTGATGCGTTTAATTGCATCGGTTTTAACTCCCAAACGGAAGTTGTGAGCAGCCTATGATACTGAAATAAAAGTTTTTCAATAGAAAGACAATATTGTATTTGTATTGTGTGTTTTTATGCAGATAATCCCTATAGGACCTCAACAGTAAAAAGAAAGGCAGACTTCATCACCAAGGACCCTTCAACATTTATTTTAAGTGCTTATAAAGAGCATTTATAAATGAAGAGCCCAAGTTAAAAGAGTCTAGAGAGTTAATAATTAATACCGGTCTGATTTTAATCAGATACATAACCAAAGGATTTCATTTCATTTGGTGCTGATGTGATGCCGACTGCAGCTGGACGTAACGTTATTATGCAAATGTACGAGTTATCGGAGATATTCTCCGCTATATTATTATCGTTGACTAAATATCTTTCATTTTGGTCCGTGGGAACCTTTCATTGAATTTCTTAAATATAATTCTAGAAAAAAACGGTGGATTGAAAAAAATCATTAATAAATTAATAATAATAATAATAATCATTAGATTTGGCCTTTGACCCGTTCCCGTCAACAACTCAGCTCTTCTTTGACATTTTAACCAAACTGTCCCTCCGTGGTCCGCCGTTGAAACCCTCGCCACGCACCGTTCTTGGACACGCTTCCCTCCTCGATGCTGGCTCCAGCCGAGGAGTCGTCCATGTCCTTGGTCAGGTCCTCCTCCGTGTCCTCCTCCTCGCCTCTGTGGCCCCGTCGCTTCCAGTGAGGCCCCTGGTTCCTGACGCCACAGAGAGTCACAAGTTAAACATCGGCGGGGAGCCTCAACAGAACTTTAGGACTCAGTCAGTGTGTGTTTTGGGCTTGCCAGCGTCTTTAGTGGCATCATTTATTTTGTCCAGTGCATAGACATCCGTGGTGACATTAGTACGGGTACATCTGGTGATACGCTAGTTTGGTTCTTGCCACAAAAAATGTAAACAACTCCAAAAGCTTTAAAAACACATCAATGAGCCACGCTGTTGCACTGGGTAACATGCTTAATGAGTTAATTTATTGTCAGCTATTACATTCTCCTTTTTTTTTTAAATACATTTTTTATGGGTTGCTTTAACTATGTTTTAATCGATTTTATCTGTTTTTACTCTCTGTGTGGCACTCTGAGGTTCTTGAAGGAAGAGTACGATAAAAATATAATGCATTATTATTATTATTATTATGCTCTTCCATTACTATGAATATGGCAACTGGAGTTCATTTTGGGGTCAATTAATCCATCACATAAAATAGTCCCCAACAAATGCGATAGTTACTCCTTTTTGAGTAACATCCACTACAGTACAACTTTCTTTCATTCTCCAACGTTGATTATTTGCTGCCTGCAAAGGAGAACATCAGGACGGTGGCCTCCTCACCCCTTCTTTCCTCCCTTCTTGCGGGACTCGGCCGGAGTGCTGGGCGGCGAAGGCGAGCGCCTCCTCTTCTTGCTGCTGGCAGAGTTGGCCTTGCGCTCCTTGCGATCGGGTGTACGGGAAGACTGATCAGACAAACCCCGTGCAGCGCAGGGAGCGAGGGATGGAGGATGAGAGAAAGAGCCGCAGAATGAGAGGATGGAACGTTTGCACACACAAGGAGGGGAAGCGGTGGGAGAATGACGGCAGGGAGGGGAGGGGAGGGGGGGTAGGGGGGGGGGATGCAGTGGAGGTGGAGGAGACGACCAGGGTTCCTGTACGCTGTCCTCTCTCTCTCTCTCTCTAATGTAGCTTCTCCGTCACCAAAACCTTCAGATGCATCCACTATAAATAATCTTTAGCAGACAGATCACAACCTACCTGTTGCATTGGTAGATGAAACATGTAATAATGTAGTAACTAATAAACAAAACCTCTGATTCAAACAGGCGTCTGATTAGCGGCCTCAAACGAGGTGGGAGCACGTATTAATGTTAGTTCCACGAATAATACTTATTTTAACTAAAATTCCCCTTCCTGTGGCATTCGATTGCAATCATGTGGATTTACTTTACCAGGATGTTTTCATCCCACAAACATGGACAGAAACCCTGACATACATTAGGAGACACAGAGCGAGGAAAGGATGGGCAACAACAGACAAGAGGCCGGACACAACCCACGTCACACAGCCACGTGCAGCCAAACACAACATGTTGGCGCCGACTTTCCCACACGTTACAGAATTCATGACAAATATTTGAGATTTGAATTCATCATGAACTGACCAACCTGAACATTCAGCGTCAGTTAGCTGGTCATTATCATGTGGGACACCACTCGGGAAAAGCTGTTGCTGATATT
This sequence comes from Liparis tanakae, assembly GCA_036178185.1. Taxonomy (NCBI): domain Eukaryota; kingdom Metazoa; phylum Chordata; class Actinopteri; order Perciformes; family Liparidae; genus Liparis; species Liparis tanakae. The sequence continues at coordinate 3,681,243 of CM070092.1, read as the reverse complement.
TAATAGACAACAAATAGCGGTTTCAAGCCGGACCGATGATCCGAGGGTTAAAAAACATTCAGACACACACACACGTACACACACACACACACACACACACACACACAACACAGATACCTACCTCCTCCTCCTTGGGGAAGATCTTCTGGCGGAAGCTGACTGGCTTCTTGTTGTCGTCCACCTCGTAGTCTTCTTCATTCATCCACTCGTTGAAGGCATCCGTGTCTAAAACCCACTTGGCGTGGACCTGAGTGGGAAGGAGACCGTTGTTCAACACGTGCGCCGGTGGTTTATTATTCGGTTCGTCCCACTAGACTTTAATAAATGATTAAACTTTTAAGAAAACATCACAAAGTAGCACCATATAGGTGCTGCCGGACACAACGACTACTTATTTAACAAAGACGGTGAACCCTAAATGCTTCTCTCTGGGAGGTAAACAAACAAACAAACAAAAAACTGCTGACTGCAATTTGTTTTTTTAAATAAAAAGTTTGATTTAAAGATGTTCAGCGTGCTCACCTTCCATGGTCTGTCGGTGCCGGGCGGATCCTCCACTTCTCCATCCACCTCGCTGACTGACACCCAGGTATCATAGCTGATGGAGTATAAAAACAGTGATGAGAACACCGTTGGTGAAGCTAGGTGTCGTCGCCAAGACAACGTCACACGGCTGAGAGCGGGGTAGGTAATGTACATATTTATTTAGAGGGACATTTTTCCCCCACTGACTGAAATCCAGCGGCATTTAAAAAGTAGAATTGGGGGGGGGACTTTTTTAAACATTTAACCTTTGCTCAAAAATAATAAATATAGTTATTTAGGCTTACATGAGCAATTGTCATAAAAATGTCAATGATAAGACTATTAGGCAATGCTCTACGGATTTGAAGTGTTTTCTTACTGAACATCTTATCGTGCTTTTTTTAATGTTTTGATCGTCGTGAGAGGTGGTTCTTCAAAGAAAGAAAACAAACGAGTATTAAGCTGGTCAGCGCTCACCTGTCTGGGGAGAGACCCCAGTGGACCAGCACCTGCTTGTCTTTCCTCATGACGGGACGAAGCCACTCTTCTGCAACACACACAAACCAACGCTGACATGTACACATTGACCAACTACACACATGACTGAGTATGAAGTCATCATATCTAGTGGTACCAAACCATTGGTAACAAGATTACCTGTCGAGCTTTGGCTTACAATTTCATGTTATTGGTGATAAATCTTACAGAATTTTGTAATTTTGTTTAAAAAAAAATTACTTAAAAAAAAAAAATGTATTGCTATAATAAAAGAACAGTTTTAAGTTTAAAATATACTGAAAGTGGGGGAAGGGTATTCCCAAATATTTCAGGGTTAGATTAGGTATTGACTTGGGATGCGTATCTGTCTCTAATCTGTGACACCCTACCTTCTTCTTGTTGGGATGGAGTGGGGTAAATGTGGTGGGTGGCCTTCGACTTGTCATCTGTAATGGAGCCCTGAGAGGAGAGGCGAAGAAATACTGAACAGCCGTAGAGACGGACACAGCGGGGTTTGCAAAGTGTCCACATGTAATGGTGGAGCTGGAGGTGTGAGGTCAGCGCTCACCTGGTGCCTTTTGATGATGTCTTTGAGCTTACTGCCTTGTTTCTGCTCGATGTCCGGCGACAGGAAGACGGTCGGTCGAGTCAAGCAGTTGTTCTAAAAGCACAGAAAGAAACATATGTAAAGAAATCTATCGATGTCCCTATAGAGCTTGGCGTGGTTAAAATTGCATAGAAGTTATTACTAGTTAATAATTTATGACAGTTAGTTGACAACAAATAAAGCAGCTTAATACAAGTTAACCAAAACAATGAATAACTACGTTGACGGTCCTTCCATTGGCCCATTAGGAGTCATCAGATTTATTCACATAATATATAAAATACATAAAGAACATCTACAGACGTTAAGTTGGGACACTGAGCCGTTCATCAAAGCAGCAGCACGTGTCGTACCTGGACCAAGTTCTTCTCTACATTTAGGAACATTTCCACGTTCCTGTCCATCCGGGAAGGATTCTGCAGGTCAAATCTACGCCTGGAGGTGGTTGACAAAGAAGAGCAAGACGTGCAATGAGATGTGGATGCAAAGGTACGGTATAAACGACAGCTACAACGCAGACTTTTGTAAAAAAAAAAAAGCAACGGTGACTGTGTGAAAGCGGGAGCTTCATCGTCATAACAAACCCAACTGACTGCGTTACTCGTCAGGGTGACATGTGGATTAAAGTTACTCGGCACCTCTTGCTAGGGAAGCTGCCACAAGTCAACTCACCAGCCCTGCTCGCTCTTGAATTTGTAGACCGAGCCCAAGATGTGACAGAGAGCACCCGCTGCCTTGAAATCCAGGAAACACTTGGCCTGAGGATGGAAGAGTCACAATGAGGCCGTGACGCGGCTACACACAGGAATTATATAAACGCGATACAAGTTTAATAGTTATTTTATATTCTGCTTACAGGTAGCTTGGTGAGAGCAGGGTTGTTGACCCTGCGACCAAATGTGTCTTCCTGGAACTGCAGCAGCTGGACCACCAGACCCGCCAAGGATTTACTGGTTGGAGAGTCATTCTGGACAGACTGGGACCAGACAGTATGTATTAAAACACATCCCAGACACACACACACACACACACACACACACACACACACACACACACACACACACACACACACACACACACACACACACACACACACACACACACACACACACACACACACACACACACACACACACACATGCATGATTTGTCACAAACACAGTGCACCACTCCAATGTCAATAATTAATGACAGATGCTTTACCTTCGAATAGGAATGGAACAACATTAGATGTTTATCACCGATTGGAATAAAACTATTTTTTTAAACATATAAAAGTTGATGGTGGTAAAATTATAATATCAAACGAATCGTGAATATTGTCTCATGGTGGAGAAATTACAAATTTAGCCGGATATTGATGAAGCAAAAGAAATTAGAGGAATTATCCTGTAAAAAAACAAACAGACTTAGAAATAGATATGTATTTAGGCTGGGGAACATTATTAATTATGTTTACGTTATTTAAGAGATAAAAAGTTGTATGCATGTTATGAGGACATATTAATGAACATTTTGGATTTACGCAAACACAAAAGAACTGATTGAGGGTGTATTTTTCATTTCAAATTGATGCAATGTTGCCAAAGATTACAGCCAATGCAATGGCACTTCATCTGAAGCGCCCGCTGAAACGTTCGCCCGCTGCCCTCCACCAAGGAAGTCAAGAGTAGATGTTTTGCTGTCCTGCTATCCACCAAATCTCACACATAGATGACCTTCTCATCAGGGCCACGGATACATTTCCACTACTCTCTTGGCAAAGAGCTACAATGAAGAAAATTAAACTAATTAAAACTAATTAAATTAAACTAAACTAAAAAAAGGGGAAGCTCACATTAGCCGTGGTGTATTTATAACAAGAACATCATCAAAGAGACCCACTTTAAACCTTGAAAAACATCCATCTTTACAGTAATATCACATGAACAAACTGGGCTCACGTTTCTGCAGAAGCACGTTTCACATGTTTACTTCCTCATCAAATAAAACGCAGGTCCAAGCCTCCAAAAACTTAATTTCCCCACTTTCTCACTCAGATTCCTCACAATTTAATACACTTGTTTCTTCAACACGACCGGCTGAGGTGTGTCGGTGGGCTTGAGGAGGGACAGGTGGACCCATTCTTTGTTTGGGTAACTTAGTGGGCGACAGGAGCCGGAACCGGCTGGAATGCTGCCGTGTTGACAAAACTCAGCCCGCGCTCGCGCTTCATTCAGCACTCAACACAACCGCCGGTTGTTGGTGTGATTAATGACGACCGAGCTCAACAATGTATGAGAGAATACATAAAAAGGGCTCAAAATAGTGTAAAACGCGTGCTTCAAATCTGATTGATTGCACCGTGTCCCGTGATTAGCTTTAGGCCTTTTTCTTCTCAGGAGCGCGTAAAAGGAGAGTTTAGCTGAAGTGTTATCAATTGAGATGCGTTGCAAATCCGATATAAACACCGTTACCAGGCATAAGCCTCCGGTTTAATTAACGTGTTCGCGGGGAAAAAGCGTTTATTATTATTAACGGCACCGAAGCGGCAGCTGGTCGGTTAGCTAGCTAACGGGAGCGGAGCTAGCTAACAGATAAACAGCTCCACGAATCGTCAAGTTTGACCTTTTTTGGATGTGTTTTATTGACACCAACGCGAGCTAATTGGGCATCGCCTTTAACGAACTAATACAGGTAAACGTATGACGTCAGTGGACATGTTTCAGAGCGGCCGCAGCAGCTAGCTCGGATAGCAGCGCCCCCATTGTGCCAGCGGGCCGCCATAGACGATCACCTTCTTGTAGTGCTTGCCGATCCACTGCCGCACCGTCTCGAACTGGGACACGGTCTCGGAGCTCTCCCAGAATTTGGTAGACGGGCCGCCGTCTTTCTTTCGGCCCACTGCGGTCCCGCTGCCGACCGGGCCGGTGGCCGGTCCGCCTGAGCCCGTTCCGCCTGCCGTTGTCGCCGCCGTCGCCATTGTGTGTTTTTTTGTCCGCTGCTTCGTCTTTCTCTCTCTCCTCCACCGCGTCGCTCACCGTGCAAATTTTCGAATGATGTTGCGCAGCCGCAGACGTGTTGATATTTTTGAGTCTCGCGATACTTCGTTTTGGAGGATTTATGGGAGATGTAGGCAATTTACTATGGAGGACTCAAAATTACTTAAGTATAAATAGATAAATGAATGAATAAATATAGGAATAAATAAATAAATGCTTAAATACATGTATAAATAAATAATGCTTAAATAAATGTATAAATAAATAAATATTGGAATGAATACATATAAGTTATAAATCAACAGGACATTAAATAAATATATTTCTGTATTTAAGCATTTATTTATTTCTCTATGAAGCACATTTGAATATACGGACACATAAATGTCACACATAAATAAATGAAGCTGTATCACTCAACACCGTGACACTGTAAAGTAGTTTGGCTACATATGTGCACTATTGTTGTGTTTGCTTTGTTAGTTCATTTAATCTTATTACATTTTTTTAAATGTTGTATATTTTATGCATTTTTTTATTTTATCGCTATGAGAATGCACATGTTTGTTAAATATTTGGTATTCAGGGTTTGGTTTAACCTGATCTGTGTTGATATCTTTAATGTTATGTGTTGATTTGTTGTGCATGGTGTAGAAAATAAATAGCCCCACCAAATGTCCAAGCTATGACAAGGACGTGGAAGCTGTTAGTCCTTCCAACTTGTGGGTGTGACTCTTACTAGTATTTGGTGGAATAAAACTATTAGTAGTAGTATAAAGTATATAATATTATTTTCTTTATACTTACTCCTACCTTTGACTAATCATCAAAACCTATAATGTTGATTATCATCTGCAGATGATATCCAACTCCCTGTCTCCTTGAAACCCAGCGAGGCTTTCACGTGCAGCCTCCTTGATTGTGTCGCATGCTATTAAGGACTGGACCGCAGTAAATTGCTTACAAATAAAAGATAATAAGATGGAGGTTCTGGTTATTGCACCTAATCGTGCTGTCCATATATGATAAAGCACAACATTGGTCACCTGTCCTCTGCTGTCCACCTAAAACGTTGTAACCTTGGGGTCACTTTTGATAAATCCTTGTCGTTTGAACCCCATGTCACGCAGCCCTCTAGATCATGCTTCTTCCACTTAAGAAACATCAGCAAATTGAGATCTGTTTTATCTGCAGCTGACATAGAAATGGTCATATGCTTTTACCTCTTCTCGTATCGATTACTGTAATGTACTTTTCTCCTTTCTCAATAAATCTGTGATAAACCAGTTGCAGGTTATACTGAATGCTGCTGCCAGAATACTGACAAAGACAAATAGACGGTCTCACTTCACCCCGATACTCAAGTCCCTTCACTGGCTCCCTGTAGAGCAGGATCAATTTTTAAATCCTCAGACAGAACTCTACACGGCCAGACTCCTTCATCGTGGCTGAACTCCTTCACCCATATTCAAAAGTCTCATCTCAGATCCAACCTCCAAAACCTTCTGTCCGTCCCAAATACTCGCCTTACAACTCTTGGTGACCGAGCGTACCCGTCTACACTGGCTGATTGTTTTGAAGTTTCTGTTGGCTGCTTTTTATCTTCTTTGTTTGTTTAATTATTTTATTGCACCATCTTTCACTTTGTATTGTACTTTGCTCTTTAAACTGTTGATATGTTTTAGCCCGCTATTGCCACATGTTCTTTTTTATTTAATATTTATATAACTATAACTATTTTTATATTCATTTTCTTTCTTTATAAATATATATAAATATATATACATATATATATATATATATATATATATATATATATATATATATATATATATTTAGATTTTACAAATTAACAAGACAGGACTTTAAGGATACAATACAAAGAGAAAGGAGAAATAAAAGGGTAAAGAAGCCACATTGTTTTAGTTGACTACTTTACTGCACTTTGTGACACTTTGTCTGTGATAGGTGCAATATAAATAAACCTTACTTACTTATATTGAAACAGATTGTATGGCATTAAACTGTACGGCAAAATACTTTTGCTGAGCTATTATTTAGATTAAATTTTACTCAAATAAAAGCTTTGTATAATATGACCATATCATTGTAGAAAGTATATTAAAGTTGAACTACATATAAGTTTCAACATCAGCATATGGGAGAAAGAAGCCTGTTGCCTCTCGAACATATCAACAATCTCCTGTGCACTACCGCAACAGTGTCACTATATATTTTTTATTTTTCTCTAGTATTTTAATGACATATTTGGTACTTTTCTATGAAAAGGAAAGGGCTCGTCCGGGATTTGAACCCGGGACCTCTCGCACCCTAAGCGAGAATCATACCCCTAGACCAACGAGCCATACCACGCTCCCACATCCACGTGAATTTTGAGGATTTAACTGGACATGCCACGTTGCATGAACATAGTCCTTCTTGACAATTACTCAAGATTCTGCTAGGATTTTACTTTCTTAGTGTTTGATCGCCATCTAGAGGCCATTTCTGGTCCTTCAGCCAACCCCATGTCTACAAAGAAAAGGTCTACTATTACATCACCTTTTTTATTCTATCATCACGTACTGCGGACACAAACACATATATATACATTAAAAATATCTAAATGTGTGTATATATATATATATATATATATATATATATATATATATATATATATATATATATATATATATATATATATATATATAACATCTCTGCAACTATGCATCAGATGGACGTCACTGATGTAAAAACGTCTCTGCGTGATACATCGTGAGACTCGTCAGGCCTAATCCAGCCTGGAGCCGTACACCTCCACCTCACACAGCATCAGGTGCTCGATCCTTCCGGGAATGACCACGTTGACGTAGCGACCGTCCATCCCGCCACACTGGAAGTCTGCCGTGAAACCTCCCGGGATGCTCGAGATCACGGCGCACCTGGCGGGAGAAGAAATTAACTTTAACTCGCGGAGTGATGGAAAATAATCCATGAATCCCAAAATGTGAAGTTATATTTCAGTTCCAGGACTGAGAACTATACCTGGGGTTGTCGTTGCCATTGTTTAAGAGCGAATCTCCAATTCGGATCTCGGCTCCGTTGAGTCGTTCCGGATGAGAATCTATGGTGTTGGTTATGTTGATGGAAAACACCCGTTGGGTTCTGCCCAGGTCCAGTCGCCACCAGGGGTTCATTTCTGACTTGGTCTGAGTACAAGACGCCTGGTTCACGCCGGCAGCACGGTTCCCGTCTATGGCGTTGCTGGCGTTGCTAAAAACAAAAGGCAGCGACGACTGCGTGGCTTTTCCACCGAGGGCCAGGTTCTCTCCTGCATGAAGGACAACATGCAAACATCAGCACCGACAGATGGTCTTAACGTGTTGCGTGTTCTGCCGAACAAAGTTGCCCCCCAAAACTGTAAATGTCTTGAAAGAATTTGCACATCGATAACATTTTCTAGCTTTTACGGATGAAACTGCGATTAAAGAAGCGGACTTAGATTCACCAGCAGCCACCAGCCAGCAGGGGTACTTGCGTCAATTGTTTTCACCTTCGCATTGAAAATGCGGAAGGTTATGTTTTGATCACCGTGTATTTATTTATTTATTTGTATGCGTGTCACTCGCATAACACAAAAAGTATTAAACAAAAAGATTTTGGGATCAATCGGGTCAAAGGTCAAGGTCATGAAAAGGTCAAAATCTTCTTTTAACCATAGCGCGGTCAATTTATATCCAATTGGCATGCAACTAATGCCAAAATGTTCATAATTCAATGCCCAATCTTGTGATATGCGCTCTACCGAGTGCCTGTTGTAGTTTTTTATGTATTTTGCAAAACTTTACCAATGTTCTCCAAGAAAACGTGCTGTTCTGGTTTATCTACATTATAGATTATAAGATAATTTCTAGGTAATTATACGCGAGAGATTTATACGTAACAGGAAGCGCATGCATCTTCATAAATGCCATGTGACCCTCGGTCATATTTTGTGCGGCTTTCGGCTTTCAGTCCTCACCGGTCGGAGATCGGTACCCGTAGACCTCCACCTCACAGAGCGTCAGGGCCTTTTCGGAACCGGGTAGCAACACGGTGACATAACGTCCCTCCACGGGTCTGGTAAAATTAATAGTTAAAGACGTGCCTTCTGGGATGTGAGGAATCATACCAGCCCTAAAAGAGAGAGAGAGAGACAGGAAGCAGTGCATGCATATCAGCTAAGAAATAATACCAACACAGGATTCTGTATTAAACGTGTGTATTAGAGACGTCGTTACGATCACTTACAGTGGGTTTGTGACGCCGTAGTCCTTATAAGAGTCGCCGATGTGAATCTCCGCCCCGTGGAGCATGTCGGCGCAGCAGTCTCCTCTGCTGGTGATGATGACGGAGGTGACGATGTAGGAGTGCAGCAGTTCCACTGTCCACCAGGGGTTGGTGGTCACTTCTATCGTGTGGGCGCAGGATCCCCTACTTAAATCAGAATTACGGTTTCCATCAATGGCACTCCAGGCAGATGCGAAGGGGTGCGGGTCCGACTCAAGTTTTGGTGGCTCCCACTCGTACGCGTACATGTAACGGTCAAAGTGGGTCGCCTTTCCACGCAAGGCCACGTTCTCTGTGAGGGTGACGGTTAAAGAACACAGAGATATAACGGAGGATAGTTTGCTTTGATGGAGTTATGCTTGAGTGCGACCGATGAATAGAACCAGTATCTCTGCAGGTTACACATTAAATGCAATGTATTGGGATTCTTGTCTGTTTTCTTCATGTCGCTCAGTACAAAATATACAACACCAAAGGGATAATCAATGAAATTCCTTTTTTGGTAATGGACACACAAATTAAACTTAACCACGTACATTTTAGCCAGTACAGACCAAGTGTCGTAAAAAAGGATTTTAAACAGAAGAACGATAATAGGCCAAACATATTTTTGACTAAGAGAGACTTGAATATTTTCTAATATCCCAAGCGAAGCCGGATTCTACTCACGATAGGTGTACGCCGAACACGTCCCCAGAAGGAGCAGCAGAGGCAGGACGGAATTGTGATTCATCGTTCTGGACTGGAGAACGAAACTGGAGGAAGAAAACATTGTTAATATTAATACTGAAAAAAAATCCTCACTCTCATGGACAGAACTCTACACGGCCAGACTCCTTCATCGTGGCTGAACTCCTTCACTCATATTCAACAGCCCCCCATCTCAGATCCAACCTCCAAAACCTTCAGTCCCAAATACTCGCCTTAAAACTCTTGGTGACCGAGCGTACCCGTCTACACTGGCATTTGGTTGATTTGAACATTCTATCGACTGCTTTCTATCTTGTTTGTTTGTTATTTATTTTATTGCACCATCGTTTCACTGTGTATTGAACTTTGCTTTTTAAACTGTGGAGATATTTTGGTCCGTTATTGCCTATTTGTTTTATTGATTGACTACCTCTACCTCACTGTAACTGTAACTCTGTAACTCCTCTGCATGTCTCTGACCACTACTTCATCTCTTACTCTCTCTCACTCTCTGGTACTGATAACCCACCCGTATCCACAGACTCTGTACCTGTACGACGCAACATTCGCACCCTCTGTCCCTCCTCTGAAGGGGGACAGAGGGTGCGTCTACCATGCTCTGAACGGATCGGGCCCCGTCTACATCCGGGATGTGGTCACACCGTACACCCCGGCACGTTCGCTCCGCTCGGCAACAGCCAACCGACTTGTGATTCCGTCACCTCGAGCTCATCCCTCTACATCCCGACTGGTTGCTGTCCTGGCTCCTCAGTGGTGGAACCAGCTCCCCACTGACATCAGGACAGCAGAAAGTCTCTACATCTTCCGCCGAAAACTGAAAACGCACCTTTTCCGACTATATCTGGATTAATCACAGACTTGCACTTTGGTAGCACTTGAATGGCTCTTATTATGGTACTTTTGTAGTTTGACTATGTTGAGGAAATGTTACTTTCTGTATTCTTGTTGTTCTTAGTTTGTACTCTAGGTTGAAATGCACTTATTGTAAGTCGCTTTGGATAAAAGCGTCTGCTAAATGACATGTAATGTAATGTAATGATTATTGTACTGCACTAGTGACACTTTGTCTTTGACAAGTGCAAAATAAATAAACTTTACTTACTTACTTATATAGAAACGAACTCTATGACATTAAATTGTATAGCACAATACTTGCACTTTTGCTGATGTAACATAGTTGAAGAGGTTCCGTGTTAATCCAACTAAATGGGAACAATGATGCCACCTGCTGTGGTAAATGTGTACCTGCACTTCATAATAGGCGCAAAGGACTCTGGGAAAATCCTCACAGTGAATCAGGATTCCCTAGAGCAGTGGTTCCCAAACTTTTTCTATCAAGACCCCCTTTGATGATATAGGAACATTGGACGACCCCCCCCCCCCCCCCCCGCAACCCGCAATCCGACCCCAAATTTTTTTTGTTTTTTAAATGAATTGCATTATAATGCATGAACTGTATAAAATATTTGTATTTCTTTCTAAAATAAGTACATATCACTTCACAGTTTATTCATCAGTTTGTTTAACTGGCAAAAAAATAGCAATAATAAAATATATATAAAATAAAAAATATATAAAATAATTTGTAAATACAATTACCCCCCACTTTGGGAACCACTGCATTAAAGCAAAATGGGAAAAGGAATCTGGGATAGATATTTCTGAGGAAGAATGGACATTAATATGGGGGTACCAATGGAAATGTACCAGTTCAATGAGCTGGCGAGAGTTTAACTGGAAAAATTACACAAGATATTTCATTACACCATCTCAGACATCTCACTATAGCGATACCACTCCTGAATGCTGGAGAAAATGTGGACACCAAAGCGCAAACCATTATCACATCTTCTAGGACTGTCCCATCATTAAACACTTCTGGAAGGCGGTACACAATACTTTACAGGACATCTTTCGCGAGGACATGCCTTTGGACTTTAAGATTCTGTACCTTGGAAATTTACCTCAGAGTTGGCCGAAAGGGGACAGACTCTTGATTAATGCATTGCTGGTGGCCAGCAAAAAGTCTGTTACTAGAAAATGGTTACTACCAGATTGTCCTACAATTACATCTTGGAGAGACATCGTAACGGATATCTACAGAATGGAGCAGATCACAGCTCATGTCAATCAAAGAACAGAAACATTTCTTAAACACTGGCAAAAGTGGTGCAACTATGTCACAGATAAATGGCCTGATTGCATTTCTTTACTCTATGGAAAATGATTTCTTCCTGCTTTATTTATTATTATTATTAGTTTTATTACTATGGTATTGTTTCTTTATTTGCATGTGTTTTTTTCCTTCTTTTTTTCTTCTCTTTTTTTGGCCTGTACTTCTCTATGTAAAAAGAATCTGAAAAATTGAAATATGTGTATGTGAGATTTTGAACACTAATAGAATACAAAAAAAAAAAAAAAAAAAAAAGCTGCTCAGCCATTGGTCCACTGAAAGCTGCTCAGCCATTGGTCCTCTGAAATCTGCTCAGCCATTGGTCCACTGGAAGCTGCTCAGCCATTGGTCCACTGAAAGCTGCTCAGCCATTGGATCATTGAAAGCTGCTCAGCCATTGGTCCACTGAAAGCTGCTCAGCCATTGGTTCATTGAAAGCTGCTCAGCCATTGGTCCACTGAAAGCTGCTCAGCCATTGGTCCATTAAAAGCTGCTCAGCCATTGGTTCATTGAAAGCTGCTTAGCCATTGGTCCACTGAAAGCTGCTCAGCCATTGGTCCACTAAAAGCTGCTCAGCCATTGGTCCACTGAAAGAAATAAATAGCAATAATAAAATATATATAAAATAAAAAATATATAAAATAATTTGTAAATACAATTAACTTAATTTCAAACAAAGTGCAAACAACATATACTGTATTTCCTCACATTGAACAGCAGGTTTTCTCAAACAATAAAATAACACAATTATGAACAAGGTGTGCAGGTCTACATGGTACATTTTATTTTGTGATCATATTCCTATGTATATTCCTATTCATATCAATCAGTGACTGGTGTGGGCTTGCTTTGCTTTACAGATTTTGTCAAAGCGGGGTTGCTGGTTGGAGAGAGCTACTCTCAGTTCATTTAGACCAGGGGTGCTCAATACGTCGATCGCGGCGTAGTGTTGATAGATCGCATCACAGAAAAATAAATGTGCCCGCCCCCGAGTAACTTCCTCTATAGCGCCAGATTACAGCAGAAGTGTGTCATTTCTGTCACTCCGTGTCGCGTTAACAGTCCTCCGCATCGCGGTCTCGCACGCAAAAGCTTCGCTGGCTTGTAGCAAGCATCGTCGGCGGAGCAGAGAAAAAGTCACTAGCACCCCCCGTCGATCGTCTTGACTTGGTCACATTATAAGTAGCTCGCATGCTGAAAAAGTGTGACCACCCCTGATTTAGATCAGTCACAAATCTGTCCATCTTTGTACATACTTCCTTCTCTTATCTTTATCTTTCTCTGTCGCTCCGTATCTTTCTCGCTCTGTGTCGCTGTGTGTCTTTCTCTCGTTCGCGCTCCCTCACTCTCTCTCCTCGCGCTCTCGCTGGAGGCTCCTTCGCCGCCTCGCTCTCGCTCTCGCTGGTTTTGCCACGTCGGTCTGTGACATGAGCCGCTCTGGTGGCGTGGTTGGAACACAGTGCATGTCACGTTGGTTATTTTATATTGTTTTACCGGTGTATGTGTGCGTCTGTGTGTGTGGGTTGGTAATGAAGCCGCGACCCCCCTGTAGTACCACCGTGCCCCCCCTAGGGGTCGCGACCCCCACTTTGGGAACCACTGCCCTAGAGGTAATGTGTCTATGGATGTCTGTGTGCAATTGGTAAAGTAAATAATAGTTGAGCTGACTTTATTTGTTTGTATAGTAATTGTCTTAGATTATATTTGCCATGTTTTCATTAAGTAAACTATTAGTTTTGTGTGTGTTTTTTTGCCAGTCAAGAACGTCTCCAGTACAGCTAGCTAACGCTAAAGTTACGAGTCTTTTTAGACCGAGCATGCGCAGTCGCCCACCGCAGATGACCGAACTATTCTGTCCCTTGTTATGAATGCATGTGTTACAGTGTGTTGTTCCATTGAGTATTAATGTTTTTAACATGCAGATGGGGTATTTTCTATATCTACATGTTTAGTTGGTTACTCAATTGTTGTTATAATTTAAGAGAGAGACCGTTTCTGCTCCTTTTGAATTTATTTTATTCACATGTAATTAAATAGGGTGACCAGACGTCCGGTTTTCCCCGGACATGTCCTCTTTTTGAGACAAAAAAAAAAGCGTCCGGCAGGGTTTCCAAAAACGTCCGGGATTTTGCTTCGTCGGATATTTCCGTTTCTCTGGGTCTTTCACAAGATTTTACCCCTTACAAGTTTTGTAAATGGTATCTCCCGTACGTTCCACCTGAACAGTCATTGTTCACACTGATCTCAGGGTTGCCAGATAAACAAAATCCCCCTTTTAGGCTGTATATCACAAAACAGGCAGAATAAGAGAGATCCGTCTGCGTCTGAGCGCGCGCGCCTCCCTCTGTGATGTGCGTGTGATGCGCGGGCGGGCAGACTTTCACTAGTACCCCCCCCCCCCCCCCCCCCCCGTCAACGCTGCTGGGAACCCTTTTCTATCTATGGGGGGCATCATGAAGGAGTTATGCCGAGGTGTCCTCTTTTTCACAAACTCAAATCTGGTCACCCTAAATTAAAGCCATTACATGATCACTGTTTTAGTATACCACTGTGTTTAAGATGCGTAATGCCCGAGGAACTCAGGGGTCGCGTTCAGACCTCAGGATTCCCGTATAGACCGAGCATGCCAAGTTGTCCACAGAAGATGACCGAACTATTCTGTCCCTGGTTATGAATGCAGAATGCAGATGTGGAATAAACTGATGTTACCACAAGCCTGCCCAGCTCCATGATACTCAGTTGGCCAGGAGAGCTCTCACAGAGGTCACACTGAGATACTGAATAATGTAGATTAAATGTTGCTCTAATAAAAGCTTGATATAATATGACCATATCATTGGTCAGTGGGCTTTCCTTCATGTCTGTATGTCAGTGGGCTTTCCATCACCGTCTGCAATGTAGACAAAGGACTACCAGATTTCATTTCTGGCATCTTTTTTTTTTTTTAAAGCTGAGGACGGTCGGCAAAAGCTCCGGCACTTGATGTCACGTCTCCCCAGTGACCAATCGCTGTGAGTGAGCGCTGGGCAGCCCCGCCCCCTTGCATGCCGGCAGTATGACATGGAGCCAACGAGCCTTTGTTTACTGCTGACAGCTGAATAATCTTTGGATTGGCCAAGACTGACACGCACCATCGCCACGCCAACTTTTTTTTTTTTCCCTCCAATCTCAGAATTTCTTCGCTGGCTATTTCTTTTGTTGACTTGCACTCAACAACTCCCCCCCTAGGGGCGGCAGGTGGGTGGGCGCACCCGTGTTGGCTACCTCTGCCCTAGACCAACGAGCCTTACCAAATAACCAAATCCATGTGATGTTTTACTGGACATGCCAAATTGCATGAACATTGCCATCTAGTGGCCATTTCTGGTCCTGCAGCCAACCCCCGTCTATAAATGATGTATGACATTATACTGTATGGCACAAAACTTGCACTTTTGCTGAGATATAATGGAGATTAAATGTTTCTCAAGTAAAAGCTTAATATGTAACCATATCATTGTACAACATTTACCAAAGTTGAAGATTCAACATCAGTATATGGGAGAAAGAAGCATGTTGCCTCTCGAACTATCAATAATCTCCTGTGCACTACCACAACAGTGCACGTCAATATATTGTTGTTGTTTTCTCCAGCATTTTAATTACATATGTTGTACTTTTCTATGAAAATGCAAGGGCTCGTCCGGGATTTGAACCCGGGACCTCTCGCACCCTAAGCGAGAATCATACCCCTAGACCAACGAGCCATACAATAATCCTCCAGCCACGTGATATTCGAGGACTTTACTGGATATGCCACGTTGTATAAACATTGTTCTTTTTTACAACTGCTCAAGGTACTGCTAGGATTTTACTTTCTTAGTATTAGATCCCCATCTAGAGGCCATTTCTGATCCTGCAGCCAACCCCATGTCTATAAAGATTGTATGACATTAAACTGTATGGCACAAAACTTGCACTTTTGCAGAGATATAATGTAGATTAAATGTTGCTCAAGTAAAAGCTTGCTATGTAACCATATCATTGTACAACATTTATCAAAGTTGAAGATAAAACATCAGTATATGGGAGAAAGAAGAATGTTGCCTGTCGAACTATCAACAATCTCCTGTGCACTACCACAACAGTGTATGTCACTATATTGTTTTTTTTTCTCCAGCGTTTTAATTACATATGTTGTACTTTTCTATGAAAATGCAAGGGCTCATCCGGGATTTGAACCCGGGACCTCTCGCACCCTAAGCGAGAATCATACCCCTAGACCAACGAGCCATACCAAATGATTCTGCCGCGTGATTTTTGAGGATTTGACTGGACATGCCACGTTGCGACAACTACTCAAGGTTCTGCTAGGATTTTACTTTCTTAGTGTTAGATCGCCATCTAGAGGCCATTTCTGGTCCTGCAGCCAACCCCATGTCTATAAAGATTGTATGACATTATACTGTATGGCACAAAACTTGCACTTTTGCTGAGATATAATGGAGATTAAATGTTTCTCAAGTAAAAGCTTAATATGTAACCATATCATTGTACAACATTTACCAAAGTTGAAGATTCAACATCAGTATATGGGAGAAAGAAGCATGTTGCCTCTCGAACTATCAACAATCTCCTGTGCACTACCACAACAGTGCACGTCAATATATTGTTGTTTTCTCCAGCATTTTAATTACATATGTTGTACTTTTCTAAGAAAATGCAAGGGCTCGTCTGGGATTTGAACCCGGGACCTCTCGCACCCTAAGCGAGAATCATACCCCTTGACCAACGCGCCATACTACAAACCTCCTGCCACGTGATATTCGAGGACTTTACTGGATATGCCACGTTGTATAAACATTGTTCTTTTTTACAACTGCTCAAGGTACTGCTAGGATTTTACTTTCTTAGTATTAGATCCCCATCTAGAGGCCATTTCTGATCCTGCAGCCAACCCCATGTCTATAAAGATTGTATGACATTAAACTGTATGGCACAAAACTTGCCCTTTTGCAGAGATATAATGTAGATTAAATGTTGCTCAAGTAAAAGCTTGCTATGTAACCATATCATTGTACAACATTTATCAAAGTTGAAGATAAAACATCAGTATATGGGAGAAAGAAGAATGTTGCCTGTCGAACTATCAACAATCTCCTATGCACTACCACAACAGTGTACGTCACTATATTGTTTTTTTTTCTCCAGCGTTTTAATTACATATGTTGTACTTTTCTATGAAAATGCTAGGGCTCGTCCGGGATTTGAACCCGGGACCTCTCGCACCCTAAGCGAGAATCATACCCCTAGACCAACGAGCCATAACAAATGATTCAGCCGCGTGGTTTTTGAGGATTTGACTGGACATGCCACGTTGCGACAACTACTCAAGGTTCTGCTAGGATTTTACTTTCTTAGTGTTAGATCGCCATCTAGAGGCCATTTCTGGTCCTGCAGCCAACCCCATGTCTATAAAGATTGTATGACATTAAACCGTATGGCACAAAACTTGCACTTTTGCTGAGATATAATGTAGATTAAATGTTGCTCAAGTAAAAGCTTGCTATGTAACCATATCATTGTACAACATTTATCAAAGTTGAAGATAAAACATCAGTATATGGGAGAAAGAAGAATGTTGCCTGTCGAACTATCAACAATCTCCTGTGCACTACCACAACAGTGTATGTCACTATATTGTTTTTTTTTTCTCCAGCGTTTTAATTACATATGTTGTACTTTTCTATGAAAATGCAAGGGCTCGTCCGGGATTTGAACCCGGGACCTCTCGCACCCTAAGCGAGAATCATACCCCTAGACCAACGAGCCATACCACGCTCCCACATCCACGTGAATTTTGAGGATTTAACTGGACATGCCACGTTGCATGAACATAGTCCTTCTTGACAATTACTCAAGATTCTGCTAGGATTTTACTTTCTTAGTGTTTGATCGCCATCTAGAGGCCATTTCTGGTCCTTCAGCCAACCCCATGTCTACAAAGAAAAGGTCTACTATTACATCACCTTTTTTATTCTATCATCACGTACTGCGGACACAAACACATATATATACATTAAACATATCTAAATGTGTGTATATATATATATATATATAACATCTCTGCAACTATGCATCAGATGGACGTCACTGATGTAAAAACGTCTCTGCGTGATACATCGTGAGACTCGTCAGGCCTAATCCAGCCTGGAGCCGTACACCTCCACCTCACACAGCATCAGGTGCTCGATCCTTCCGGGAATGACCACGTTGACGTAGCGACCGTCCATCCCGCCACACTGGAAGTCTTCCGTGAAACCTCCCGGGATGCTCGAGATCACGGCGCACCTGGCGGGAGAAGAAATTAACTTTAACTCGCGGAGTGATGGAAAATAATCCATGAATCCCAAAATGTGAAGTTATATTTCAGTTCCAGGACTGAGAACTATACCTGGGGTTGTCGTTGCCATTGTTTAAGAGCGAATCTCCAATTCGGATCTCCGCTCCGTCGAGTCGTTGCGGCAAAGCATCTAAGTTGTTGGTTATGTTGATGGAAAACACCCGGTGGGTTCTGCCCAGGTCCAGTCGCCACCAGGGGTTCATTTCTGACTTGGTCTGAGTACAAGACGCCTGGTTCACGCCGGCAGCACGGTTCCCGTCTATGGCGTTGATGGCGGAGCCCAAAAAAGCATGCAGCGACGACTGCGTGGCTTTTCCACCGATTGCCAGGTTCTCTCCTGCATGAAGGACAACATGCAAACATCAGTACCGACAGATGGTCTTATCGTGTTGCGTGTTCTGCAGAACAAAGTTGCCCCCCAAAAACTGTAAATGTCTTGAAAGAATTTGCACATCAATGCCATTTTCTAGCTTTTACGGAAAACGAGAACCCCGTCTCGCGAGGCTTTCGGCTTTCGGTCTTCGTCCTTACCGGTCGGGGCGCGGTACCCGTAGACCTCCACCTCACAGAGTGACAGGACTCTATTGGAACCGGGTAGCACCACGATGACATAACGTCCCTCCACGTGTCTGGTAAAAGTGAGTTTTAAAGACCTGCCTGCCGGGATGTGAGGAATCACACCAGCTCTAAAAGAGAGAGAGAGAGAGGAAGCAGTGTATGCATATCAGCTAAAAAATAATACCAACACAGCATTCTGTATTAAACGTGTGTATTAGAGACGTCGTTACGATCACTTACGCTGGGTTTACGTTGCCTTTGACAATCAAAGTGTCACTAATATGAATCTCTGCCCCGTCGAGTCTTTCGTGGCAGCAGTCTCCTCTGTTGGTGACGATGACGGAGGTGACGATGTAGGACTCCAGCAGGTCCACTCTCCACCAGGGGTAGTCACGTTCATTGGTGTGGGTGCAGGATCCCGAATTAAAATCAGAATCACGGTTTCCATCGATGGCGCTGGAGGCAGCTCCGTAGGCGGACTCATAGCGGCCTGACTGGGTCGCCTTTCCACGCAAGGCCAGGTTCTCTGTGAGCGAGGCGGTCGACATACACCTTTTAGATATTTGATTCCAACACACCTGCGGTGACCGTTTCTTTTTGGCCATATGTGGGCTGCAGAAACCAGTTGGGAACACAACATATAACATATCGCCACCTTTTAAATTGATTAGCACAGTTACAGATCAACATGATGGAGTGATGCTTGAGTAACCGGGATGAAGAGAACCGGTATCTCGGCAGGTAAAAAATGAAATGCAATCTATTGGGATTCTTGTCCGTTTCCTTCATGTCGCTCAGCACAAAACAACAACGCCAAAGGGATAATCAATGAAATTCCTTTTTTGGTAGTGGACACACAAATTAAACTTAACCACGTACATTTCAGCCAGTACAGACCTAGTGTCGTACGAAGGATTTAAAAAAGAAGAACGATAATAGGCCAAACATATTTTTGACTAAGAGACTTTAACATGTTCTAATATCACAAGCGAAGCCAGATCAATACTCACGATAGGTGGACACCGAACACGTCCCCAAAAGGAGCAGCAGAGGCAAGACGGAATTGTGATTCATCGTTCTGGACTGGAGAACGAAACTGGAGATAGAAAACATTGTTAATATTAATACTGAATGAAGTTCATCTAAGACCTGAAATGCAATTATCCTCCAGACTGTGTCTTTAAAAGTGTTACCACATACCTTGACTTGTCAAAATGGACTCAGGAGAAGACGAGGACTCACGGTTTATGTCTCGAAGTGGCCCACACGGCCATATTTATGTGCACCTCTTATCTGACATATTTATGTTTACCTCTTATCATGGCACAACCTGTTGTTCACTGATGATTTACCAACACCACCACTTTGACCTTGTATGTAGATAAGGCTAATTTCTGAGCTTTGGTATCTATTAAAAAGTCTGATTTAAATAACATTGAGCTTTGATTAAGAAAAACACATAACAGTAAATACTATTCCAGCACCAAAAAGTCAAAGGATTTAAAAGAATGAGGCGGCGGAAATGTCGTATTTCTTTTAGGTGTCTTTTTCAGTAAAGCATGGAACTTGGTACACTTCATTATTTCCACGTCACATTTTGACATCTGCGTTGTTGTCCCAAAAATGGATTCAGAAATCCTCAATGTTGCGCTGATTGACAGGTTCCTTCATTAGCATGAACACACGCACACACACACACACACACACACACACACACACACACACACACACACACACACACACATACATAGCATTACCTGAAGGAATGGCTTGTTGCCAATCAGGTGTGCAATCATTGATGTGCTGTCTGTCCTGATGCTTGTTTCGCCTATATGTGCATTTTTTTATTTTTATGTGTATGTTGTATTGTAGCTGGGTTTGTTCTGCCTGATTCATGCTGCAGCCCGTTATGTCTCTGGTCTATTGCTGTACCTTTTCTTTTTGCTGTATATTGGTTTTGTTTATATGTTGTCAGTTTGTCTATGAATTCTATTTCCATTTTATTTTGAGATTTTGTTATTTTAGGCTGCCTTAAAAACATCTGGCCAGGGACAGCAGATGGAAATTAGTCTCTCTGGCTAACTCTGGCTCACTTACAGTCCAACTGTTGATTGGTGTGCATTGTCCCTGCAAAAAAAATAAACACACACAGACACTGAAGTTTATGGAGAAAAGCACATGAACTGAAAGAATGGAGGTCTTAAAAACTAAATTTTAGAGCACATCACAAAGTTAATCCGTTGTGGATTGCAAAAATCTAATTTGTGGTTATACTCCCTGGTGAGATAAACAGATTAAACAGTAACATTAGAGAGTATTAATGTTTATAATTTGCCGCCAGTTGGACGATATGAGACACAACCTCCCGGTTTGATTAGATAACGTTTGTACTTTGCATTATAGTCATGTAATATGTCAACACACTGCCAACACACTGTCAACACACTGCAGATATGAAAACATGGATGACCTGCAACTTCTTAATATTACACTAAACAAGGTATTTTTGTAGAATTCAATTATCTAGTAATCTAGTTTCTGTAGATGGCATTGTCCTGGCATACAGCACCAACGTAAAGAATCGGAGCAAATTTTGATCAGGATTTATCCCCAAACACATTTCAAAGAAAAACTACATTTTACGTCACATCACAAAGTCGAATGTGGATTGCAAAATGTTTAAATGTTTACTGTAAATTGCATAATAAATGTGGTTGTACTTCCTGGTGAGATAAAACCGATAAAACAATATTTATGTTTATAATTTGGCGCAAGTTGGATGATAAGAGACACGACTTCCCGGTTTGATGAGATAACATTTGTACTTTGCATTATCAGGTGCTAATAATGCTGTCACAGCAACAACCCATGGATGAGCTGTAAACTCAGAAAACATGAAGGTATTTTTTACTAGAAATCAATTATCTAATACTATAGTTTCTGTACATGGCATTGTCCTGGCATCCAGCACCAACGTAAATAATCTGAGTTAACTCTGATTAGGATTTTTCCATTAACTCCCAGGTCAAACACATTTCAAGGAGTGCCTTTTTTCACCTACGTAACATTTCACAAATTAGGCATATTCGTTCTCAAGGCAATGTATAAAATTGTTTATGCATTTCTTACTAGACAAGACTTCTGCAATTCTTCCAGATGATCTAGAATGCTGCAGCTTGTGTAGGAAAACTAAGAAAAAAAGATCATATGACTCCTTTATTAGTTTTATGTTTTTTTTAAACATAGTTAATAATATAGTACATTTCTGCTTTGCACTGTTCCTTTAATAATACAGATTTTATTTCTGTATTATTAAAGAGGCCGACTCAGTATCATATTTTGGATAATATGTTGGTCTTTTCAGAGGGAGAAAAATAATGAAGTGATGCTTTAGGGAATGTGCATATTGCGCAAAAAGAATTATGCATTTTCAGCATTAAGGGATGTTATTGTTCAGGTCAAAAGTAGAAAACAGCTGACAGCAGCTATTTGTCCTCACATGTTGCCCAGTAGGCAATGATGAAATAAATACTCGTACAAGTATAAAGTACTTAAAAGAACACGCTATAGGCAGAGGAGCCTGAAGTCATAATCTGCTGAGTAACTTTAGTTTTTATTACCTTCGCATTGAAAATGCAGAAGGTAATGTTTTCGCCGGCGTGTTTATTTATTTGTGAATATGTCCGTCCGTCCGTCAGTTATTCGTCTAAATCAGACAAAACTGAGCCGATTCTTATGAAACTTGGTGGGATGATTGGTCATGACCCAAGGAACAATCGATTAGTTTTTGGGAGTGATTGGGTCAAATGTCAAGGTCAAGGTCACGAAAAGGTGAAAAACTTGTTATTCGTCTAAATCAGACAAAACTGAGCCGATTCTTATGAAACTTGGTGGGATGATTGGTCATGACCCAAGGAATAATCGATTAGTTTTTGGGAGTGATTGGGTCAAAGGTCAAGGTCAAGGTCACGAAAAGGTGAAAACCGTAAATTTGCGATATCACGACAATCTTGTGATATGCGAAGGTGCAATATTTCCATCTGAAGTGTAGTGCAGTAGAAGTATGAAATATTATATTATGGCCTTGAGTAAATGTACTTCTTCACTGCCAATAAGGAATAAATGTATTACTATAGTTTTTTATTAAATGTGCATTCCCATACACACATATTGACTCGACGTGTGTGTGTGTGTGTGTGTGTGTGTGATCTTTGGCACACTTGATATTTCTGAGATTTACTCACGAGTTCAGGATGTGAGATGGGATGTGATTGGATAAGTGTTGAAGATGAACATGATCTGATCTTCTGGTGATTGGCTGGATGCTGAGACACTGAGACGCTTATAAAGAGGAGTTGTTAGAGGTGTTTGGAACCTTTTTCATTTTTGCATTAAATCGTCCGACGGTCGGGCCTCCAGGTAAATTTGAATTCCTTTGTTGCATCATGTCCATATGTCAATTTATGAGAATGTTTCGCACGTCGATCTGCAGCACGTAACGGTTGGAATAGTTTTAACCATAATTATGAAATGTATTTAAATACTTACACTCAGTTTGTGCACTCTTTCATACGTTGTACCTGTAAGAATTCTCTCAGGATGCATATTACATACAACTAATTATGAATAAATAAGACATATGTGAAAAAAATGCCTTAATTCTCTCAACCAGAATAATGAAACCCAGCATTTTTGTTCTGCTGCTCCTCCTTGAGACATGCTCAACTTCCACTTATGGTGAGTATGAGCTGTGTGTGTGTGTGTGTGTGTGTGTGTGTAATATCGTGGAGGTGCTCGTAGTCAGAAGTGTACACTAGTATATTTATGCAAATTAAGTTGTTGGGCTGTATGTCATTGTATTTTCTTTTTATCTACTTAGGCTCGTCATACTCATTAATTTCCCTTCTCATATTAAACATATATAATATGAACTCTCCAAGTGTTGTCGTCGGCATAAATGACTTCCTCATTTTGTCAAACTTTACACAACAACTTCCTGCTGGATCTTTTTTTCTGTATGCGACACTATGTAACTTTTTCCCCTGTAGCGCCCCCTTCAGGTATTTAACGTTTATCAGGTGTCGTAAAACCTCTGGCTCTCGAGCCATATATGGCTCTTCCGGCTCGTGAGCTCACAGCTGATCGAGGCTCGCTGCCTCGGCAGCCGCAGCGAGCCTCGATCAGCTGCGGCCCGGTGTTCTCCACAGCAGCATATCACTCCGTCTTTACGCGTCGCGTAGCGGAGCAAATAAAAAGTCACCTGTGAGCGTGGACTGGCACTATATGACGTTGCGTAATCACTGCCAGAAAGCAAGTTGAAGTACTTCCGGTTCCCAACCGGTTCCCAACCGGAAGTACCGGGTCGTTACCAACCATCTTACATTCAGCAGTTTTCTGGCCACAGACCCCTGATGGCAGTGGCGGAGGCGCAAATCAACATATTAAAAGTCATTCTAGCGGCACAATTTTTTTCAAGCTGTTATTTTAAGGTGGAAAAGTTACATAGTGGGGCTTTAAGCAAAAAAGAGTTGACGACTCATCAAATCGCAAATTAAGGAAGCAAAACAAACGCATGACGAAACATATTTAGACCAATTCCACATAAATTAAGCTAATGCAAGAACAAATGTAAAGGTTCAAGTAAGGCTTATTAATGCAAAAAATAAATGAATACATTTTACTAGAAATAAAAGCACTCAAAGAAAATGGAAATTCTAAAAAATGATGTCCAAAATAATGTTTCAAATTAAATAGACCGTAAATAAAAGAACATAATGTGTAAAAGAAAAAATATAGCACTACTTTAAATAATAGCTAGCGGGTGGCCGAGTGTCTTCTGCTTTTTGACGCTTGTAAAACAACCGACTGACACATTACTGCCACCAAGTGGCCGCCAGCTGTATTGTAACTGAGATATATTAATTCCATGCCTGGGCAACTTGCAACATTTCTGTTGGGTTTTGTTGGGTTTTGTTGCCTGTACTTTAAATTGTGCATGCTTTTTTAAAATTTGCAGTGTGTTGATTGGTCCTCTCAGGTCCTCTAAGTTGTTAGACACAGATTTAAGTTTCACAATTTGCAAATGATCTTCCGTTATACCTGTGTTGTTCAACCGTTTCATTCACAGAGAACGTGGCCTTGCGTGGAAAGGCGACCCAGTCGGACCGCTACGAGCACGCCTTCGGAGCTGCCTACAGTGCCATTGATGGAAACCGTAATTCTAATTTCGGGTCGGGATCCTGCACCCACACTGATGAAGAGAACAACCCCTGGTGGAGAGTGGACCTGCTGGAGTCCTACATCGTCACCTCCATCATCGTCATCAACAGAGGAGACTGCTGCGCCTTCAGGCTCGACGGGGCGGAGATTCACATCGGCAACTCTTTAACGGCCAACGGCGCCGCAAACCCACTGTAAGAAAATACATCCTTCAATTTAAATTTATTTATTTATTTTGTAAGTCTGTAAATCGCTTTCAAAGAATGTTTCGAGGCCAGATCTGTACTTGTGTGCATTGTTACCAAAGATCTCAAATGTCCAACCAGAGGCTTGAAGCCAGAAGGTGATATTCAGATCAGTAATATAGCAGCAAACTAGTAAGTACTAAAGATGTGGTAGCGTGCCCCCATCGGCTAGTTCATGGCCAATCTGCTCTCATACGGTGGTTACGGCATATTGAAGCTTGTAAAACAACCGACTAACGAATCACCGCCCCCATGTGGTGAACAGCTGTATTCCAACTGAGACATATTATCTGATAACGCTGTTAGCACTCAGTGTTTTACATGATGGTATAATTTGAATATTGCTTTAGTCAGACTTTGCTATCTTCGGGTGGGGGGGGGTCTGCTATTATCCCAGTATACATGGCAGTGAGTGATTCGAATCATTGGCTGAAAACATGTCACCTCCGATACGCCAGGTGGCGCTGTTTTCATTACAACTCCTGTTGTGTAGCACATTTCCTTTTTTTGATTGGCTGATAAGCACCACGTGACAGCACAACTCCAGGAAGCATTTGTTTTCCCCACGGGGAGAGCGGCGGGGCCAGCTCATGTTGTCGCTGCAGCACATTAAAACATTAAATGCTCGTGGCGATACTCGTTGCGCATGGGCAAAGACGCAAAGTTTGGTTCCTAGTCCAATTCACCGCTACATGCCGCTATGGTCGGATTATCAACCGCATCGGATCGAGTAATCCAGGGGTGTCAATCGGACCGTAGTTGGACCGTAGTTGGACCGCACACAGTCGAACAAAGGTGGTACATGAAAAGGATAATTCGATTTCTGTCCGACTAAGCCAGTAATTCGAATGTATGTAAACGCACTGACTGTTAGCCGCAAGCTGCCGGCTCAGCTGTCGCCATGTGGGGGTGATAGATCTTTAGCACCTATTTAAATGTAATTTCAAGATATTTTTATATCTAAAAAGGTTTAACATGTGATTCTCTCTCTCTCTCTCTCTCTCTCTCTCTCTCTCTCTCTCTCTCTCTCTATCTTAGTGTTGGAACAATTCCTTCAACCGATTCAGACCGACCGTTCACTCTGACTTTCACTGAACGCGTGGAGGGACGTCACGTGACTGTCCTTCTACCGGGTTCAAGAAAATACCTCACGCTCTGCGAAGTGGAAGTCTACGGGTACCGCGCCCCGACCGGTGAGCTTTTTGAGCTATGAATGAATGTGCAGTGGTGCGTGTAAAGAAATAATAATAAACCATTTGTTATTCATTTATTGGCAGGAGAGAACCTGGCACTCGGAGGAAAAGCCAGCCAGTCGTCGATGTACGAGTTTGGCGCCGCTTCCAACGCCATCGATGGGAATCCCAACGCTGTGTGGGAGGACGGCTCCTGCAGCCACACCAAGAACAACATTAACCCCTGGTGGCGACTGGACCTGCGCGTAACCCACAAAGTGTTTTCCGTGAAGATCACCAACCGAGATGAAGACTCAGACCGACTCAACGGAGCCGAGATCCGCATCGGAGACTCCATGGAAAACTACGGCAACAACAACACCAGGTGAAGTTTACAGCTCATTTATTTATGGGAAAGTATAGTTTTACGGATTAAAAAAAAATCATTACAAAAATAAAAAGTAAAAAAATGCTATATTTGGATTTATTGAACAACATACAATTGAAATATGGGTTTGGTATATGAGAAAATGAAAATCCAAAATGTGCCAAATGTCCATTTTGGAGATCTTGCCTGAACTCTGTCCCAAAACTCTGTTCTGCTTCACTTTTTAAAAGTCAAACTTTGCAGAGAGAATCTTCACATAGTTTACTGTAATTTGGGAGATATTTAAACTTTTCAACTGTATAATTCCAAAGAAATAATATTTGTTTTCAACATAAAACCTTTTTATTTTTGCTGTGTGCCAACTTCATTTACTCTTAACCAGTAAAATATAGACTGATATGTACACATCTGAACTAAAGTATAAGTGTTTACGAATGATTTTTTAAAATTGTTATATTCAAATAGCTCTAGTGGTTGCAGAGATACAGTCTTTTTTAGCAAAGTCCATAAAAATAGCTGCGGGCTTAAAAGAAATAGGATCACAAAGCATTTATATCCGTCCCAGCCGGGTGCGCTCACGCTTCAACGAGTTCATGGACTAAATATACAGCTAAATACAAAACAGTTTCCGTGTATCGTATTTGCGTGAGTGGACATAAGTGTTGCATCTCACAAATCCCATGGTATTTAAAGGCATCCTCTCACTGGGCTGAGAGACACTCACCGGTTAGTATTAGATCACATGCATAGCTCTTCAAATTTCACAGCATGCTATTAGATAACCCCTACAGGAGGCGGGCTAATCTGATCTACTACACAACAATGCTACACCCACTAGCATACTTCACATACAGTCCTTCACAATAAGATGGGCTTCAAAATAAAATTTCAGCTTCCGGTTAAAAACGGCTGTCTCTAGTAGAAACTCCCATTCTGACTACACCTCCAAAAAATCAATACATTTCATTCCTACTCGTGTCGTGCCATAGTTACAATAAGCATATATAAGCATCTTACAGTCAGAAGCACGGTAACAAGAGTAATACAAATACCATATTTATACAGTGATGATACTTTTCAGTGACTGACTTTCTATATTTTCATAATAATTGTTTATGAATATCCTTCATAATATCCGTTAGTGATTATCATAGCTTGTGTATTAATTAAAAAATATAGACTTTCTTATTTTCATGTGCAAGTATATATAAAAAACATAACAACTCTACAAGACCGACAACACCACTTCTGTCTCTTTCCACCAGGTGCGCCGTGATCGACAGCATCCCGTCGGGTGGAGTCGGTGAGTTCCAGTGCGGTGGGATCGACGGTCGTTACATCAACGTGGTCATCCCGAGAGAAGAGTTTCTGAGTCTGTGTGAGGTGGAGGTGTACGGCTCTCGTCTGGATTAGGGAGGAAGTCTATAATCAAACAAGCAACCCTGACAGTGCATTATGAAATTTGTATTGTCTTTCTTTTGTAAGGCTGTGGTGGAGTTTGGTGTGCTTTCACTATACCTGCTCCAGGATAAAACTGTCTGTCATCAATACTGAAATACAATTAAATCATAAACAGAGCCTATTGTCTTTTTCATTTCATCCTTATCGGTTCATTTTTTAGATAAACAAGTATTAAAGTCCAATTCCAGGAAACATCTGTTAGATAAACAAGTGTCAGAGCAAGTTACAAAATTGTTTCTGCTGGCTAACTCTAACTCTAAGTTGTTCAAACTAAGTTATCTGATTTTCTCCAACAAAACATGGCAAATATATACAATTACTATTCAAACAAATGAAGCCAGCTCGACTTTTATTTTCTTTACCAATTAGCTAACACTATATTGAGCACAGACATTCATAGATGTGGCATAGTTGTTCCCATTTAGCTGGATTAACACGGAACCTCTTCAACTATGTTACATCAGCAAATGTGCAAGTATTGTGCCATACAGTTTAATGTCATAAAGTCCGTTTCTATATAAGTAAGTAATTAAAGTTTATTTATATTGCACTTATCACAGACAAAGGTTCACTAAGTGCAGGGGGGGTGCAGGTGACGGAGCTCAGCGGCGTGCGAGACGGCGAGCGGAGACGCGACACGTAGAGACAGAATGACACGCTGCTGTGGAGACGATCAATAACAGACCTTTAGTTTAATAAAAGAACAAAGACGTCTTTAAGAAAGGGACCTGACATTACTTCTGCTGTCATCTGGAGGAGAGAGAAAGTTACAGGGGGGCGGGCGGAGATTCAAACTCAAAAGAGCCATATGCCGTCACCGAAAGAGCCATATATGGCTCTCGAGCCATAGGTTCCTGACCCCTGCAATACAATGTTCAAATCAACCAAATGCCAGTGTAGACAGGTACGCTCGGTCACCATGAGTTTTAAGGCGAGTATTTAAGACTGACGGAAGGTTTTGGAGGTTGGATCTGAGATGATGGACTTTAAAATCGATACCAAATTTCAGAATTGAGCCCTATCTACATAGTGGTGGTGTTGGTAATCATCAATGAACAACAGAATATGCCATGATAAGAGGTGCACATAAATATGTCAGATAAGAGGTGTACATAAATATGCCCATGTGGGCCACTTCGAGACATAAACCGTGAGTCCTCGTCTTCTCCTGAGTCCATTTTAACAAGTCAAGGTATGTGGTAACACTTTTAAAGACACAGTCTGGAGGATAAATAAATTACATTCGGTATTAATATTAACAATGTTTTCTTCCTCAAGTTTCGTTCTCCAGTCCAGAACGATGATTCACAATTCCGTCCTGCCTCTGCTGCTCCTTCTGGGGACGTGTTCGGCGTCCACCTATCGTGAGTAGAATCTGGCTTCGCTTGGGATATTAGAAAATATTAAAGTCTCTCTTCACTCAAAAATATGTTTGGCCTATTATCGTTCTTCTTTTTGAAATCCGTCGTATGATACACGGTCTGTACTGGCTGAAATGTACGTAGTTAAGTTTAATTAGTGTCCACTACCAAAAAAGGAATTTCATTGATTATCCCTTTGGCGTTGTTGTTTTGTGCTGAGCGACATGAAGGAACCGGACAAGAATCCCAATAGATTGCATTTAATGTGTAACCTGCAGAGATACAGATTCTATTCATCGGTCGCACTCAAGCATCACTCCATCAAAGCAAACTATCCTCCGTTATATCTCTGTGTTGTTCAACCGTCTCCCTCACAGAGAACGTGGCCTTGCGTGGAAGGGCGACCCAGTCGACACGCTTGGACCACGTCTTCGGAGCTGCCTCCAGTGCCATTGATGGAAACCGTGATTCTACTTTCTATTCGGGATCCTGCACCCACACGGCGCAAGAGACCAACCCCTGGTGGAGAGTGGACCTGCTGGAGTCCTACATCGTCACCTCCGTCGTGATCATCAACAGAGGAGACTGCTGCAGCGAATATCTCAACGGGGCGGAGATTCACATCGGCGACTCTTTAAAGGACAACGGCGCCGCAAACCCACTGTGAGAAAATACATCTTTCAATTAAAATTTTGATTTTGTAAGTCTGTGAATCGCTTTAAAGAATGTTTCGAGGCCAGATCTGTACTTGTGTGCATTGTTACCAAAGATCTCAAATGTCCAACCAGAGGCTTGAAGCCAGAAGGTGATATTCAGATCAGTAATATAGCAGCAAACTAGTAATTACTAAAGATGTGGTAGCGTGCCCCCATCGGCTAGTTCATGGCCGCTCTGCTCTCATACGGTGGTTACAGCTGATAATGCCGGTGTCACGGTCTTAGATTGGGCTTTGGGTTTCCGGTTTTATTTTGAAGTTCCCCATTTCTCGTGTCCACTGTTCCCTTCACTTCCTGCCCACCTTGTGACGTAATTACTTCAATCTGTTTGTTGGCATTTGGGTCCCGTTCTTTGTTCCCACCTCCATCCTGGCAGGCGGCAGCGTAGCGCCCACTTTACGACTCCTCACTCACGTAAACACTCTTACAGGCTCTTAAGTGTCACGTATTGAGCGTGACAGTCATGCATTTCGGTCTTAAGTCACGCACTCCCGCCACACATCGTATTTCTCACGCTGAAAAATCTCTCGGCTATTTAATGTTTTAATGCCGCAGCACGCAAACATGATGATGATGGATATTGTCCCTCTTGCCTGTCTTCAAAACTGGAGAGCCCTGCTCTTAGCACGGTTAGCACTGCCGCAAGATGCCAGCTCAGGGAATAGATCTATAAGACCTTTTTTAAATGTAATTTCTAGAATTGTATCTAAAAAGGTTTAACATGTGATTCTCTCTCTCTTAGTGTTGGAACAATTCCTTCAACCATCTCAGACCGACCGTTCACTCTGACTTTCACTGAACGCGTGGAGGGACGTTACGTGACTGTCCTACCGGGTTCAGGAAAATTCCTCTCGTTATGTGAAGTGGAATTCTACGGGTACCGCGCCCCGACCGGTGAGCTTTTTGAGCTGTGGCATCTGTAAACTGTGGCGCGAGTAAATAATATATAACCGGTTTCTGCAGGAGAGAACCTGGCACTCGGAGGAAAAACCAGCCAGTCGTCGCTGCACTCGCACGGCATCGCATCCATTGCCATCGACGGGAATCCCAACCCCAGGTTTGCGGACGGCTCCTGCAGCCAAACTGAGAATGACATCAACCCCTGGTGGCGACTGGACCTGCGCGTAACCCACAAAGTGTTTTCCGTGAAGATCACCAACCGAGATGCCTAACCCCACCGACTTAACGGAGCCGAGATCCGCATCGGAGACTCCATCCAAAACTACGGCAACAACAACCCCACGTAAAGTTTACAGTCCATTTAAACCCCCACGGTTTCTTCATTGGCATCTTGAGACCGACAACGCCATTTCTGTCTCTTTCCACCAGGTGCGCCGTGATCGACAGCATCCCGCCGGGTGGAGTCAAAGAGTTCCAGTGCAATGGGATGGACGGTCGTTACGTCAACGTGGTCATCCCGAGAAAAGAGTATCTGACTCTGTGTGAGGTGGAGGTGTACGGTTCTCGCCTGGATTAGGGAGGAAGCCACTAAATGGCACTTCTTGTTGCATATGTTTTCATTTGTACGGCAGTTATCTTATTAGTACCAAACTTTTTGCTGCAGGATTCTGTATTCTTGTTGCTCTTAGGTTGTACTCTAGGTTGAAATGCACTTATTGTAAGTCACTTTGGATAAAAGCATCTGCTAAATGACATGTAATGTAATAAAACAATATTAATTGAAATGCAATAAATTAACTCAGCCTATTGTCTTTTTCATTTCATCCTTATCGGTTCTCTCATGTCAAATGTACAGGACAGAAAATGTGTCATCCTTGATGGAGGCAATACACATAAATATACTATTATCTTTAGGGATAAGACTATTAATTAATGACATTAGTTGATTGTGTTTCTTTAACCTTGGGCTGTGGACTTGAAACTGAATCGAGATATTCCTCCGAAAGGGAGCAGCGGTGCTGGGAAAAGGACTGAAGAATTTAAAACGTGTGACTTTTACCCAGGAGACCGTTGTTCTTGTCCAGCGTGAAAAACAAAATGTAAACGTTCACTTGACGCTTTTATTCTACGGTATTTTTATTTGGTCAAGTCTATAAGTACTTTGTGAAATCTTCGATTAGCTCAGTAGTTCTCAAACTGTTGTTGCAGGTTACAGGCGCGCCACGGGGGGAAATGCATATTTTTATTTCAAAACCTTGATTGAGAACTTCACATTACATAGTACACAGTCATAAAACTAAGTCAATGAACAAATGGCGAAATGCCTGTACTTTCGTATTATTACAAATTTCCCTCAGGATTTTACAATCTGTACACATACGACATCCCTGACCTTTGACCTCACATTGGATCAGGAAAAACTCCCAAGAAATAGAAAAAAAACTTTCACAGGGAAGAACCCTTCAGGAGAGCATTAGAGGAGGATCCCATTCCAGGATGGACAGAAGCAAAATATGTCATGTGACCAGAAGGAATCAGTACAGAGTTACAATACATTCATTGAATATAACTGTATGAATAGTTGGTAGTCGGCATGTTCCACGATCCAGACCTCCAAGATCTGTCAGGCAGATGGAGGTAGAGAGGAGGAGTGGGCGGGGCATCAGCAGGGCCATGGCATCAGACCCAGTCAGTAAAACTATTTATGGTCAAATATTTTAACTTGTTTTATCTTATTTTCACAGGTAGCACTTTGTCATTATCATGAAAATATATTTAGTGCAAAACAGGTTAATTGCAGCCCATATAAGCTATTATATATTTGTTGCACTGTATGTGTTACGCCCCTGAATAAAGGGGAGAAAAAAAAAAAAAAAAAAAAAAATCACATGAGCGATATTGTGGTGTTTCCGCAGCAAGCTGGTTTACTAGAGGCACATTTGCAATATAAACATTAACAAAACAAACAGCATTGTTACATAGATACATCATCAACAGATGAACCAAATAACACAAATACATTTCACAGCGATAAGCCTAGTCAACGAGCTAATCGGCGCTAGCTAATGAGCTAATCGGCGCTAGCGCTAGCTAACGAGCTAATCGGCGATAGCGCCACATGGACAAATACCCTCTACACTTTTATCTCTGAACTTATTTTAACAACAAACATTCTCTTGTAGCCTCGGACTCATCACAAACATGTTCACCACTGCAGAACAACGTCAGCCTACCTGAATAAGGGGAGAAATAACCACATGAGTGATATTGTCATGTTTCCTCAGCAAGCTGGTTTACTAGAATGAGTAAAACCCCGCGAAAACCCAGAGAAATCCCCCCTCCCCCCCAGTATCCAGGCGCAGCCAAAAGCAATCGAACCCAGATAGCTGATCAGGCTACTTAGCAGATGGCAGACAAAACAATTTCCAATCAACCATCAACCCTCAACACAAATAGATATAATAAAACATGGACAAATGTCCATTCAAAATAACAACAGATCATCAACAATAGCATTTACACTTGTTACATATGTATGTAAAGGGATTGAAAACAAAAGTTGTTATATAAATAAAAATTCAACATGGACCATTTTGTTACAATTGTTGTGGCGGTGGGGCATGACAGAAACAGTTTGAGAACCTTTGAATTAGACTAAAGTTAAGAAAAAGAAGTCTTTAAGAAAAAGAACCTTTTTCTAGATGTTTTAAAATCATATAAAAAAGACAAAAAAGCAATAGCGGATGGCAAATATTTAATTTTTTTAAAATACAGACTATAGACAAATATTATAAAAGACATCTGAAACTCACTAACGTCCGACAGGGAAAAAACGTACGCGTTTTTCGGAAAGAGGGCCGGCGGCCCCGCCTCCACGCAGCCGGACCTCAGTCGTTAAATGTTTTTAATTTGTTCGACCGCTCGCTCTGGCACTATTAATCTCACCGCAGCAGTTTTTTGTTTTGTTTACCAATGAAATTAATTATTTAATCTCATCTTGGCGCCCGAACCGAGGTGGATCGTACCAAAATGAGTTCAACCAGTTACGAGTTCACGCGCAAGAAAACACCATAAAGTCTTTTTAGAAAGCGTAAAAACACGCCGCTGAATCTTTAACGAGCGGCGGCTGACAGCCGTGAGGCACACGGCGCCGCGTTGGAGGCGTCGGCCGACTGTCTGCGTGGCCGAGAGTCGAACTCTTGCTCTTGAGAAAAGACGATGACGTTCGTTTGTCTCTCGTTCTCCAACGAAAAAAATAAAAATAAACGTCTGGCCAAAAGTTAAGATGAGAAGATCGACGCCACTCTCACCGATTTATAGCTTAGCGTAAAGACTAGAAACAAAGGGAAAGGGCTAGCTCTCTAACACGGAGACGCAGTCGGCCGCCCAGCACCTCCAAACTGAACCGATCATCAACACGTTGGTTTTCATTAAAGCCTCGTATCCGATCTTCTCATTCAACTCTCGGCATGAAAAGCCATTAAGCGTATTTCCTGAAATAGTCATCATATGCACCCTGAAGAAAGAACTAACAACTGCTACCGTTGACACAAAATCCACTGCTACAAAGAGTTTGGATTGGCTGTAAAAACACGTCTTTTATGTACCACTGTACCCGCGAACACGCAGCTTTAATAACAAGACCTCCTTTGGCAACGGACAGTATTTAAGATACACAAAGAACCTTTTGAAGGCCGTACATTGGTATTTTACACACGATTCGGGTATTTACAAAAGACATTATCGGGCCGAGTTTCCAACTGAATTTAAGAATGACTGCTCTTCTGGTATGTGACGTTTTGTGAAGTCCAATGGGGACTTCCCATCCCTCCGAGACCCCATTAGTCTGGAAAACGATGTCATTTGTGGGATGATAAAACAATGAGTGCTTCTGTTGCACAGCGAGTCTATTTCAGGAGCGACGTGATATTTTTAGGACGATTGAGGTTTGGGAATGGCACCGATTCTGTCTGAACGCCGAGGAATAGAGTAAAATAAAATACATTTAAAAAAGCTTTTAATAACATAATCCCCCTCGTTCCATAGCCTCTTAAAACACTGCTGGCTTCTAAGA
Source organism: Liparis tanakae (assembly GCA_036178185.1). NCBI lineage: Eukaryota > Metazoa > Chordata > Actinopteri > Perciformes > Liparidae > Liparis > Liparis tanakae. The sequence continues at coordinate 3,645,942 of CM070092.1, read as the reverse complement.
AAACACTGTCAAGGAATACTTCAACCAAGAAGAGCATTGGTTATTAATTAGCTATAAATCTGTAAGGGAGACTTTAATAGAGGCGAAAGAAAAGGGGAACCAGGAAATGCTTCGTCAGCAATAAGTGGGTGAAGATTTAGATTTCCTTGATTGGAGACGAGACACTTGGATGATGCTTCGTAACATTTTTCAGATGTTAAATAATCTTTTTTTTCCTCCGTCAAAGTCTGTTTTGCGTCGATATTCCATCAGATGGAAAAACGCCCCCTGGGACCGTAATGAGCCTCAGGAGGTGAGTGATTGTGTTTTTTTTCCTATTCCTTTAACACTTTGAAGTTTGCATAAAAATTACTGGCACAAATAAATTATAAAAAATAGCCTACGATGTAAATTTAAAAAAAGAAGTCCTTTTCGGAGAGAGCAACACTGCGTAACGAGAGAAGAAGCCAGCTCACGGGGTCGCTTCACAGTATGTGGACGTCGTCGGACAGAATTGTCCTTAAGACGAGAAACGATTCTGACGTATAAACACGGCGTGTTTATCGAGGACGATGTAGTTTTTTTTCTTTATTCCTTCTTAAAACCAAAGATTCTATAGAACAGAACCGGTGCTACCATCGAAATGAACCGCGGCGCGTCGAGGCGCCTTCAAACCGCTCCGTGAACCAGAGCGCCGCACAGAGGGGGGGACTGAGGAGGAGGAGGAGGAAGGAGAGGTTGAGTAAAAAGCGGCGACGGATCAAAACCCCGCGACCTTGTGAGCAGCGGTGAATCGGGGCGCCACGCGCTGTTATCTGAGCTCTTTGGGCACTTTGAGAACTTTGTAAATGTCGTTGGCGAACACCGTGACGAAGTGTGGCGTGGAGCTCCTGGACATGTGGGTGCAGAAGGGAATTCTTCCGGCGTTCCCGGGGTCCTCGATGTCCCAGATCTCTGGCATGCTGCACCCGGGCCTGGGCGAGAGAAGCGAGAGAGAGAGAGGGGAAGAAAAAAGAAAAAATCAAAATGTGTAAGAACAGCAAAGTCCCCTCCCCCTTGTGGGTGAGGCGTCTCGGGGGTCACCTGGTTCTCCTGGTGCACCACGAGTCCTCCAACACGAAGAAGTCGACCCCCAGCTGCATCAGGTTCCCCTTCACCGTGTCTCCGGACATGCGGCTGTACATGGAGTACACCAGCTTGGTTCTCTCCCTGCCGGACACACCGCGCCGTTACAACGACCGCGCCGTTACAACGACCGCGCCGTTACGACCATTACGTTAACAGTTATATTGCACACAAGACTATCCTTAAATTCTGGATTAGGGGATTTTGGAAGTTCTCCCTCTGGAAAAGTTGAGCCACACTCTCCATGACGATGGCAAGGGATTTGTCAAAATATGGAAACCGGTCTTAGACGTGGTGGACCCCTCCGGGGTGGCCTTTGCCCTGCCAGATTAAAAACACTGGTACCGATGCTGACTTGATCTGATGATGTCACCTTAAAGATGTCCGTCTGTCAGACTGGTAGTGTGTGAATGTGGTTTTTATAAATATTTTTTGGTCTGTTTATTTATGTTGTTCTTTACCCTTTTACTTCTCCTTACCCTTTGTATTGAATCCTTAAAGTCCTGTTTTGTGCATTTGTAAAATCAAATAAGTATAAAAAAAAAATCATTAATAAAAGATAGATAGTTACTGAGCAATAAAATGTAATATTTAAATTAAATCAAACAAAACAATTAGTGCACAGATGTTTCACGTTCCCGTAGATCAGACCTCATTTTAAACTAAATAAAATGTCACGACTAAAAGTATTAATGTTTCATTATTGATCTCAGGACGTGAAGCAGTGTGGCGAGGTGAGGAACTCTACGCGACGCTCCGGCTCATCGTTGACTCGACGGCTCTCTCTCGGCCGCCGACCCACTGACCTCAGACCGGCGTCCTCGTAGTGGGGGTGGTTGACGATGGGCCGACCCGTGGAGAGCTTCACGCTGGCCATGGTGGGCATGGCGCCGGCGAAGACGGAGTCTGCACACACAAAGCAAGACGATGAAGAAGAAGATGAAGAAGAAGGCTAGTAGAAGAAGAAGAAAAAGGAGAAGAAGAAGGCTAGTAGAAAAAGAAGGCTAGTAGAAGAAGAAGGCTAGTAGAAGAAGAAGGCAAGAAGAAGAAGAAGAAGGAGAAGTAGAAGGCTAGTAGAAAAAAGAAGAAGAAGAAGGCTAGTAGAAAAAGAAGGCTAGTAGAAGAAGGAGAAGAAGAAGGCTAGAAGAAGAAGAAGGCTAGAAGAAGAAGAAGGCTAGAAGAAGAAGAAGAAGAAGAAGAAGAAGAAGAAGAAGAAGAAGAAGAAGAAGAAGAAGAAGAAGAAGAAGAAGAACTCGATACAGATCCAGGAGTTTCAAAAAAGAACTAATCTTATCCTTTGTGAGGAGGATTTACTGTCGCATTAGTTTGAGTTAAGTTGAGCTCATGAACTGTCAAACCAGTGATCATTATTTATATTCACAACAGTTCAAACACATTTAGCCGGAATAATCCGAGACGTCTATTCAATTCAATTCAGTTCAGTTTATTTAGCCCAAATTACGAATTTTCCTCAGAGGGCTTTACAATCTGTATGCATACAAAACAACCTGTTCACGAAGTGAAGAACCCTTCAGGAGCAACAGAGGAGGACCCCTCCACAGGATGGACAGAAGAAGAGACGTCATGTGACCAGATGGAAGTATTACATAAACACATCCAAGACCTGTGTTCACCTTCAAATTCACCAAAACAACGCTACCTGGTCAGAGGAGTGACCTCTAGGTGACCTCTACCTCTTGACCGTTGGAAGGAAACACCACTTCCAGCTTCTTGTCGCCGTGACAACAGTCGTAGGAAGCGAAACCGGAAGCTCTCTCTCGCTGCGGTGCGTCACAAACGTGTTGCGTAACCACGAGTGACCTTTTCGATTCGTCCCCTACTCTGTTGCCATGGAAGCGGGCGGGCCTAAACTCACCAGGGCGGGTGTTGTCCTGGATCCAGTCCAGCAGCTCCTCCTGCGGCATGTTGCTGAACTCGCCGATGATGCCCCACTGGGCCCGCAGGTTGGCCACGCCCTGCACGGCCATGACGGCCATGACGGCGTACACGGCGAGCTGGTGTTTGAACCTCTCCCCGATCCAGCCGAACAACTGCGGGACCATCGTGCACATTTAATAATAACGCAGATTAGAATTTGAGTGGAGGAGAAACTTCTCACCCCAGAAATCTCCCGAATTCTTGAAGGAAACGTTGTTTTTTTCTCTCCGAGGTGAAATCAGGAGCGTCTTTAACGGCGAAACTTTGAATTCAAGTTTGTTAAATTTTTTACGATCACCAAAATATAAAACCACCAGTAATTTAAAAAAATTACCGAAAGGCTGAAGCTATCTAGTTTATAAGTGCCCTAACCTATTAGGATTGCTTAAAAAAATTGTTCCAAAGAACTTTATACATATAAAACTTAATCAAAACACCTGTTTAACATCCAAGTTTCCAAACACACGCATATATGCTGAAGCCTGACTGCTTTAGAGAGTGTCATAGTTTAAACAGTCAGGTTTTAGGGCAGTGGTTCTCAAGCTGTGGGGCGAGCCCCTCTAGTGGGGAGCAGTGGTACTACAGGTGTGGCACAGGAGGAAATGCAGAAAGACCTTTAGTGAGAACTTATTACACAAGTTCAAAGTATACGGACATAAAACTGAGTCATTAATAAATACATGGTGACATGCCTCTACCGTCGTGTAGATGTTTAATTGTATAATTTAATTTGTATTGTTCTACCAAAGAGAAGAAGAGAAACGTAATTTCAATCTTCTGTATCTTTGCACATATGAAAAATTGACAAATAAAACTGACTTTGACAAAGTGATGGCACATGTGGTTTACTTGAAAGTGATTGCAATTGTCTTTATTCTATTATTATTATATTTTTAAAGGGATTTCTTTGTAACGTGAACATTTTTCTTCCTCCAAAGTGGGCGTGACAGAAAAAGTTTGAGAAGATGCAGAGAACGTACGACTGGATCAATAAAGATTTGATGTGGTTTTGCTGCTGTAAAACTCAATTACCGTTTCCCTGTTTTAGGATTCTTTGTGAAAGAGACTAAACAGCGTTTTCTTCGAGGTAACTGTGAGTAGTCGTACTCCTTTGAGGGAAGAAGACACCCGGGTTTGAATGTGCACCGACCTGCTTGGAGCAGATGAGCGACGCCATGATGCACATGTGCGGCGTCAGGAAGAGCTTCAGGCGCATGATGAGGACGGCGAGGACGGCGAACGCCACCAGCTGCAGGCTGTGGTACACCAGCTGCAGAGACACAAGTTCAGCCTGAGCCAAAAGGGAACGGGAAGGCGCAGCGGGGGAGGAACCACAAGCGAGATAACATCTCCCCGGGAACTGAGAGGGATCTCTTCTCATCGGAAAAGAACTCACAAGACTTCAAAGTGGTAAAAAAAAACTCCTGGGACCTTTAAAATGAGCCGATTCTCCCATTTGACATCATGACAAATCAAATATCTTTGTGTTTGGGACGATCTATTTGAAGACTTCGATAGAACTGACTGAAGTGTTTAACTTCTCAAGTTATACACATCGCAAAAGAAAATATGATTTCTTTGAAAAGCAAAACAAGCAGTCAACCCTTGGGGATGAATTAAACATTCAATCTGAAATGATCCGTCTGGACGTCTGTAAACGTAAGAGGAAACATGTAGATTTTTGGGGTGAACTGTCCCTTTAACCCTCCTGTTACCTTTACAGTCAATTCAATTTGACCCCAGCAATTAAAACCTCCAGAAAATTATTAGAATTAAAGTTTAAGTGTGAGGTACTTTATGTTTGTTTGTTGACTACCTTAATAGCCTTTTTAAATATATATAAAAAAAGATATTTCTTATATGTTTGACACAGTGAAAAACAGCCTGGGGTCAAATTGACCCCAAAGAACACCACGACGTTAAACATTGAATGGGGTCAAATTGACCCTAAAGGTGACAGGAGGGTTAAGTGAAGCTACGATGTCTTGATGAGGGACTGTATGAAGACGTTTGCATGAAGCTTTGATCTCATTGAACCCCTCCCTCCCCCAGAGGAGTAAGAAGAACTATTTGGGGCTCTGCAGCACTGCAGCGATATTAAAGCAATTAACTGGAAAACTTCCACACAGTTGCGCACAAACTTCTTCCCCTGGGAGAGATATCACAGAAAATGAGATGAAGCAACTGAGAGCGAGCCGACGAAAGGAAGGCAGCGCGGGGAGATTACATAACAGGAGTGTGTGTGTACGTGTGTGTGTGCGTGTGTGTGTGGGGGGGGCCTTTCATTTCTTAGTAATGAGAAAGGGGGTGGAAACCATTTAGGGACCTGGAAGCCGGTGCAGACGCTGCTGCACTGGAGGAATCTAATCAAATGAAAAAAAAAAACGGATCAAGAGAAATTGAACGGTGCAAAGAAGAAAAAAAAGAAATGAAATTAAGACTGCGAGTTCAGTCTGAGGTGTTGTCCCAACAACACAACAGTGAACCAGAGAGGGGGTAAAAGTGTTTCTTCTCACCTCTCCCTTTGCTGCGATTTCAGACCTGCAACACAAGAGGAATATAGAAACTCAGTATTATTCATCACCATATACATCTAGATCAATTCCCATTAAAAGCTTTGAAAACACATGATTACAAAAACAATTCCCCAATGTTGTAATTTAAAGCAACACTATGTAACAATTGTGCCTTAAAATAACAGCTTGACATTTTTTTTGCCGCTACAATGACTTTTAATATGTTCATTTGCGCCTCCATCACTGCCATCGGGGTCTGTGGGGAGAAAACTCCACTATGTAACATGTTGTAGCGCCCGGTCCTTGGACCTGCTGTCTGTCATGATGACCAGCGTCACATAGTCCAGTCCACATCACAGGGGACTTTTTATTGTCTCCGCTACGCGACGTAGAGACAGAGAGACATGCTGCTGTGGAGACGATCAATAACAGACCTTTAGTTTAAAGAACAAAGACGTCTTTAAGAAAGGGACCTGACATTACTGCTGCTGTCATCTGGAGGAGAGAGAAAGTTACAGGGGGCGGAGGAGATTATTATTAACTCAAACTCAAAAGAGACATATGCATCACCAGAAGAGCCACGTATGGCTCAGAGCCAGAGGTTCACGACACCTAATCTATAGTAACTGGGTATTTACGACACTGTAGTAAACGTTAAATACCTGAAGGGGGCGCTACAAGGGAAACACTACATAGTGGGGCTTTAATAAAAAAGGAGGCCGCTCACCCTACGGCTTCGTCGGCGTCCTCCGGCCTGACGGACGCCTTCCCGCCGTCCCTCAGGAAGCGGACGACGTCCTGGACAGTCTGGAGATAAAAACAAGAGGGATGAAATGGACTGGAACGGGGATTCCTTCACGGCCACGTGTCCAACAACCAGTACAGCCCAGTGGGAGAAGACGGCGTGCTCGTTGTTAGACACACTGGAAGATGAAAGACACGTTGTCTTCTTCCACTGAAGATGCATCTCGCTGGTTCTCAAAAGAACAAATATGCACACGTAAAATGACGACTAAGCGCCCCGCGCAGAGCAAATAGAACCGCTGCAAGTTCATGAAGAGGAAAGAGAAGAAGCTGATTTAAATAAAACTAAACAACCTCCTCCTATATTTAGTAAAGCAATTCTCCTCAGGACACATTTGTGGACAAAGGGGAAGACGGGTCTCATTCGCATTTATTATTGGTGTCTTTATCGTGTATTATTTTCCCTCCGAGATGTGTTGCCTGTGCGTTATTGAGTCAGGACCCCCTTTATTATCTGGTTCTGGAAACAAGCTAGTAAGAAGAGTTATTTTATTAGAGCTTCATGAATCTACAGTCTCTCTCTTGGCATTTATTAAACCTCTAAAAACTCATCTCTGTTAATCAAAACGACATATTTAAACTGGCCTCATTTAGTATGCACGTATCTGTAAATATGAAAACTCGGCGGGCGGAAGCTGAAACTTTGACTAATAAACAGCACGAAGACTTCAATTAAAGTCGTGTGGAAAACTATACAAAATAATAATATAAAAAAAAGGCATAAAAAAAAAAAGAAAAAAAAGATGGACCACGGTCAAACGCCACACACACACATGTGTAATGTCTTCTTGTCTTTTTGGGAGGGGAAACCAACCAAAGAGGTCTGAACACCGGACGAGGACTCACCCTCCCGGCGATGAGAGCGACCACCAGCACGTTGACGGGCAGCAGCATCGTCCTGAGGTAGCGGAGAGGCGTCTGAAGGAGAGACACACGGCGACGTGACGCTGGACGCTTCTCACCGACGTGACGTCACATTTAAAACCGGCTTCTGCCGTCAGGTTTCTATTTCCTGTTAGATTCATAGCACGGATCGGCCTCTACCTAAAAAACATTGTGTCACCTCTATTTCTGATAAGAAAGTAACTGGTTCTCACACCAAACCCACATTTATTATCAGTGAACGCTTCTGCAAACAGGAAAAAGATTCAAGATTAAAGAAACTTTACCTCCAACTCCATGAAGTCGAACTCTGCAGCACACGTGTACATCAGAGTGTGGAAGTCCTTGTAGCTCGTGAACTTAGACTTGATCAGTCCGCTGATGTGAGCCTGGAACACAAAGACTCAATTACACACATATTTTCTTTATGTGATATTTCTGTCTGTCTTTCTTTTTTATAAATTTGCAAAAATTGAAAAAAAAAATTATGTCTGTGAAGATGGGGTGTTGAGTAATAAAAATAAATAAATAAATAAAATGAACTTTTTTGATTTTAGCAAATGGCTGCAATGAAAAGGGATCTGAATACTTATATATATATATATATATATATATATATACACACATATATTTTAAATCAATGCATATAAAATGTTAATTGTTCAGCATGACCTTGTTCTTCCTTACAGTGGCATTAAACAATATTACATTTATTATTGAGGCCGTTAGCTTCACAAAGCGATAATAATAACTAACATTGTGTGTATTGTTAGTCGTATGAATCGATCCACTTTTATTAAAAAAAAATGTTGTGCCATTTATGTATTTATTCATTAATTATAGATTTAGTTCAAAGCGTCGTTCATAACGTTGACATTTTAACTCAAAATCGTTATTTGAATGCCTATTTTATTTATTTATTCCGTCACAGTTGCAGATATACATCAGACGACATAATAAGAATAAATATTTAAACATAAATAATATAAGTGTTGTATTATTTATAGATTCCGAGTTGTATCTCGTGTATAATATCGTCTGTAAGCATGGCTCAAACTGAATATTAGCAGTTCTCTCTCTCCCCCCCACACCCACACACACACACAAATGAATGTCTAAAAGTAACGTGGCAGTGGCTTACATCATCCGAGACACTGAGGACACTGGACAGCATGAACTTAAACAGGACTGTAGAGCCGACCCAGGCCAGACCCTGCATGACCTGGAGAGAGAGGGAGAGAGAGGGAGGGAGAGAGAGAGAGAGAGTGATGGGGAGAGACAGACAAAGACAGACAAAGAGAGAGACAGAGGGAGACATAGGGACAGAGAGAGAGAGAGCGTGATGGGGAGATAGAGAGAGAGGGAGTGAGAGAGACAGGCAGAGAGGGAGAGCGACAAAGACAGACAAATAGAGAGACAGAAAGAGAGAGACAGAGAGAGAGACAGAGAGAGAGAGAGAGAGAGAGAGAGGAAGCTGTCAAAACTCCCAGTGCTGTGGGGGGAAGTCAGGTATTCTGTTGTTGACTCAGTGGCCAACAGACAGAAACAACTCTGGTCATTTATAACTTTGAGATATTAAAATGTTCTCGGACAATCCTGCAGATGTAAACGTGCGCCCCGTGTTCTCGTCTACGTACCCAGAGGACGACGCCCGGCTTGAAGACTCGAGCGAACCGATCCTTCAACGCAATGATGGCCTGAAACCACACAGGCAGAAACAATGAAGCATCTAGACCCCCACACACACACACACACACACACACATCTCCGCATTCACCACGGGGCCCGGGGGGAGGCGCCAACTCACCCAGATGGAGACGAGCGAGGAGGCGTAGAAGGAGGTGAGCAGCATGGCGTTGCCGAACATCAGGACGAAGCAGACGGCGAGCGTGACCTGCAGCGCGAGGACAAGGGCGGAGAATTCACACCACCAAAAAATACACAACGTACACTTTTCTCCTCGTTGCGTCGAATAAGTCGAGCTTGAAATGTGACCGATGCATTTTGGGTTTCAGAGACAGAGTGTTCCTCCTTTTACGGGAAATACATCAACCCCTCATAATTAGTAATTAGAAATAATGTCAGACGAGGGACTCATTGCTGAGCTTCTTACACATTTTGACCAGTGGATTTCCAGGACTTTTCCATGACTTTAAACCAAATGTCCATGACCAAATTGAAATCTCGGTAAACATGAACAATTTAGAACATTCTGTGTATTAAGAAAGTACGCCGGCTTATATTTTGAGCGTTATTCTTAAAAAAAAAACATATTAATTATTTCAAACTCGTCGTAAATTAACGTGATTTTAACACATTTCCATGACTTTTCCAAAACTTTTATGATTTAATTTTTTCCCATGACTTTTCCAGGCCTGGAAATGACAAATTTAAAATTCCATGACTTTTCCAGGTTTTCCATGACCGTACGAACCCTGCAAGCGGTACAAATATAAATGACATATTCAGCTAGCTAATCCTTTAAAAGGGATGCAGGGAACTATCATTTATGGATCTGTGTATAAACAGCTTCAGATTTAAAACAAGAAGAAAAAAAGACAAAGACAGGAACAAGAAAACCTGCAAAGTTTCACGTTTGAGGGGCTGCAAGCAGAAAAGTCTCTGGATTATTTTAAAAAAAATACATTGTTTATTTCTTTTCTGAAATCAACTTTTGTTGATGTTTTTGTCCAAGAAATTGACTTTTAAAACTAAAATATGAAATGTTTCTAATTCCGACATGTGTGGACTTGCTTTTGTCTGATTTGAAAAATGTTATATCTTGAGAGTTTCGGATAAATTCCAAGCGAAAGTTTGCATATGAAACACGTCCTGAACAATATGTGAGCAAACCACCGAGCCTCCGACGGCTATCGGGTCGCCGAAATACGCCATTCCACGTGGAAGTAATTTACATTTACATCGTTCTATAAATTGCGCGATGTTTCCTCCCTCCAGAAGGATGACAGTAAAGTTGTACCTCTCATCTAATACTTGACAGAGGAGTTCATAATCTACGTTTACGTTTGTTTAGATGCCCTGTAACAAAGCGACACTGACCAGCCTCTACGTGCCAAAGCTGTAGGTCACCTAGAGGACACAGGTGCATGGTTTTGTGTCTGTAACACACACACACACACACACACACACACACACACACACACACACACACACGGTTTTTCCAAGCTTTCTAAATTATGCGGATGCATATTGTTCCTCTGACACAAATCTCCGGCATCTTATTCCAAAGGGCCTTCTCCATATCTGTGGAGCGGATTAGGGACGGCCTGGCTCGGGGGACAGAGGCTGGAAAGACTTTCACTCATGTAGGACACACAACACACAACACACACTGCTCACACACAGTGGAAGCTAAAGCCGCCTCCGATCCTCTCCGTGTGTCCCTTTGAGGGCCTTTGTGTCTGTCGCTGCTGCACAGTTTGGTTGATTTACATCTTTCCTTACTATTTATTTATGTATTTTAATCCTTCTGTTGAATCAAACCCAGGTGCCACCTCTTCATGCACCAGAGACAGGTAACCATATATCTACTGGACCATGTGAGTGACCAGGATGGATGGGTTGGTTGTCTACTGTACCATGTGAGTGACCAGGATGGATGGGTTGGTTATCTACTGTACCATGTGAGTGACCAGGGTGGGTTGGTTATCTACTGTACCATGTGAGTGACCAGGATGGACTGCATCTTGGTGGCGGCGAGGTAACCCAGGATGTAAGACGCAAACAGAGAAGCCACCTAGACGGAAGAAAAACAAATAGTAGATAATAATGAAAATATACTCCAGAGAACATACAAAATATTCAACATAGATACGTTTTGATCTGGAGTCAGGAACAGACTTCAGACAGAACACCCCCCCCCCCCCCCTCCCGTCTTTAACTTGCTCGTCTCTGACTGTAAAGCACGGGAGGTTTCTGACATGAGGAAGTAAACGGCTCCATTCTGGGAATGTTGTGCAATCCCTCTTTTGTTTCAGCCTCTTTGATTCTCTTCCCATCCTGGCAAACGACAACGATCCCGCCACCTTCCCTGCCAGAGTCCTCTGCTCCCTGCCAGTCTCTATTTACTCCCATTATATCTCCTCTGCCCCCCCCCCCACACACACACACACACCCCGTTTACCTGAGTGAGCAGCACAAACTGGGCGAACTGCCAGGGCAGCATAAAGCATACATTGGAGACACCCAGGGCGACCATGGCTGTCCGGCTCGGGTTCCGTGTCCTGGGGAGAAGAGGAGGGGGGGGTTGGGAGAGAGAGAGAGAGAGAGAGAGAGAGAGAGAGAGAGAAAGAGAAAGAGATCTAGCGGTGAGAAAAGCTGCGGTGGAGATAAGAGAAGATGCATCGCCGCCACACAGGCGCACACAAATACTGAGGATTCGCAGATGACATGGCAGTCACTCGCCTGCGAGACGACAACAACAACAACAACAACAACAATAGCTTCCAGTGGAGCGCACAGCGCAGTAATGTCAACACGCCGAGGCCTGCATTGCTGCGACGTGTGAAGGGAACTGCAGCGTGTTACTACGCCTGTTGCATATTCAACAGGCAAGTGAAAATAAAACCATGTTTGTTGTTGTTGTTGTTGTTGTTGTTGTTATTTTTCTCCCAACAAAAGACTTCAGGCACTAAGATACAATTAGATGTGTGGAATCTATACCGGCGTAATGTGCTGTGCCTCCACCACCTGGCGGATGAGCGCGGGCGCTCTGCACGCTGATTGGAATGTGATTTGTTGTTGTTGTTGTTGTTGTTGTTGTTGTTGTTTCTTCACCTGCCGCTGCAGCTGGAACTATGTTTGCTCTGATGAAGCTAAAAATAGAGAGTAGCCTGCATAAACCCAAGTGTGCAGAGATCTCTTCTCTCAGTTTGAGCTTTTGGAGACTCCTGGGCGGCGTGTAGAAAACCACTTCTACTCGTCTTCGGGAGGATCAGGACAGACGGTCAGGTGACGCGAGTAAGAGACGCAGCTGCTGAGTTTACCGTAGGATGTAGGTGAGAAGGAGCATCTGCAGGACCAAGAAGGGGTAGGCGAAGCTCTCCCTCAGAGGCGGAGTCCACATCACACGCGTGCTCTGACAACAACAACAACAACATCCGGATCAACACATCACAATGGATGGAATCACTCTGCAACGATCTTTCAAATCGATATATATATATATATATATATATATATATATAGCTGTTTTTTGTTTTCCCCCCCTGTACTCGACCAAAGATCATTTGTTCGGGAAGAACTTCCGCTCTGCAAAAACACTAAAACCTTTATTTACATATTAATAATTCAACCTCATAAACTTAACGGATTTTAAACGGGGCCTTTAGTCATTTAGATCGAGTGCCTCGTAAAAACAACTGTTATGTTAATGTGCCAGATGCATATCTCATTACACGCACATTAAATCATGGGCTGCTCGGTAGTTTTACTGTGTGTACTGAGCATCTTTTGGCACGCGGGGTTAACGACGTTTTATCTGATCTCACGTCGGAGCCGGAGCGTTCCCTGGCCGGCTGTGGAATTTAACTCAATAGAAGTTTCCCGACGCGACTCGATCGGGACACCCCGCGACATCTTTAACCCTCCTGTGACCTTTAGGGTCAATTTGACCCCATTCAATGTTTAACGTCGGTGTTCTTTGGAGTCAATTTGACCCCAGGCTGTTTTTCAGTGTCAAACATATAAGAAATATCAACTTTTTAATATATTTAAAGGGCTATTTAGGTAGTCAACAAACACACATAAAGTACCTGACACTTAAACTTGGGAACCAATATTAATTCTAATAATCTTCTGGAGGTTTTAATTGCCGGGGTCAAATTGACCCCGAGGGTTAAAGATGTTAGTAAATGTGAAGGTAACAGGAGGGTTCAGAAAGGTGTGCCACTTATTACTTTCTGCGAACAAACATTTAGCTCACCTCTCCGTGATTGAAGAAAAAACACACCGCGGTAACGACGCCGCCCAGCCGACTGCCGCTAGACAGGACAACAACAACAACAACAACAATAAATGGAAATAGAAAGAGCGCTGACGTCAGGTCTTCTTCCACCTCGTGCTTCACCAAAACTGTGTTCTGTGTTGCGTGTCTGACAGCCGACGGGGGGGAGGAGTCACCTGAGGTACGCCCCGTAGATGAAGAACAGGCTCATCATGGCGCCGTTCAGCAGGAACACAACGCTCACGTAGAAATACGCCGGGTCGCCCAACCCTGATTACACACAAACATATATACATATACATACAGTATATCTACATACCGGAAAGTATTCAGACCCCTTTAAGTTTTTTCATTTTTAATAAATTTGCAAAAAAAAAAATTCTACATTTCTGTTTTTTTCTGTCAACATGCGGTGCTGAATGAACATTAATGAGAAATAAAATGAAAAATGTTATATGTTAGCAAATGGCTTCAATGAAACAAAGAGTGGACATTTCAAAGGGGTCTGAATCCGTTCCGTACCCACTGTATATCGGTCGTACGGCTTTACTGAATTCAGACATTTTAATTTACAATTAATTGAAGGGCACTCTCACGTGAACGCACCACGCCTTAATTCAGCCTTCGTGATTTCATACGGTGGTTCAACACCATCTCAAAACACTGTGATTATAAAGGCTCTGGTCATGAAGCTCCATGCAGCCCCTCCCCCTCCCCCTCTTGCCACATTTCCAGTTGCTAGTACCTACTATCTACTCTCTAATAAAAAGGGAGGGAAAAAACACCTCGACAGGAGATTGTGAGGTTGTTTTTAGGCGGGTCAACACAAATGATCGCCTGGCCTCAGTAGATCACACGGCACTAAATGGTCACTTTACTTTTCCTCTACCCAGAATAAATGCACTTAACAAAACAGTAACGTCCAGAGCCGTTGCATCCTGGGATGTGCTCCCCTCAGATGTGAGTCCAACAAGAAATACATGTGATTTCAAAAGGAAACTTAAGGCAGCAATAATCAGAAAGGCAATTATAGTAGATTAGGTTATTATTTTAGGTATTTGGATATTATTATTTTACTTTTAATGTAAATGTTGTTTTCAAAGTCTAAGTGTTTTTGTGATAATTGATCATGCTGTACTGCATTTTATGCATTTGTATTGTAATGTTTTTTTGCGTTCCTCAGGAAGAATAGTCTCCACTACGGTGAAGACCAGGCGTCGTGAACCTCTGGCTCTGAGCCATATGTGGCTCTTCCGGTGACGCATATGGCTCTTTTGAGTTTGAGTTAAAAAAAAAAAAAAATCTCCGCCCGCCCCCCTGTAACTTTCTCTAGCATTACAATTATACGTTAAAAATACCACATGGCTCTCAATGAAATATATTTAGAAATATTTGGCTTTTATGGCTCTCCCAGTCAAAAAGGTTCCTGACCCCTGGTGTCGACTAATGGTGATCCTTAATAAAATAAAATAAACAGATGGAGACGTCCGCCACGACTGACGAGGTACTCGAGTAAAGCAACGTGACGGGCGGCGTCTCGCAAAATCCACGCGGCGGCGCTCTCGCTTTTTCCGGCGGCACGGGGTCACGCGAGGCAGCCGGCGCCAGGTTTGTGTGAACAGCCCCGCGTGCGTTGACCCGGAGGGGGAGGGGCCTAATGAGACTGACAGACACACACAGATTGCAGCTCCGACAACAGCTTGTTTGCCGTCAGCAGATTTACGGTCCTCGGGGAAAATGTTCCCGCGAACAAACATGAGAGATCTTTGCGTGTGTGTGTGTGTGTGTGTGTGTGTGTGAGAGGTTAAAAAGCATTTCTCTTTTCTTCAGCGCAAATTTAATAATATTGATGTTTTTCTGCTGCCGTCTGTGTTTTATGCCAAACGTGTCTACCTGAAATTCCTCAATTTTGTTTAGTCTTTTTAATGAGATCAGTGCCGAAATATTAAGTTTTAGTCAATCGACAAACATGTTGCTGCTTTTCTTTTATCTAATGTGAGTTACGTCATTTATTAAAGAATATTTCCCTTATTCTTGTGGTTCACAGTTTTGAGTTATGGATCAAATTGGCAGAAATAAATAGGGAACAAATAGCTTTTTTAGAGATGCTCGATCACACTTTTATTGCAGGGATGGATTGCTGATTGTTTATGATCCATATACCGACCGGTACGGATAACTATTGTTTATTGTTTTGTTTGGTCCTAGCAGCTCAACCCAAGTGGAAAGCTTAATTTTTTAAAAATGTTATCATTTTACTGTGCTGTAGTCATCAATGGCACATGGTTAGAATAGTTAGGAAATAAAGAATTGTATTCTTATCCATTTCAAAAACATCTCGGCTTTAGCGGTTTTGATAATGTGGTGAAAGATGCGTCAAGCTCATCGATAGGAAGTCTGTCGGTAATCTGATGAGCACTTTTGTAGAGAAATTGTAAATAAAGACGACGTGGGTTCTTCGATCAATTCCTTCTGTGTAATTTATACAGTTCCTGTTCCGGTTCTGACCACATCCGTCCCCGAGAGAAGAAAACCATCAACGTCGGTGAGGCCGGCATCAGCGGCAGGCCGTGCGAGTGTGTTGTAATGTGAGCGTAGCTCCAGGTCGCCGCAGTGAAACCATCCGCCTGTGCGATGTTGTCATCATTCAACCTGCTGCCTGCACACGCTCATGTGCGTGTGTGTGTGTGTGTGTGTGTGTGTGTGTGTGTGTGTGTGTGTGTTTACAAGCGAGCTGTAGCTGCGAGGTGACAGTGCGTACCTTCACAGCTGTCCACCGGAGTGAGTCCCTCCCCTCTGTTGATGGACCAGCACATCTTTGTGGGAATGCCAAAGTATCCCATCACACCCGTGTACATCCGGTACCAGCTGGCCAGGACCACCTGGGGAGCAGACGGATGAGTCAGCGCGGAGCCTCTTTGACGCAGCACACGTGTGAAAGGCCTCTCTGTCCCGCTGTCTCTGGAGGGAGGACAGACGCTCCTGTGGGATCCCAGAACCGTCCCAGTGTGTGAGGATCTCTTCTGCATGGGTTCAAACTGGTAACTGGTGTGCTTCCTAATACAACTCAAGTAGCTAAAGAGAAAAATGAGTGTGTGAAGCAGAATATTCACCGACGGCATTAAAGCTCTTCGGAGGCCTATCAGCACAAAGCCCCGAACACAAAAAATCCGTTACGACGTTTCGTGATAATCCCCGCGTAACGTCCGATGTGACGTCGGACGTTACGCGGGGATTATCACGAAACGTCGTAACGGATTTTTTTTCCCATTCCTGCAAAGCTGGAGAACGTCTTTCTGATAAGAGACTTTTGTTTGGAGCAAAGATTTATTCTATATTTTTCTTTAAAACTTCTTGCCTCTAATGCAGGAAGAAGAACTACTTTCTAGAGATCTGTGATACGTTAACTTTTTTCTTTTACTGTGTAATATTATCACGTTTTGGACCATTTCTAAGTCCGATGAATACGATTCATGTGACCGTATCCATGGCGAAGAGACAGCATGTGTAACAGTTTAGCTCCACACGTTCCTTCTTGTATTAGTTGTTTTCATCGTGTCTCTAACTATCACGTCGTTCCAGATCCTGCTTCCCAACGTCAGTCCAACTCCCTTCACCTGCCTCTGACCACCTCGTTAGTCCCTCATTACCTTCACCTGGTCCTCACGCCCCTTCTCACCTGCAGCCCATCCCCTCGTTAGTCCCTCACTATTTAGCTCCCTCACTTCCACTTGTCCTCTGCCAGATTGTTTTGTGTTCTCAGACCATGCCCTTGAGCGTGCCACTGTGTGTTTGTTGATTCGTTCTGTTTTGTTCCTGATAAGACTTTAACTAAAGCATCTTTATTAATATTTTCTGTCTTCTGAGTCGTGCATTTGGGTCCACCCTAAATCCTGTCGTGGAAGAAGTCGGGTGGGTAATCGAGAGATTTGACGATTACGCGCAATCCTGCAATTCTCTAAGCGGTTTTCTTTTGGTTTTATTTGTGCTGGGTGGGGGGATATCTGAGACCGTACTGCGAATCATACGAACAGCATGCCGACGCCCACGTCACCTCTGGGTAGAGATTGAACCTCTTCAGCGTGTTGATGACCAGCGGGTACTCCGTCAGCCGGTCGTTCATGACCCCGTGGAGGCCGTCCAGGAACGCCGGCGCATCAATGATGGTCTTGTAGTAGGAATAGTACAGGCCCTAGAACCAACAGAAGACATGTACACATTAATATACACACACATAACACATTAATCTAAACGAGGAAGATGTCAGTGACTTGAGAGGAGCACAAACGAGAAAAGGAGACGCCGGAGGAGACGGCGGATGCACACTAATTATAGCGTCACAACATCAACACTGGCGAGGAGTCGTACCAGCTCAGCAGATGGCATCAGTTCACACAGAACCATTTGGTATCACACATTTTTCTGAAAATGGAAACCGACGCGACTGGAATGAGGTCCAATCCGACCGCACGCTGTGACGACCAACGTTTTTTCTAATTAAACGTACCTCTCGTCGTGTGTCACGAGACACGACAAACTATAATTTGCTGAGAGGATAGGAAATGGACATTTATGAAAAAGAGGGTACACCAACACACACACTCATCACATCATCACGGTTGCTGCCTCAGATTATCTTCTGCCTCACCGTTCTTAAATACTGTTCATGCAGCACATACTTGGTTGGACATAAACTCTTTGTTCAATGAGCCAGTCGTGAGATGTGGGTCAAATAAGCAGCAGAACCCAGTATTTTACGAGGTGGAACCGTTAGTTCTTCTGCAACTATTCTGAGTAATTTATCGGGCAAGAACACCTTACGGCTCCAGCTTCTCAGATATACTGCTTCTCTTCATTCTGTGTGAATCTCAATGTAATTATTTTGGGGGTTTTGGACAAGTATAGATTTAAAGAGGTCAACTTGGGCTCTGGGAAAGTACAGGTTTATTTTCTTACTTTTTTAGGACATTTTACAGACTAAGACTAAATCAAAAGAAAAAAAATGGTTGCAACCCTGCAGTATCACAATCTTCCTAAATCTATTTTGATGCCAGTGCGGTTGCATCATATCTCAACCTGTACAGACTCGCGTCAGAAAAATAAACAAGGGACTGTTATGACGACATATGATTACCATCTCCGTCCGGAAAGCCATTTCCTTCTCCAGGTTTGACAGGTGTGAGAAGTGTCTGTCATTCTCAAACAGCTGTGAGAGATGATGCCTGATGACAGTGTGTGGAGGGGAGAGGGGGGGGGGGGCATATTAGCCTGCATCCACAAGTAAACAGTTATAAATGAGTAATAACATACTGATGTGCTGACTCACCAGTGGAGATACCCAGTCAGAGCAGCTATGGATGAAGAGGAAATTAAATAATACAAATAAATAAATGCTACTTACACTGACACAGTTAAACTACAAATGGGGGGGGGGTATTAATAACAACATGGGTTGCAGTTTGCATGAGAAAATCGTGCAAAACATTAGCTTAAACTTTCTGCAGAAGACCTGTTAGCACGCGCGTGGGACTCGGGCCGTCACGTGAGCAAAGAGGAACCGATGTATTTGAACGGTAGCTAAAAGGTGAGCTAACGTTAGCTAAACCAACTTAATGCACGCTAGTAGTGAAGCTATGCAGGCGTTAGCTAAAGAGGGGGCAATGGGGGTGGGGGGCGTCGGTAAGCTAGCAGGCTAACGGTCCCAACTTACCGAGGAGGAGGGTGATCCCCAGACTCGCGACCGCGGAGGGAGTCAGCCCGAGCTTGTTTCTGATGCCCGACAGTCCGTTCGGGTGAGAGGCGTGAGAAGCCTTTCCCTCTCCTCCTCTGCCAGGCCGACGAGCGGCACTTTTTCCCGGGGGCGAGACGAGCGGGCTCCGGTCGCGGTCTACCCGGGTCGCGGGACTCTTCCCGCTCTGTTTTCGGCTTTTAGCCACCATAGTTTCTCCCTTAAAAGAGGAGCCGATTTGGGGGTTAATTCAGCGAAGAACCGCTGATAGAGAGAGAGAGATAGAGAGAAAAGAAACCCGAGGGGTGGGAGCTGAGCAGCCCCACGGTCGCTCGTATCTGATCCCGGATCTGCCCCCTTCACTACCTGGGCGACGCGTCTCTGGTTCTCTCTTCAGACGCTCTTGTGGCGCTTCGCCCCCTGCTGGCCGGTCGGCGTCACTACACGGGGCTTCTGGCGGTAGCCATGGCAACGCCAAGCAGCGGGTACCATACATTTTATTTTACTGTTTAAAAAATATAACATAACGACACAGGACAATGTGTCCATGTTATACAATGTTCGTAAATAATCAAATAGCGACAGTTTTCTTCTGGCTTTAGCTTCTCAACAATTGTTACTTACATTTTACTTAAGTAAAAGACACATCTTTGATCATATTTATATTTAATGATGGAAGACAAAGAAAAGACGATATATTTGAAGCAAATTCAATATCTGGACGGGCAGCTTAAGAGGTGAGACAAATATACACTTTGTTTTTAATATGTCTAATATATCTATTATATGCATAGTTAATGTCATACATATATATATGGATTACATTATGCTTATTCATATTGTACACCCACTCAACCTACTAAAGAGTTTGCAATTCATAAAAGATAAAAGACAAACACAAAAAACATTTATTACTAAAAGTCCAGGACGTCCATCATATATATAATATAATATATATATATATATATATATATATATATATATATATATATATATATATATATATATATGCATATATACATATATGCATTTATGTATATATGCTGCAGAATGACCTGGGTCTCTGGGAACCGGTCTCTTTAGGTGTTTTTAAAAATAGATTAAAAGAATTGGAGGGAAATTCATCTAGTTGTAAATGTTTTCTATGACGGAGGTATATGCTCATGTGTAAGCTGGTCATGTTGACTTGAGTCTTAGTTTTTGGTTTTATTTCATGCTGTGATTTTGTTCTTTGTTTTTTATATTGTCTGTCACTGTTTTATGTTATCCTGTCTGAAACTTTGTGTGACGTGTTACTGCTACCGTCTTGGCCAGGACACTCTTGTAAAGGAGATTTTTAATCTCAATGAGGCATTTCCTGGTTAAATAAATAAAATAAATACATAAATAAATAAATAAAATATATACACATATATGTATATATATACATATATATATACATATATATATATATATATATATATATATATATAAACACAGTAACAACATCTACTGAGGTCTTGTTGTAAAGATACATATATAGCTACATGTGTATGTATATATATATATATATATATATATATATATATATATATATATATACATCTATATATACATATATGTATATATCTAAATATACACACATATATATGTATATATATATATTTATGAATATATGTATAAATAGATATCTACATGTATGTTTATATATGTATATATATATATATATATATATATATATACATATTATATATATATGTATATATATATATACATATTATATATATGTATACATCTATATATACATATATGTATATATCTAAATATACACACATATATATGTATATATATATATTTATGAATATATGTATAAATAGATATCTACATGTATGTTTATATATGTATATATATATATATATATATATATAATATGTATATATATATATATATATATATGTGTATATATATGTATATATATATATATATAGTACCATAACCTCTGGGGTCCGCCCCTGCAGCCTCCAGCTCCAGTGTGACGAGCGCCGGCTCCAGAACCAGGATCTGGAATCCGGCTGCCACGCGTTGTCCACGGACACAAAGGACATCTGTGAGTACCTAAAGCACTTGCTGCAGTCGCTGCAAGAGCGGGAGCAGGAGCCGGTCCAGAGGCTGCAGGAGGCGCAGCAGAAGGCGCAGCAGGAGGAGGATGACCTCAGGCTGCAGCACAGCCGGCGCATGATGGAGCTGCAGGACCGGATCCAGCAGGAGGAGTCTGACATCATGACGCTGGGTGAGACAACCAGGACCACGACCGTTGACCTCTGGGAGGAGACAGACAACCAGGACCACAACCGTTGACCTCTGGGAGGAGGCAGACAACCAGGACCTCAACCTTTGACCTCTGGGAGGAGACAGACAACCAGGACCTCAACCTTTGACCTCTGGGAGGAGACAGACAACCAGGATCACAACCTTTGACCTCTGGGAGGAGACAGACAACCAGGACCACGACCGTTGACCTCTGGGAGGAGACAGACAACCAGGATCACAACCTTTGACCTCTGGGAGGAGACAGACAACCAAGACAACGCCCTTTGACCTTGTCCACTCTCCTCTCTCTGTGTTCACTCTCCTCTCTCCTTGTCCACCATCCACTCTCCTTGTACCCTCAGAGGCAAAGTCTGAGGAGAAGCAGCAGCAGGAACTGAAGAAGCAGCAGAAACTGAAGGAGCAGCTGACGCAGCTGACGGAGCAGCAGCCCTGCTTGAAGTCCGAGGAGGAGCTGCTCTTCCGGAAGGAGGAGCTTGAATCCGTCCTCGGATCCCTGAAGGCCGAGCGGCAGCGGCAGTACCATAAGTACAGACGGACGGTTCTCCGCGCCTCGCCTCTAGAACCGTTCCTCTAATATATCAACCCCATCTTCAGCGAATTGAAGGAGGCGATGTCCACGATGGCCGACACCATCGAGACCGAGACGCAGGACCAGGTCCACGAGGAGCGGGTCCGGTACGGACCGCTCCGAGAGGGTGTCCAGTCCCTGGTGGAGCAGAATGAGGATCTGTGGACCCAGATAGGGGAACTGAAGGACAAGCAGGGTCTGCTCCTCACTGAGAGGGAGCGCCGGAGGAGCGACCTGGAGGAGCTCGGGGTCCAGAACTTCACTGGCAGCATGGTGAGGGCTCAGTACCTTTACAAGTACTATGTCAAGGTACTTCTAGTCCTCTACACCTCAGAGGTACATGTTGTACTTTTACTGGACTACATGTTGTTCATCACCTCCTTCAGGAGCTGGAGCATTGGAGGAGTAAGAGGCAAAAGCTGAAGATGAAGCTGAAGGATCGTAGCTCCTCCCACAAAGACTTGCTGGAGGAGGAAGAGGCTGCCCGGTAAAAGTTGTTTTACTCTTTAAGTTGCATTTGAAGAGCACAACAGTCAAGACTGTTGAATCGTGTAAATCAGACGCATGGGGTGTCTGGAACAAGCTCCGCCCCTAAGCTCCGCCCTTCTCTGTGTTGCGCTTCCAGGTCGCTCGTGACCTCGGCGTCCGAGGACCGGCGTCAGAAAACCTCCGAGGCGATCCAGCTGAGGGTCGATCTCCAGGGGCAGCGGAGAATCAGGAGGCAGCTGGAGACCGGCGTGAAGGAAGCGATCTCCGGCCTCCGAGACATCCTGTCGGTGAGAACCGTGATCCTGGAGCAGGAGCTTTAGGACCGCTGCAGACCAGCGAGATCATCCCATTCATTCAGTGATCATCAAACCTCAGCAGGACTCAGAGAAGACCTTGAAGACGCTCGGTCCGAGGGTGCTGGAGACCCTGCAGAGCAACGTCCCCCAGGGACCCGGATCCACTCCTGTGGAGAGCGTTGAGCCACAGTCGGACAGGTACTGGAAGGATCCTCGGTTTAATTTTCAAAGAACACAGAACCCAGGCCAGTACAGAGTCCTGCTGAGGCTCCGGTCCCACAAGAGCCACATCAGCTGATAACGAGTCCCAATCGGATTATTTTGAAATTTAAACAACAATGAACTCTTCTGTAGTTGCACTTCTCTGTAATCATTCCATCCCCCCACAGAATCCAGACCCTGAACTTTGCCGCGGATCCGTTGTTCCTGATGGCGCGCTACAGACCAGGAGACCTCGGCCTCGTGCCCCGGCCCACTTGGAACCGGAAACCCAGGAAGTAGTTCTTCAGGTCCTCGTCCACAAGACGTCCCCCCAGTGGGCTTGAGACCCAGCTTTGATCCAGAGGCCTTCGCTGCCTTAGACTGCTGAACCAGATCCAGAAGCAGTCCACAGAAAGACAGAGGGATGCGTGTTAATACCAAATAAAAGACACAGCTGAATCTACGACCTTTAATGTAAAGTTCTTCAAACAAAAATCGTCCTCACGTTGAGAAACTTCTACTTCACAGAAATGATTCGCTGGTTGTCAAAAGTTTTAAGTCAGTCAAGTTTTTGGGAAACCGTAACGTCTTCACGGGAAACCCTGTTTTCATGGATGAGGACAAAGGAGGCCACAGAACCCAGAGCCCTCAGGTTATTCCTGCTGACCTTTGTCAGGTAATACAATACAGAGGAGGAGTACATCTCACAATGAGCTTGTATCTGCTTTTAAACAGAAGGTAGTGCTTTAAGACGTTGTCGCTTTAAGGGGGCTTAAGGCCCTCCACAGTAGACCACTTCCTTAGGAGGCGCTCCTCTGTAGACGGCACCACTGTAAAGAATCTCTCTGTCATCTTTGATGAGGACTGACTCCACGTAACACACTGAACATAGATCTGGAAGGAGTTCCCTCACTCAGGCTTCAGGTTTCTTCAGTGTTACTTGGTGCAACAGCACCATCTGCTGCTGAAACACGGGCACTTTTCTTTAAGCGACCAAAAAACAGGAGAAAATCAATTAAAAAATGAATTTATTTAAAGTTGAACAGGAAGCAAACATGGCAACAGTGCAAGCTTGGCTAAAACTGTTTTAAAAACATGTAAAAAAATATTTATTTTACATTTCAAAAAAGGTAAAAACCTGTCGCAGCCTAAAAACAAAGGTCAGAGGTCACGTGATTAAAACTCTTCTCCAGACCGTAAATCCTCGGCACGTTTGATTTTCAAGTCAAAGTGTTTGTTGGGGATCGATTGTTCAGCCGGGCACAACAACAACAACAACAACAACAAGAAGTCTGACCTTTAACACACTATTTGTACACACTATGTATACACTATCTGTGCAATATTGTAATTTGTGTGCCTTACTCTTGTGCAATACCATTTTTTTGACTTATTTGTAAACTGTGACTTATTTGTATTTATTTCTTTCTTACCTTGTAATTTTGTTTAGTTTGGAGGACCCAGCAATATAAGCTTTTCATTGTACAAATAACTTGTTATATGTGCACATGACATTAAAATATCTTGAATCTTGAATCTTGAATCTTGAATTAACGTCTATGAATCTTCTTTGGTCATTAGTCAAACTGGAGTTGTGTTTCATCAACAGTCTGCTTCTGACTGACACATAGATTTGACTTTGTGCAGCAAATCAACATTTCACTAACCCTGAACCCCTGAATGTTCTCAAAATGTTAATGGTGGAGTTGTTTCTTTAGCTGAATGTATGCCGATATTGTAAGGTTTTAAAGTTTAAGCGGATTTGAAGATTTCCACCATTGGATCCCATTCATTATTTATTCCATAACTAAATTAATCATTTGAAGATTTGAAAAAATAAAACAAAAATAAAACAGTAAAGGTGAAGGCTATCTGAACATTAAAATATTAAATAGCTGAATTTGCTGAGAATATGAAAATACTGTAAGCTTTTTAAAGTTGAAGATATTCTCCATAGGATCTGATAAATGAAAAATAATACAAAGGTATTTAAAGATACAAAAATGTGAAAGTTTTGAAATATGAAAGGTCATACCCATCTAGTCCTGAAGAACCTGCATTCTTTAATATTTGAATGGTTTAAATAGCTGAATATATGAAGGAGAAGAAAAGGGACAAAAAAAGGTACGGAAGAAAATACTATGAGACTATTCACATTTATGGACTTTAAATGTAACTGTTTGAAAATGTTGTAATGGGGAACATGTGTCCTTATCAATTATGTTGGTGTCATGCAATTTCCACCAGTAGATGTCCCTAAAGGATCACAATAGATCTGCACTCGAGAAACACAATCCAGCACTATGGCTCAAATGAGATATTGGTAATATCTTTATTTAAAGAGGGTCGCATTGGCTTTCCACACAAACGTACATATACAGATGTTGTATTTATTTGAGTTTTTTTTATGTTCAGTTTCAACAAAGTCACATTTTGTTGATGCCAGCCAGCCACAGTGCGGCTGCAGCCTTGTTATCATCATCATCATCCGGGGATTTGAAGACATTCTGCAGATGCCCAGGCCAACGAAAGGAAGAAGGACAATTGTATTTTAATGCGGACTCTGGCAGCCGAGCAGCGATTCAGAGCGCCTGGCTCCTTTTGAGCGGCCTTAGTTATCTCTCTACAGAGACAGGAACATCAGGAAAGATGAGTTGATCTCCTTTGTTTAGCTCGGTGGAGGACAGAGATGGAAGAAGAAGAAGGCGAGGGGGAAGGGGGCGGGGGGCTCTCTTTGGTGGTAACATCATGACAGCTTCCATCAAACTCCACAAACAAACACCCGCAGAGGGTGATCTGCTCGCGGTCTTGGGAGGCGAATGTGGGTGAGGGAAAAAAAAAACGGGGAAGGGTCGAAAAGTTTTTGGGAGACAGTGTGTTTGTTTTCTCTGCCGGCACTCGGGTACTGGGAGCCAAAAGCTGCATGTGAGAGAAATGAGAATCCCTGCAGAAAAAAGAGAGGATGGAGGAGAAAATGGAGGCAGAGCTGAGGTTGTGAGTCTGACCATGTCGTGTTTGGGAAAAAGGACGATTTGTGAGATAATTTGATGGGTTTTGTGACTTGAAACATATCCTTCAACAGTCTCTCTACTGTCCAGCGGAGGGCGACACCTCTGGTTGTATAGTAGTCTATGCTTCATGTGTTAAAGCTGCATTCTCTCTACTGACCACCAGGGGGCGACTCCTCTGGTTGTATAGAAGTCTATGCCTCATCTGTTAAAGCTGTATTCTCTCTACTGACCACTGGGGGCGACTCCTCTGGTTGTATTGAAGTCTATACTTCATGTGTTAAAGCTGCATTCTCTCTACTGATCACCAGGGGGCAACTGGTGGTTGTATAGAAATCTATGCTTCATGTGTCAAAGCTGCATTCTCTCTACTGACCACCGGGGGCGACTCCTCTGGTTGTATAGAAGTCTATACTTCATCTGTTAAAGCTGCATTCTCTCTACTGACCACCAGGGGGCGATTCCTCTGGTTGTATAGAAGTCTATATTTCATGTGTTAAAGATGCATTCTCTCTACTGACCACCAGGGGGCGACTCCTCTGGTTGTATAGAAGTCTATATTTCATGTGTTAAAGCTGCATTCTCTCTACTGACCACCAGGGGGCGACTCCTCTGGTTGCATTGAAGTCTATACGTCATGTGTTAAAACTGCATTCTAATAATAGAAGTATCCTTTATTGACATAATGAAATTCCCCAAACACAAACTGTAGTTCTCACTGCGCTGGTTCACAAGCTGTTATAATAACGGCTTTATTCCAACAGGCTTTCTGCCGGCCTCATCTGACGCGGTGCTTATTGTTGTAGCGACCTACAGCCGCTGTTGTTGCTGGAGCGTCGAGCAGCACATGTGGACATGGCATGGGATGAACCCGGGACCCTCGCCTCTCACGGCGGTATTTTCTCAAACTTCACGGCTGATCCTCGGCCGGGCGGGCTCAGCCGAAGTACAATAACGGAGGCTGGGTGAGGGTGAGGGTGAGGGTGAGGGTGAGGGTGGGTACAGTCAGGGGGAGTCAATGTCCAAGGTCGTTCCTACTGATTAAAAACATGTGTCTATTTGTTGTGTTGGTATTGTGGCGGTTTCGGGGATTTTTTTGCCTTTATCTGAAATTGTATAATTATTGTATATTACTTTTTTTATATCTACCTGTGATATGGCTAATATCATATCTGATGTTCCTAATAACTGTAAAGTTAATTTTGTATTTGTTATAGTTACAGGAAGATAATGTCAGTAAAAAAATATATATATATATATATGTTGTTATTGTTCTGCAGATAATGTATCATTTAATTAAAAAAAAACGTGTCGACCAACCCGATTGCTTTCAGATGTGTCCTTTTCTGACATCAAAAAGGAATTCTTTGAGGGGGTTGAGTTCCCAGATTAATGCAGGGATTAGATGTTGCCTATACCCTCGTTCTCCTGCTATCTTTGTGAGGACCACTTTGAGTTTTAGGCTTCAAGATGGATGCCAAAGAGCTGCCGTCGAAAGAGCCGCTTACCTCTTCAGGGGGTTGTTGTTTGCTTAGGTTCAGTTCATGGTCATCGTAAACACAAGAAGCTCTACGCTGTTTTTATGTCTAGAAGGAACGAGCAGTGGGAGAAACTATTAGCCGATAATGTTCTCATAATGTTCTAATCACTTTAAGATTGTTTTATTAAAATTTGTACATCGACCACTAGAACTCTGGTAAAGTCTGTTTTCTACTATAAGGCATATAGCGCTACATGAGGCCTCACACACCAAGCCGAGGGGGGTGGTGTGTGTATGTGTGTGTGTGTGTGTGTGGGGGGGGGGGATAATCATTTATTGTCTTTGTGCAAAATATTTTGTCTTTGTGGGTCTGAAATTGTCTCCACTACTGTGTGTGTGTGAGCCGACGAAATGCACGTCTCCATAACGTAAATCATAACATGATAGTGTGAAGGTCTGAAGGGTCAAAGGTCACAGGGTACGGTTAGAGTTGGGATGAGCATTAGGCTAGTATAGCAGTAAGTACATATATAGTAGGGCAAGTCTCCAGGAAATGAACGTCAGTCAATGTGATGGAAACATGACGGTGTGTATGCGCGCGCGTGTGTGTGTGTGTGTGTGTAGCAGACGGCTCCCCGTGCTGCTGTGACATGTTTATCACGGGGCAGAAACACATGCTGTCAATGATCACTCGTTGTTTGAGTATCAGTTATCTCAACATTACGGCCCATTAGTATTCTCTGGAAGTCAATTCAATTAGCGCTCTCCAGGGGCCCCGGGGCCACAACACCACATCAGTCAGGGGGGAGCGGCTGTCGCGACCAGACTGCCTGTGTGTGTGTGTGTGTGTGTGTGTGTGTGTGTGTGTGTGTGTGTGTGTGTGAGGACATTTTTGTTGTCTTTTTTTTTTCGCATTCATATTCTGTATATTTAGAAAACCTGTAGATATCTTAAACCCACGTCCACCATTTTCAGATAAAAAAAATAAATAAAAATGTCCAATAAATTAATAAATACACACGGTGTGTGGAGAGTCCCTTTGAGTGTGTATTGAAAGATAAATAAAGTCTGTGTGACTGATTGCTGCCTTGTGAGCATGTCCGTGTGCATGAATATGTGCGATATGATGTCAATTTGACATTTTTCAGCAGGTGCTGCATTCGCACTGCTCCCCCCCTCCATCCCGCCACCCCCCTCGTCGTCACGGTAACACCTGTTTCAGGTGGGCAGAGCGACGGCCTCGTCTTTAATCCCGGTAACACAGCTGCCCGGATTACCGGCCGCACCTTGACCTTGAGCGTTCGAATCCCTCGCTCCCCCCCCGGGTGACAAAGCTGCCGCCGGCTCACCTGCCGCTCCGCTGATGGAGAGATAAACGGAGGAGGAGACGTCAGGTTTGGCCTGAGTGCGCAGACGATAATTGGCTTTTTTACCCTTCTTTTCTTCATCTTTCTCCTTCACCCTCCTTTAAAAACCCTCCTTAGCCAGCCGGTGCCACCCGTCTCTTGAGAGGACGGGTATGACGTTGTGTGATTGGGTATTTGTTGTTGTTGATGATTCCTGAGAAAAAAAAATTATCAACAGATTCGGAGGATAAAAACACACATTTGGTTGATTTGAATATTCTATGGCCTCTTTTTTTCTTCTTCTTCTTTGTTTGTTTGTTTGTTTATTTTATTGCAGCATCTTTTTAGTGTGTAAAGTACTTTGCTCTTTAAACTGCCAAATAGTTTGAGACCCCGTTCACACAATGGGAAAACGCATATACTTTCATGCGTTTTGGCCTTTCATTTACACAAAAACTGAGGTTTTATCACAGAAAACGATCATTTCTAAAAACTCCGGCCAAAGTGAAGATTTCTGAAAACTCAGTTTTTGTGTTTTTGTGTGAACGAGGTCAAACAGAGTTTTAGGTGGTCAAACGTCACAGTATGCGATAAAAGATGCTTCACGTCATGTGAGCGTCCTATGGGACGTATGCGGACGGCGTATTTATGCGGGTTCATATAAACAGAAACTTTTTTGAAAACAACCTTGTGTGTACAACGTTATTTTTGAAAAGGTAGGGGCAGAAATATTTGTTTCTGTAAATACCGGCTATGTGTAAATGTGGCCTTAGTTGACTACTATACTGCACTTTGTGCAACATAAATGAACTTTACTTCACTTACTTACAATTAATTTTACAACAATTTATCATGAAGGAATAAGTCCGATTTGAAAACATGTAACGTGTGTGTTTGCTATATTTGCGTGTCTTTGGCGCCGTCTTGTATTTTTCCCAGCTTCTCCTGCGTATACGACCATATCTAACATTTATTTTTCTTCCTGTCCGTCCTCTAACTTCATGCAATCATTCTGGCGTAATGTTTATAAAACTTTGCACCTGTGGGATGTGCACATTATTAAACTTGTTCAACACATTAAACACAATACAGAGGTATCAGAGCGGACAAACATAAGAAAAACAGCTTATAGTCATCACAGCTGACAAAAAACATTTAAGCCGAAAAGCTGAAGAAGGAGGGGGGGGGGGCGTCTGAGGGCAAGCGAGAGGCCAAGCGGGCCGAGTTGAGAGAGAGGACATGATTGGCTTAACTATGTGCAGAGGGATCGTTTCCTCTGGCCCCCGTGCTGCGGGGTTTCCGGGCCTGTGATCGCCTCTTCCGTACGATTAGGCCGATGTGCAGGCCGTGCAGTCATGTGACGGCCGGGCGGGTGAAGCAGAGCGGCAACCGGGAGGGGATTAGCTGCAGCGGAGAGGGAGACGCACGCGGGTTAGCCACCGAGGCTAGCTGGGTGTTAGCTACCGAGGCTAGCTGCGTGTTAGCCACCGAGGCTAGCTGCGGATTAGCCACCGAGGATGGCTGCGGGTTAGCCAATCAGGCTAGCTGTGGGTTAGCCACCGGGTCTAGCTGTGGGTTAGTCAATCAGGCTAGTTGCGGGTTAGACACCGGGTCCAGCTGCGGGTTAGCCCCCGAGGCTAGCTGTGCTCTCCTCTCCTGTGTCTCTTTTAGCGATGCTCACGATCACGCGGATGACAGAAAAACACAATGTTTTGTCAGATATCCACGAACAAGCACAAATTTATAAGGAAGCTCATTGACATAGAGCCTTCATCATGCACGCACACACACACACACACACACACACACACACACACACACACACACACACACACACACAAATGCAGACCTAACAACCCTTAACTTTAAAGTGAATCATCACAATGCACCCCAACCCTTAACTTTAATATCTGAGTGTAACTCTTAAATATAGTCTAAACCCTCAAACAGGCCTGTGTATGTTCTCCCCGCTGGTCCTCACAGTACAAACACACACACACACACACACACACACGTAAATGCAGACCTAACAAGCCCTGAGTGGGGTAAACGTAATATAATTAGCCACAAATCAGTGACCTCCTTTTCAGACCCTACACAATGCCAGAGGGGCCCTGCTCTCCCTCAGCAGCCTCCCAACACACACACACACACACACACACACACACACACGCACACACACACACACACACGTTGTCAAACTCCCTCGCCACCACCACTAACCTCCAGAGTGGCCCAGCTGGGACCTTCTTGGGCCTTTCTGCTCAAAATACGGAGAAAAGGAAACACATTATCTTGTGAAAGAGGCGTTCAATGCAGCTGGTTTTTAAAGGTTTTCTTTATCAAACAAGAGCATTAACGGAGCTTTTTTTTGCGCTGCATTTGGAGGTCAAACAAGAGCTCAAAGTGACAGGCTTTATTATTATTTTTTGTCCTGAAAAAAATTAAACTGGAACAACAGGAAATAGTAAATAATCTCACTTAGTTTGTAATTATCATTTAAAAAAACTAAACTAACTAAATATTTACCGGAGGTCAATCCTCATCGACTTTCCGGTGGCATTGGTCCTCCACCATTAAAAACACGCTGTTAACACGTTGGTGGTCATCTCACATTTCTTTTGGAGGGTCAGGCTCGTGGATAAAGAACACGAGGATAAGAAAAGGAGTGAAAGAAATTACAAAAATATATATAAATGTATATTATTTTAAACTGCAGCAATGCAAAGTCAGGTGTGCAACAGTTGTGCAACTCTGGAACCCCTCTCAACCTGCGTTGACAATAATATACCCAATTACAGACGGAATGAAGCAACTTTCTCTCTCCACCCAAAGACTCTCTCTCTCTCTCTCTCTCTCTCTCTCATTACCACAGAGATTTCTGACTAATCCTCTTACTGCTTCAGACGAACCTGATCAAGTATTGGGGAAGCAATCTGGAAAGCCAATTGCTTTAATTAAGAGCCCCCGACCCTTTGGTCGTTTACGTACACCGCCTGTGCGTGCATGTGTGTTTGTGTGTGTGTGTGTACGTAGGTGTGTGTGAGTCCTACACACACTCGGCGAGGGTCTTCTCGTCATTTGTCAACACCCTGACGGTTTAATCTTTCCTGCCTGTGCAAGTATTAAAAGATTATGAGCGTTCTGCATGGCTTCGTGCATGCCGCATAAGGGGCTGTTTCTCCTGTGGCCCCTCACTTAAATCTCAGAGGGGGTGAGACGGAGGCCGGCGAGGGGGGGAGGGGGGGGGGGGGATTGGAGGAGAAATGTTAGACAAATGTTTGTGGCAAACTGGCCACCGTTTCACACGCCGTGTCTCACAATCACTTGAAAATGAGCGTTTAGGCCGACATACTGCTCACAATTCATGGTGATTTTTTTGGGGTGTGAAAATGATGACATTTTGGCAGAGCACTTGTATTTGACCCGACTCTCAGGCACTCGGTCAGCGGTCCAAACATGTCTCAATCCACTCTGCAATATTAACAACCATCAATCGGACTACCTATAATATAACTTTACTGTATATTATAATAGTTTGATCTTGTTTTCTGCATGTGTCTCTCGTTTGTCGTCTGTGCTGCTGCAAATCCTGCATCACGTGATTCTCCTCAAGCCAATCAAAAGTGTGCATATGAATAATCATTGGAACTCAACTAAGATATGACGCTCACATGTGAGTCCTCTAACTTCACCCTGATGTGTTTTGTGTTTTTTTAAATGCCATCGTAAGAC
>CM070092.1:3298572-3608572 GCA_036178185.1 Liparis tanakae | reverse complement strand
TTGCTAGGCTCCCCACATGTGGAGCCGGCGGCGGCGCCGACGTATTGATGTGGCGTGGCGGCTCTTCTTCTGCCAGCGCGGGGCACACAGCTCGGATTCATGGGAACTAGAAGTTACAGGAAACAATATTTCTCTCAGAGGCCGAGCCCCCCTCTCCCCCCCCAGACCAAACACAAACAAACTGCATCAGCTGAACCCGGGTAATCCGGATACACACACAGTCGTGTCCATCGCACATTGGACGTGTGTAACTTCTCTTATGCTGTTGGAGCAACACAGCGTTTATTTTGGATTTCTCCTTGAGCTTCATTCAAGATTTGGGGAGATTCATGTCTGCAAAATAACTGATGTTATCAACGTGGTTGTCACTACCGCATTGCATTGTGGGATATTCATGCCTGGCGTATAGAGTCTAGTGTTTGTATCCGTGTCATGTTGGTGCAATTTTGGTTTCGTACAGTTTTAGTACATCCCATGTTAGTGTGGACTTTTGGACGCAAATTTAAATAAATAGCAAATATAATTTGAATGTGTATTGTAATTATACTCTCTTGCACCTACGCACACACACACACACACACACACACACACACACACACACACACACACACACACACACAAACACACACACCATTTAAAGGTAGATAAGTTTCCTACACAAGAAGTTTAGGAATGAAAGTTTCTCAATGTTTTTGTAGTACTGCAAATAAAATATAATGAAGGAAAACTTCATCTAAATATCTATATAATCTATATGTGTTTTTTGTGTCAGAGAGACTTCTTTAAATTTAATTGAGTTTCATTATAAAAGCCCTGCTAAGACATGGGCATAATAAAACCCGTCTAGTTTACCCTGTGAGAAACGGGGGTGTTGTTCCTCTGTTGACCTCTAGGGGGCGATAACGGCACGAAAAGCGCCTTCGCTTAAAACGGCACGAAGACGAAGCCCTGCAGGGAGGAGAGGGGGGAGATCTCAGAGGAGGGCAGTCTGAAACAGGTCGGACGTGTTTCTTCTCTCTTTACTGGTCGTTAAGAACACGACCTCTGTCCCCTTCACCTGGATGCTTTCCTTTAACCTCCATGATGTCTCGTCCTTGATAATCCCCCAAGACATCAAACGATAAGTCTCTAGTTTCCTTGTTAATTAAAAGAAAAGAAGAAGAAGAAAATAAGAAGCTTGAGACAATTATTAAAAAAACTGAGTAAAAAAGAGTAAATCAGTTGCACGTTCTTCTTCTTCTTCTTCTTCTTCTTCTTCTTCTTCTTCTTCTTCTTCTTCTTCTTCTTCTTCTTCTTCTTCTTCTTCTTCTTCTTCTTCTTCTTCTTCTTCTTCTTCTTCTTCTTCTTCTTCTTCTTCAGCCACCTCATCCTAAGCGTCTTAAAGCTGCCGGTTTGATTCCCGTCTCTCGGCGAGGCCTTTTCCAAGCGTCCGGAGACAGACGCAAAACAATTAAAAGCTGTTAAGTGACCTCGCTTGGCAGCGGCAGGCGGGACGGAGCGCGGCCGAGGAGGGGAGAATGAAGGCCTCTCGCCAGCGTTCGTCATCCCGGAGAACTTCTGAATGGGTAAAATGATTTGATTACGTTGAGGCTAATGACGAGGGGCGTACTTAAATCCGTCTCCGCGTGCTTTCTGCCCCTGATTCAACGCGCTGTCAGCAGCTTGTTAGACGGGTTTGTGCTGAGCCGGATGAATACCGAACACCGACGGTCCAGAGGTTTGACCCACATCGTCTGGAAAGGTTCAAAGAAGTCCTCAGATCTTGCACTTGAGGTGTATTAGTAACTCCTCAAGTATAAATACTTTAATGCAAGTATAAGTCATGCATTCTAAATGTTGCATGTAAAAAGGCATCAACAAGTACTTAAAAAATACAACAAAAAATACAACAAATATAAATAATGTAGTCAAGATTATTGTGTTAATCACTTTAATGTTGCAGCTGGTAAAGGTGGAGCAGATATTTTAGGAATTTATATTTTTTTAATCTACTGGGTAATTTTCCCCCTGGCAATCAATAAACTTTATACGATCATATTACCTGATCGTTTATTTGTTGATTTCATTTCCGTAGAGTCTCTTGTGTGAATAAACCTAGTGGAATAAAAGGTACAATATTTGCCTCCAAAACGCAGTGAAGTTGAAGTATAAGTAACACTGAGGACCTCAGAATTGTATTATAACTTTTATTGTACTGTTCTGAAGTTACCATAGTAACGGTAATATCAAAGTGTGTGTGTGTGTGTGTGTAATAATACAAAATAATGCTAATTGTACTACAGTCTACTAGTACCTTAAGTTGTCTATTTTTCTGCCTTTGACTCTTTTTTGTACATCTTCGTTTAATCCGTGAGAAAAAGTAGGATGCTAAGTTGTTAGCATATCAATGCTAACGCGTGGGCCTCGCGGAGACGTGACGTCTCCTTGGTAACTGGCAGAATCCTCATACCGCGAGCACCAGCGGCCGGCGGCCGGCGTATCTCGAGGGGGGTCAGACAAAGCGGGCGGCTGGCGGACGGCGGCCTCTCCTTCCCGTCCGTCAACACGCAAACAAAGAGAGGCGATCGCGGAGCAGCTGCAGCGCAACGATCTGAGAGGAAAACAAATTACTGTAGAGAAAAGAAAATCACGTTAGGGCCCAACGAGAGTGCAAGTGAGGAGCGCCCCGTCGTCGTTGTTCTGATATTAGCGGCGCTTTTGCGTTTGTCGTGATTGAATTTCGGGATCGGGAACAATGTTCCGGAATAATTCCGCGTGTTTTTTTTTTTTTTTGCGTGTCTATTCTCTCAGATGCATTAGGGCCAATCAGTGGACGTCAGTTGTCCTGTCACTGTCTCATCCACTGCGTGTGTGTGTGTGTGTGTGTGTATGCAATGCTCAGTTTTTATTTAATGTTACAAATCGTTCTTTTGTAACTTGACAAGACGATAGAGCCCAAAATCAGGTCTTTAAAAACTACCTTTTTTATTTTCTGTTTTTTTTTGTTCACCTTTTTATTTTCTCATATAGTTTACATTATAAGTCTTTATTGACCCCCAACGTGGACATACAGGTGTTGCAGCAGCACACATATATTAATAAGCACAGTTAATTAAAGAAATGAATAAGAGTACATACAACGAGTACCATCATAAAAAGAGTTAAAGCCTGATATGTGACTTAAACACATTATAAACACTTAGTTTATGTTATAAAACATCATCAAGGAACACATACGCACAAGGTAAATCATATTAAAACATGTATTTTACATCTATTGAATTTTACATTCATATAATTCTTTTATTAATTGTTGGAGGTCAAAATTATGGCTAAAACTCACAGTTTATTTCAAGTTTTGCTCATTATTTTTCAAATGAATCCATGAATCAATGTAACCCCAACAATGTCCTGAACGTTGAGTTTTCCCAGAGCTCTAAATTGCGTACTACACAAAAAACAGAAAGACGCATATAAAAATCAATCCAAAAACAAAATGGTCGCTGTATAAATAGTTTGTCGTTCAACAAACTGATTAAATTGACGAGTAGTTTCATCACCGGCAGAAGAGTCTGAACAAAAAAGTAATTTAAAAAAAACAGTCCTTAAAAAAATTAAATTAACTTCACGTGCTAATTTTGCGTGTGTATGTTAGCGCCACTTCCTCATCCACTGCCGCAGGTAAAAAAAAAAAACAAGTTTGCGAACGGGGGAAGAGGAAAAGGAAAGAGGAAGAAAAAGGAACGTTTCACCGCTTTCAGAGAAACTCCATCGGCGAGGACCCCCCCCTCCCCCCCTCCCCCCTCACTCCCCCCTCCCCTTCTCTCTAATGACATTACCCAAGAAAACTTTTACTTATGGCTAATGGAATTCGCTTAAAATTGAGCCGCTAGGGCGAAAGTAGATTTGCATTGATCCAGATATGTATAGAGCCAAAGTCAGTCTATCTATATTCTGAGGGGGGAATTAAAGGCCGCTAAGCCTATAGAGCCAGACTGAATAATCCTATGTTCAACGATCAATACTGGCTGGAACCCACGTGAGCTTCTCTCTCCTCCTCCTCCTCCTCCTCCTCCTCCTCCTCCTCCTCCTCCTCCTCCTCCTCCTCCTCCTCCTCCTCCTCCTCGTGTGCGTTGTCGCCCGTCTGCCCGAACGTACCCGCAAAATCCACACCAACCTGTGTATTATTTTGACCCAGAATGTATATTTTACCTGTAAATCCCTCAGTGCTCGTCTTCTTCGTGGAGGAAGGGGGGTGTGACGGGGGCCTCCGCAGTCAAACTGTTAACGCCACACAAATAATCCCGGCCGCCCCGCGGCGTTTATTTAGTCTGACGCCCTCCGACGGCCGGAGAGGAGGAGCGGGCCGGCGGCCGCCACGCGGTGCCCGGGGGGTTGCTGCGACGGTCAGGAACCATCTGGAAGGGAAACACGGCGTCACCGCGCTCCGCCCACGCCACGTTTCAAAGAGGCGTGAGGAACTCACCTGGCAGACTGTGGTTACATCTTTTATAGATTATCTAAAGAGGCAGAAGGCGATGTCGTTGTTTTGTTTTTTTAATAACCGTATTTGGAATATGGAGGAGTGATGTAGAGACAACGTATATGTCTCTGGTGGTGAGCCCACTAAGCCCCGCCCCTAAATCATCCCCTGCTTTATGGTCTGTTTGACATAGTTTACTAAATGATGACATCATGCTGTATAGAAGAAGACTTGAAACTAGAGATTGAGACATCATTTTTGTGTTTACAATGTTTACTGAGGGAATACATCAAGTAGTCATTTATAAAGACTTCTATACAACCAGAGGAGTTGCCCCTTGGTGGTCCGGAGAGAAGATGAAGCGTTATCACATGTAGCATAAACTTCTATACAACCAGAGGTGTCACCCCCTGATGGTCAGTAGAGAGAATGCAGCTATAACACATAAAGCATAGACTTCTATACAACCAGAGGAGTTGCTCCCTGGTGGCCAGTAGAGAATGCAGCTATAACACCTGAAGCATACACTTCTATACAACCAGAGAAGTCACCCCCTGGTGGTCAGGAGAGAAAATGCAGCTATAACACTTGAATCATATACTTCTATATAACCAGAGGAGTCGCCCCCTGGTGCTCAGGAGAGAAAATGCAGCTATAACACATACAGCATAGACTTCTATACAACCAGAACAGATTGGTACAGATGTGCAGACAGATGTCCAATAGTCGTCAAGCCATTCAATAAAAGTCAAACATGTCAGGGGATCGTCAAAGTCTTGAAGGTTCATCCTCTGGGGACCATCAATGTCTATCAAATAGTTGTACAAATATTTTAGTCGGCCTAAAAGTTTCCCAGCCAATAATGGATCATTGTTGACATTGCAGATGCACTCATTTATGTATTGTTTAGCTCCAAATAAAGTGGTTTAATCTTATTATACTTTCTATTTCTCTCTTTAAAATGTCACACAATAGTGATACCCATTTGCCTCAAAGATATAGTATTATATATATATATATATATATATATATATATATATATATATATATATATATATATATATATATATCTTCTTCTTAAGAAATGACAATTCAGGTTTACCTGTTCGTCAACTTTAGCTAATCTCTCTAAAACCGTTGTCTTGTTTACACGTGTGATTGTTTGACTGCTAGGGATTTTTTGCCTTTAAGGTAAATTTTTTCCCTTTCTGTTATCGCTAAATGTTCCCGAAGTCTAATCGCACCGTTAATATCTTTGCATAACTTCGGGAAAGTGTTTTTTTTCCTTCTCTGCATGCATGTGCTTGACATGGAATCAAAGAGGGAGATTAGCTAAGTGGTCAAGCCTAATGAAATCACAAGGTTTTAACTGGGCGACATTGATCAGCTGGGGGAAATAATTCCTGCTGGCAGTCCATCAATCTCCTCCATATTCACCCACCCCCC
Organism: Liparis tanakae; assembly: GCA_036178185.1. Lineage (NCBI taxonomy): Eukaryota > Metazoa > Chordata > Actinopteri > Perciformes > Liparidae > Liparis > Liparis tanakae. Next base: position 3,602,664 of record CM070092.1, on the reverse strand, counting down.
CCTCCCCCGCCACCCCCCTAAACATCTCCACGCCCCCCGTTCCCCGCAAACCCTGCTGAGAATGTGCTAAATGACCTCACACACTGACAGCGTCGCCACGCACACACCCGATAGTGACCTCATTGATGAGCAAGCTCTTGCCAATACTGAAGCACAGGAACACACACACACACACTCACACACACACACACACAAACACACAGACACACACACTCATCAGTCAGGAGGTCACAGCGAACCCATCATCATCACACCGGCTGCATTGGGCAGCAGCAGCAATGACATTGGCGAATCTGATGACTATAGAAAATCCAAATATGAGATTAGTTCCCTCCGACTGTCGTGCTCCTAAGTGCCACTCCACACAAATGGGGCCCTGAGAAGATAAAAAACGTACAATTGCTTTTATGGGGATGGACTTATTCAATTACAAGTCCCCCTCAAATTGAAATGTTGCTATAACTGTACCTCGGCCGCAAGGAGACGGGACGTTTGTTTTCTTACAATCTTTGTGAAGAAAAAGAATAATCCTGGAGGATGAAATTGTGTGTTTATTTGCGAGAATCTTTTTTTCGGCTCTTCATTCTTTCTTTCTTTTTTTCTACCTGTATTTTTGTCCTCTGTTTTATTCAAGTCTTTAGTTTCCACCAACCAGCAACCTTCGGTTTTTTCACCTGCATTCTCTCTACTGACCACCAGGGAGCGACTCCTCTAGTTGTATAGAAGTCTATGATTCATGTGTTAAAGCTGCATTCTCTCTACTGACCACCAGGGGGCGACTCCTCTAGTTGTATAGAAGTCTATGATTCATGTGTTAAAGCTGCATTCTCTCTACTGACCACCAGGGGAAACTCCTCTGGTTGTGTAGAAGTCTACGCTTCATGTGTTAAAGCTGCATTCTCTCTACTGACCTCTAGGGGTTCACTTATTTTTGGTTGTCTTCACTTCATGTGTTAAAGCTGCGTAACGAAGAATCGAAACATCCAAAAACACAAGGATAGACATATCTTTTATTGTATTTTAAACGGACAGTTCGCAAACAGACTAAAATCCTCTTCATCAGGACTTTTTCCCCCCGATAAAAGTTATGAACATTTCGTACGCTTTCTGTATGAGCGCTGAAAGAAACGATTACCAAAAGGCAACAGACCAACGGGTGGTCCCGGCGAGTCAATTTAATTTTTCCTCACCATAGAACTAATCTCAGCTAATAATTAGACGCTGAGTCTGTTGAACGTCGTTCGGCACCGAGTCACATCCGGGTTAAAGTTCATACCACCGGATTTAATTGAACTGCCACCTTCAGGTGCAAAAGCAAGTCGTGGGAATGAACGACTGACCTCAACCTCAACGAGGATGAACTGCGTCCGGCTAACGGAGGAGCGAGTGCGTTCGACCATCCTTCCTCGCCGCCTTGGCAGCATCCACTCAGAGCCGTTGGAAGTCCGGAGGCGAGCGCGCCCTCTTCCCCAACCCGCTCCACCTCCCACTTAATCCTGTTTGTCCCCCGTTCACCAGGATTGAAGTGGAGAGGCCTCTCTGGATTCCCCCCCCCCCCCCCCCCCCCATCCTCCGCCTTCACAACCCACGTTTAAAAACATTTCCTGGTCCATATCTTCGTGCCCTCGTCCAGGAGAACTTCTATTACTTACAAATTACAGGCCCGGTAACCCGGTTACGCGCCGAGGCTCCGGTTGTTTTGGAAATCAACGGAGTTTCCAGGAGACGGCGGCTCGGGCCAAGGGCAAAGAGGAAAAGGGGAGCTTTTTTTTAATATCGTTTAACTCAAAAATATCTTTCCCAAAAAACGAATAGGTCAAATCAGAATTGTGATCAGAATTATTTGATGTTTTCATTCTCACAATAATCGATCACGCCGTTATTCTCCCCAGAGAGGTCCTCAGTGAAGACTTACAACGGCCTCTATAATTATTGATCGATCGTCCATTGGACAGGGTGGAGATGTGCCCATTGGGTAATCTCCCATGAGCCTCTGGGGCATCAGCGATTACGTGTCTATTGTGTTCCCAATAGTCTAACTTAAGTCTACGAGGGTTTACTTCAACCCGCCGCTCTGCTTTTGTTACACTTTTTGTTTTACGGACATTTTAAGGAATCTGGAGAATTAATGTCTTTATTATTTAAATGATAGAAGAAGAAAGAGCTTAGCGAAACAGAAAAGAGGATTATAAAAAGATGGGAAAAAATGCTAAAGAAAAGAGTAAAACAACGTTTAGTCCTTTATGTTTATGTGATGACGAAAACATTACGTTTTATTTTCCTTCAACGTAATGTTTCACTCTTTTTTTTGCTTAAAGCTTACATCCTGGGAGTTTATTTTGAAAATAAAAAATAACAGGTGTAACAGCCATTGCTAAATATAAGCCAAACAGAGCTACATGTATGAGTTTACATAAAGATCTGCAGTAGGTAGGAGTGGTATTTAACTCTTGGCTGTCAAACAATATATACGTGAGTAAAAAAAGGCCGACAGCTTCTTCTCTGCAGCACGATACCCGGATGCTGCTTTGTTTCCTCGGCGAAGGAGGCCGCGATTCACCGGCGAGGAGAGGAGACGACTCGGCGTGATGAGAGGTGAGATACCTGGGATGTTTGGTCAAATTCCAATTGGGCCGTGACACCCATCCACTTTCTTAAAAACGTACCTCAAAATTAGTTAAAATATTAAAGAAAAAGAGACTTAAATCAGATGTGAACAAATAAACAATGACAATTTATTATTATTATTATTATTATTATTATTATTGTTATTATTATTATTATTATTATTATTATTATTATTATTAAACTAAATATATCTGTGAGCTTTGGTAGTTTCCCTTGCTTATTTATTCTACCCTTATTAGACACAATAATTTTTTGATGTACAATCTATATATTATATTATTATTATATTATATATTATTATATTATATATTATTATATTATTTATATATATATATATATATATATATATATATAAATAAATATATAATAAATATATATATATATATATATATATATATATATATAAATAAATAAATATATATACATGTAAATATATATATATATATATATATATATATATATATATATATATATATTGCACTTTCCCATGAACTCTCCCTACTCCTGCAGCTTTAACTTTAACCCTTCATATTCCCTGCGCTCCTCACGCTGCGTTGCATTTCTTTGAGAAACCCCGCGTGATATACGAGTCCTCCGTAAGTGCGGAGGTGTGGAGATCTGGAGGCACGCGGACCCCGATGGGCCTCCTGCAGGAGGGGATTAGGTTAAGCTAACTCTCAAGTCATTTACAGTTTATCACACGGCGGCTGCTTCTGCAAACTACTTTAGGGCACTTTCAGGCGGAGAGGTGGGGTCTGGGAAATTTCACACAGATGGGAGGCTTTATTGTTCTTATCAGCACACACACACACACACACACACAGAAACACACACACACACACACATGCATGTACTCAGATATGATGTATACACACAGATGCATTCATTAGAAAGCCAAAGAATGTGCATCAATAAAAGAAAAGTGAATAAGCCAAAAGTAAAATGTAATTATTTCCAAAGAAAAATAATTATTGCAATAATATGTATACTATATTAATTAACTAAATCAGTATTTAATCATGGATAGCGGATTAGTTTTTAACGTCATTTATTTTGGTTGGATCATATTTCTCTTTGTATTTTTAGTATTTCTGTAAATTATGAGTAACGTTATTACTCTCTCAGGTTATACTAGTCTGTAATTGAGTATAATTTCTCTCGGATAACACATTGTTGACAGCTGTAGGGATATTTACATTGATGTATACTTTTTTCACACACACAGACACACACACACACACACACACACACACACACACACACACACACACACACAGACACACATATGCATGAAATGTAAAATCCACCGGAAAACTATTTTTATTTTCTCTGAAAATGTGTGCGATTTGAGGAAAACGGTGTAACCGCGCACACAAAACAACACAAATAAACTATTTCCTTATCTTCTGTAACTTCTGCACAATACATTCACACACGCCTCGGGTCTCCTCCGGGTTCACCTCCTCGCCACTATCGCAGCGAGTAGCTACAGCTAATCAGCTAATGACCCGCTAATCGAATTCGCCGTCGCCGGCCCTTTAAGACTCGGGCCCCGCGGCCCCATTAGCATCAGCGACTGTCGTCGGCGCTCCGATCCGTCCAATATTCAGCCAGCGGGCCGACCGCTTCTCATCCTGCGTTGCACCTTCATCCATTCACGAGCCCTGCTGATAACAGCCCTCCTGTCTGAAATGAAACGTCCCTTTGAATGTCTGCCTTTACAGTAAATGAACCAAAACACACACACACACACACACACACACACACACACACACACACACACACACACACACACACACTGCCTTTAAGAGCGCAGAGCTCTCCTCGCCTCCCCAATTAGGACTCTAATTTGGCTAATGGAGCATTAATGGAGAAAGAGGCTGCTGAAGACCCGAGCTCAGCACAATGTCCTCCAAACACACACACACACACACACACACACACACACACACACACACACACACACACACACACACACACACACACACATACAACCCTGGTACCCAAACCCCTTCACCCCCAACCCAATACCACAGAAAGATTAGATTCCACTAACAATAGTATCAGAATGCTCTGGAGACAACACACACACACACACACACACACACACACACACACACACACACACACACACACACGCACACGCACACACACTTAGAGATAGGCTTCGTTACTTAAATTCACACACACACATTCGGTCTAGCATGCACACACAAAGTAAAAAAACAAGACAAAAACATGTTGGCATGGCGATATCGTGAGACGGTTTATAGATATGATTAAAAAAATGAGCTTAAACTGAATAATAATGTTTTAATGTATCAAGGAAGTGGAAACATTTCACGTTTCTGTCTCATAGGATCCATTTTTAGAAAAAGGTCCTGGGGAAACTCAAATGTGTATTCTATTTAATGTTTTTTAAATTTAATGTGAAACACAACATTTAATTTGACACATTTATTTGTGTTGTTATATACTGTAAAAGTATTATATATATACATATATATATATATATATATATATATATATATATATATATATATGTATATATACATTTTAAAAAATGTCTTTTTTCTAATTATTTTTGGTTGTTGTTTTATCTCATGTACATATGTATGAATTATTATTATTATTACAAATAAAATGTATGTGTGTATTCTTTGCAAAAAGGTTTGAGGCTCAATGTTTATCTGTCATTATGCAACGAGCCTCCATCGATGCTACACACAGAGAAATTAATACACAGAGATATCCAAATATTTAAATTAGAATAGAATGAAACAATAAACAATAAAATAGAAAGGAGCATATAAAAAAGTAAAAACATAAAAAGGAAAACTAAAGTATATGCAAGGAAGATATACAGGTTTGTATGTAAATATATATACACATAGAAACATGTTAATGTTAAAATGAGTAAAAAACAAACATCTAAACAAACTACAACTCACACACACACACACACACACACACACACACACACACACACACACACACACACACACATCACACTCATTAAAGGATGTGGACAGCATGGGAACTACTGCAGCGCTGTTGAGAGGAGGATCAACATGGCGCCATCACCCTGCTCCTTATCACACACACTCACACACACACACACACACACGCACACACACACACACTGGTGGTCATGTACTGTATATGTACATAACCCCTCGTGATACTCTAAACATGTACGACCCGTCTGGCGGCCTTCATGCATCTCTTGACACGTACAGAATGATTTTTTTAGAGGTTTCTTCACACCGCGTGACTTTTCGATAACTCGCGGCGGCCGAATTCAAGCTCTGAATCGATGAGGTCATCGCGGCGCTGCGATAAGGCTCGCCGTGACCTCCGGCTAACGGAGCCTTGTTGGGCCGCGTTGGCGTTTCCGAGGCATGACGGCGCTGGCGACAGCCGTATCTGACGCTCTGACCCTTTTCAAGTCGGCCGCTAGCACTTCAATCCTTCTCTCTGTGTTACACACACACACACACACACACACACACACATCCTCCCCACATCTGTAGATAGTGTCACTGCTCCAGTCTCCAGGCCTACGATAAGGGGACCCCCTGAGAAAAAAAGAGGAGGGGAGCAGCGAGTGTTCATGAGCAGTCTGAAAGTGGAAACACACGGAGAGAGTGTGTGTGCATGTGTGTGTGTGTGTGTGTGTGTGTGCGCAGTCGTGCTAATCTCCAGCCCGGCTCCATAAACACTGCCGTGGCCCCGCAGACCCAGATCCTGAGCAGCCGAGCAGCCCCGCGGCTCCAAGTCTGAGGCGGCCGCTGACCAACAGTGAGAGCAGATTAGCTCGACCCCTATCTGATGATGTCATCAATTGCAATTTTTCTGGTGATTAGGAGGTTAGTTACAGTTTTTGTGTCCTCCGGGAACATTTAAGGCTTTAAAAAACAACAACCGGGAAACGCAGACGCAGAATCAACACAGATGTCAGAATATTTTGAAAAAACAAACAAAGATGATCTCATGTTGAATTTCATCAGATTTGAACCGCTAACGTCTCAGATTTCTCGCTCGAGTTACACATGTGTGTAAAGGAGATGGTACGGGGGCTTGGAGATGAGACCACGGCCACTTTCCGTGTGACAAAAGCCTCAACGTGGTAATTTAGAAAGAATCGGACCACGAGAGATAACACTCGTTAGCACGGGAGCTAACGGGACTCAACGGACGCATTTTGCGCCATTGACTCAAAACCGTCCGATAAACTGCGAGGGTCTCTTTTAATTTGGGTTTTCTGCCTCCTCTTGTCCACCGTTGAGACAGTTTGATTGGTCAATGATGCAAATAAAAAATGTGACTCGGATTTGAGACGATTTTGAGAAAATTCGTTCAAGGCCACTGAGAGAAAAATATTCTTTTACTGCAAAATGACTTTTATTGAACTGAATTTAACTGCTGCTCCAATCAGGAAGTTATCATCGGCAAAAAAAGAAAAGAGACGTTTCTGTGTGATACAATTTATGCTGAAAATATACAGATTACACGCCTTGAAAGAATCTTTCGTCATAATGATGATTTGACAATACAGCTTTCAAAAAACAGATAATAACAGAAACTACTTTCAGATTGTAAAATTCAGTAATTCAATGTGGGAAAGAAGGATTATCTTTATAATAGTGACACAAAAAAACGACGCATGTAACTTGACACCCAACTCAAGTCAAATTCATCAATAAAAAATCTCTGAATTAACTTTTTATTCATTAAAATTTTTACGGGAAACGTTAACTGTGACACAAGTTTCTCTTTATCGTACAAACATATCCCCCCCCCTCTCCCCCACATGTGTCCTGTAATATTTGGCCCCAAACATGCAGATAGTCTCAAATACCAACTCACTTTCTCCGCTTATCGCACAGCTACATTCTTCTGAACGTAATATTATTGTCTACGTTTGGATTTCACGTTCACGAGAAAACAAGAAACTTTTTCTTTTTCTTTTCTTTCGCTTTTCCGTTGCTCTCCGCGTTTCGATTGGCTCCCGTGAGTTCGAGCCGGGCTGTGATTGGTGGATACGGAGGACGAGGTAAAGGTTTGCGAGAGGAGGAGGCAGATAAGAGCCGGAGCCAGACCAAAATAAAGCCCGGCGGTCTGTTAGCATTCCTCGATACCCCCTCCACCGCACACGGAGACATTCCTCTGCTGCCCGGCGGGGAACGACTTCACCTCACAGATGAAACACTTTACACAACCGTGTGGGAGTAAAGTCGCACAAACGCATATTTATAATCTCCAAAAAAGCAACATGGCGACATGGTGCACAGCTCAGACGTATACACCTTCACCAACGTGACCCCTAAAAATAACTGACAGATAACGGACACAAGGAGAGAATCAGAACAGCAGCACAGTCACTCTGGGACTTCAAACAGGAAGAAATGAGTTCATATTTAATACTGGCTAAACTCATAATCATAATATTAATAATAATAATAACTTTATTTATATAGCACCTTTAAAAACAATGTTTACAAAGTGCTCCACAGAGAGTCAAAGCAAAACAAGCCAATATTAGATTTAAAAGTACTGTATATATAAAAAGATTGAAAATGAATAAATAAACAAATAAATTACAAATAATTTTAAAACAGACAACTAAATTAAGAGAACCAAAGTTCTGCATAAAATGACTAGATCACTTAAAAGCTGTTCTATAAAAATGGGTTTTAAGAAGGGATTTAAAAGAAGTTAAGTTAATAACACGATAATACAGGATTTGTTGTTTGTTGTCTTTGTTGTTTTTGGTCAATGACATCATCTAAAACTAACTTCTGGCCACATTCCCATCGTAATAAAAATTCTGGCTTTTTATTATTTTGACTATTTCCAGCTGACGCTAGCATTCTTGATGCTATTGCGCAACAACACCGCCGAGGGTAGCCGGCTTAAGACGTAGCTGCTATCCAAGAGAAGTGTGAAGCTAACGGTAAGTTCTTCCAACATAATGTACTTTTCATTGAGATAGTTTGTAGTCATGTGTGTTGTCGCCAGTAACAGTATTGCATGTTGAATTGTTCTACTCTAAAAAGCGTCTGTATCGGGCTCATTCGACAGTGGGACTTCAAACCTGAAGAAATTATTTAATATTTAATTGAGGCTAAACTAATAACACAAGACTACTGAAGAAAGAGTCTGAAATGATTAAAGCGACGAGAAAATCATTTTTTTAAACATTTTAGGATGACTTTGTTGTTTTTGGTCAATGAGGTCATCTCAAACTAACTTCTGGCCACATGAAGTGTCTGGCTTTTTAATATTTTGACTATTTCCAGCTGACGCTAGCATAGTAAATGATATTACGCAACAACACCGGCGAGGGTAGCTGGCTAAAGACGTAGCATTTAGCTGCTATCCAAGGGAAGAGTGAAGCTAACGGTAAGTTCTTCTAACATAACGGACTTCTCATTGAGGGAGTTTGTAGTCACGTGTGTTCAGTAACAGTAATACATGTTGAGTGGTTCTACGGGTGTATTTGGCTCGTTCGACAGGATGTTGAAACTTCCGTGTTTCCTGTCTCGGGGCATTAAAAGAAAATCCGCTCTGGATGAATTGAGAAGCTGTCAAGTTCAGGACAAAAGCTCCCGAGTGGGAACTTCCACCGGCCTTCGGACGCGGAGAAGCTTTCGCTTCCTAAACACAACACGCCGCGCGGCCTTCACGCACTTTCGCTCGTTCTCGCCGAAGAGGAAGGAGGAGGATGCCGTTCGTTACCGCCGGTTTGTTTTCGCTTGTGGCAGCTTCTTTTCTTCTTTTTACGAGCGAATGAGGCGACGTCGGGGGTTTCCTGTTCCCTCGTCGCTCGGGACCACCCGGGCTCTCGGAGAGTGAATTAAAGTCACGGGTGGAGTGGCGAACGGACCGCCGGACGTGGGTGAGATTGTCATAATGCGCCACGTCCTGTAGATTATCAGCATCAATGAATTTGATATATTATTATATTATTACCTTCGTATTGAAAATGCGGAAGGTAGTGTTTTGATCGCCGTGTATTTGTATGCGTGCGTGCGTGTTATTCACATAAGTCAAAAAGTATTAAACCGAATCACATGGAATTTGGTGGGATGATTGGTTATTATCCAGGGACCATTTGATTAGATTTTGGGATTGATCGGGTCAAAGGTCAAAGTCAAGGTCATGAAAAGGTCAACATCTTCTTTTTAGCATAGCAGTCAATTTGTATATTCATAATGCAATGCCCATTCTTGTGATATGCGAAAGTATGCGCTCTACCGAGTGTCCTTTCTAGTTATTATTATATTATTATAAATATTTCCAATAATAAGTTTTTTTCCCCTCCATTCCACACAACAGGATCTATGAGAAGGTTTCTGTCTTTCATCCCCAAAACATGATTTTTGATGTATGCCATTGACGGTTTATTTTCACCTCTACCTGTGAGCATCAAGATTTAAATACTGAGCTTCACGTCCGAGACAAAAAACGGAATTTACTTTTCGGACGTTGATGAACTCCAGAAAGTTGTTGTTGTTGTTGTTGTTGTGTATTTTATTCAGTCAATCATTGCAATACAATACAATATTATTCTATATGATATACAAAACAGAAAGACTGAAAGGTATAGGTAGAAGCAAAAAAGGCTTATATATTCCTATCCTAAATTATAATAATCAAATCAAATCAGGAAATGTAATTGAAATAAAGAAAAATTATAAAGAAAATAAAAATTATGTATATATATATATATATATATATATATATATATATATATATACACATCTTCGATATACATATGTTTCAATCACCCTTGTAAAGCATTAATACACCAAATGATGCCGTAATGTGATCCTTCCTGCACTTGATTTGCTATTATTTAATGACATTGCAATCCAAATATTGCAGAAATTTAACTTCATTTCTTTTAAATGGTGGCCTGCTTTGATGGACACGTCCCAATAATATCTTTTTTAGTGCAATAACCTTTGACAAAGCTTCACATAATCCTCTTTTGTAACCTAATAAATGGAGAACATATAATAATCTGAACGAAGTGTTTGAATCTTCTCGGTTCTTTGATGCCGGCCGGATTTAAATAACTTCTTCAGGTGGTGTTTTCTTTGCCCGTGAGCACTCAAGTGCTCGTGTGCGTCGCACCTGACAGCGACGGCCACGAGTGTCATCACGCCTCCGCTCAACGAACTCGCCGACAAGCCGCTTGACAGCCATTTCCCCCTTTGATCTCCCAGGTTCTACCTCCGTGTTCGCGCCTCCGCGGTGAGCGATCGGTCCTCTCGGGCGCTAACAGACGGCGGCTCGCGAGGGCGCCGCCGGCGTCCGTCGCTCAGAGAGCGTTAAACGCCTCTTCGGCACAAATTGCTTTACGGTCCCGTGTTTGGCATCCAAAACACTACCTGTGTTGTCGAAAGGGGTGTAGCTGTAACCAGCCCCCCCCCCCACACACACACACACACACACATACCCCTGGGGGCCAATCCACATGGCTGAGAGCTTCAACGCCACACAAGAGGAGCTAAGCCCTTCTGAAGAGAGGCTGTCATCTTCTGCAGGGCCGCACCTGTGGAGACCGGCCCGCGACTCCAGAGGACCAAAGCCCGGCAGAGAGAAGGGAGCTTTGGGAGGATTTGGGGGGAGAATGGCAACGCACTTTGCACCCTTTGACGCGGTAAATGCCTCGAGTGGGTCGACGGGGCCCCCGCTAAGGGGGGCGGGGCTAGAGCTAGAGAACTTTTCAAGAGGATTTTGTTCGTCCCGGTTTTCGTTTGTCACTGATTTTTAAGGATTTCCGAGGATGTTTACGAATGACCCACAGGCTGGATCTAAGAAGTGGGCGTCGTCATCAGGATGGCGGGCGTCGCCATGTTGTTGTTTCTCCCCCCAACCAATGAAGGGAAGTTACGACATATGCAAAGCGGAGGGGGGAGAGGCTAAACGTCTCTCAGATCAGAGACCTGTCAGTCAAAGTAAGCCCGCCCTAAAGCATACCTGCTTTAAGGTCTATTTCACATAATTGGGCAAAACCCAAACAAAGTAAGTAAGAGGTTACTATGCAATTTAGTAAGGGGAGGGGGGGGGGAGGGGTTAAGAGCTTGTGTACATTATGCATCAACATATTTGAAATAATTGGAAGACAGCAATTGATTTAAAGACTTAAGATTGATTACATCTGAGCATCACTTAATGATAATGTATTATATATCACGATAAGACGCTATATTCAATAATCTATGAACACAATCGACCTAAAGCCCAAAATTAGAGAAGACTTAAACAGGAAATTGTGTATAGATGGAATTTTTCCCAACAGCCTCCATCCTCAGGAGAGCGTTTCACAGTCTGGTACCGCAGTCGTGTTTACACGCACACTTAAGCCTCACTGTATTTATTACTGACAGGCTTCTCAGGTACTTATACAGTCAAAGCACTATTTAAATAAATGCACACAATCACACCCGCACACACGCGTGAATATCACCGTTCGAAACGAACGCCACGGCGTTTTCCGCAAAGTGCTTTGCGCATCAGAGAAACAAAACAGATCTACCTCTCAGCACACACTTTAATCCTCAGGCATCCAGCTCTGGGACGGCGTGCGAGAGAGAGAGAGGCCGAGAGGCCGAGAGGCCGAGATGCCGAGCTCCGCGTCCCAAGCGGGGTCTGCGCTGACAGACGGCGCTCTCTGCGGAGGGATAGGTCACCGGGGTCACGTGACCTATCCCTGGACGAGCCCAACAAAAACAGACACGGAGTGCCACGCCGCTAATCCCGCCATCCTTCTTCGGTGCGCCACCGGAGGAGGAGGGACAGCGTGCGTCTGCAAAAAAACTGAATCTGGGAGTCGTGAGTTTTTTTAGGGCCGGAAAGTCATATTCAAAATATTATATTGATATTAATCTGATATTGAGCCCCGAAGGTTTCGGTGTTGGCATTTTTTTTTTTTTGTCATTTACATTTTTTATTTGTTTAGTGATATAAACATAAAACAAGCACAAAAATGTCAGACATAAACATATATATATACACATATACATACACCTACACCCATACACACACACACACACACACAAACAACCATACATACATACATACATTTATATACACACACATATACACACGCATACATACACACATATATACACATACCCTCCCCCCACTCTAAAAAAACAACAACATTAAAAAAGGTGTTGCCATTTACTCTACATAAGTAAAAAGGAAAGAGCGTTTCGTCCTCGGTGGTAGACGATGTCGTGAAAAATGCAAACTGAGAACGAAGTTTCTTTTTCTACCATGAGAGACAGCGAAGGTCACGAAGGTCGAGCTGCTGATCCTCGCGGAGGACAACACTGTTCAGGGTTTGACCCGCACAAACTGTGAGCTGTAGGAAGGATCAGAGTGTCATCCAGCAGATATACGGCCACCGGTCCTGATGGAGGCCAACGGAGGAAACTATGTGAAGCCGTAGCCGTAAGCTAACGGGGAAGTTAGCATCACACCGGCTCCTTGCCGATACGGAAGTTTCTTCAAAGCTGCATTCTCTCTCCTGACCACCAGGGGGCGACTCTTCTGGTTATATAGAAGTATATGCTTCACGTGTTAAAGCTGCAGTCCCTCTACTGACCACCAGGGGGCGACTCCTCTGGTTTTATAGAAGTCTATACTTCACGCGTTAAAGCTGCATTCTCTCTACTGACCACCAGGGGGTAACTCTTCTGGTTGTATAGAAGTCTATGCTTCATATTTTAACGCTGCTTTCTCTCTACTGACCACCAGGGGGTGACTCCTCTGGTTGTATAGAAGTCTATGCTCTATGAGTTAAAGCTGCATTCCCTCTACTGACCACCAGGGGCGACCCCTATGGTTGTATAGAAGTATATACTTCACGTGTTAAAGCTGCATTTTCTCTCTTGACCACCAGCGGGTGACTCCTCTGGTTGTATAGAAGTATATGTTTCATGTGTTAAAGCTGCATTCTCTCTCCTGACCACTAGGGGGTGACTCCTCTGGTTGTATAGAAGTCTACATAAATGACTCTACTTCTCTCTCTCTTAAAGTCGACCAGGGTGTGTGAAACTGCGGTTGCGTCCATACGACTGACGGAGCTCCCCGGGTGGAGAAGCCCACACTCGGAGTTGAACCCCGTGTTCGCCGCCAGAGGACGAGGACAGTTTGAGGAATGGAGGCGCTCCGCAATCTGCGGAGGAAACGAAGCGGAGGGCCCGGACGAGTGCTAGCAAAGTACGCGATCGATCACAGAGCGGGAGGCGAGGTACGGAGACGAAGGGGAACGTGTGAGCGGAGAGGGGGAGTGATGGAGGAGGGTGGGGTGGGGTGGAGGGGTGGGGGTGGTGGTGGGGGGGCTCGGTGGGTATAGGTGCAGATAAAGCCGAGCTCTGGAGGATTAACTTGTCTTGAGTGCGTTTCAGAGCCGGCGTGGTTGAGGGACAGGCACTCTGCTTCGGGGCTCTGGAAGTTCTCAGCGGCATCCAGGCGCCCTGTCTGCAGTCACACACACACACACACACACACACACACACACACACACACACACACACACACACACATGTACATAAACAGTACAAATAACATACATGAACACAAAGGCACACCTAAATACAGATGTGCTCACACTTCATATCTCTGTTTCGTTCTATTCAGGACAACCCCCCCCCCCACACACACACACACACACCAAACTTGTGTTTCTTGTGGGTTTCTATTGTATTTGAAGCCTTTTTTTTAAGCGTTTTTTGTTTTTTAAGTCTGTGTGTGAGATCACCACTCTTGGAACCAATCGGATGGTGATGATTGGAGTTCTGGAGCAGCCAGTGGTTGAGTCTTCCTCTTCACAGCCTGACTCGTGATCATCCCCAGACGGCCGCTGGGTTACCTGCATTCAACCGGAAGCTACCGCTCGGACTGCAGGGTCAGAACGCTTCAGATGCCCAAATCTTGTCCCTGTGCTGACAAATTCTACGTGGGAATTCTTGAAGTAAAAATTCAAGCTAATTTTGTTCCACCTTAACTAAAGCCCTTCAGTGGAAATACTTTAGTTAAGTTGGAATTTGTTTATGTTTTCATGTAACGCCTACACTTAGTTTTGAGGATTACTTTTATGCTTCAAATTCACGAGTGGAATTGTGAAGATTATGTTACAAAACATATCATAAAAGTTTGTTTGCCAGCTTATTTTCTGTGATAATTCAAAACTCATTAATAAATCCCGTAGGGGAAGCGGCGCGATGCTAACATATAGATTTGAACGACAACAATAAGTCTCCCTGCAGCTCTTTAATGTGTTTCCACCGACAGATAAAACATCAATATTAAGATTCTAAACTCGGACTGAATTATATGAACATAGTTTTGTCACTACGCTGACATCAGCTGTGTTGGAAACTTTTACCAAAACAATATATTAAAGGTTTTAAGTTAGTTTACTCAAATGAAATAGGGTATCGTTCATGGCTCTGGTGTAGCAAAATAGTATAAAAAACATAATAAGGATTTTTCGTTACCTGCAGATTTGCACATTACGTTGATACTTAAGACTGCGTGGATTAAAGATGATTGTCGAAAATTGATTGTTTTGGCCACTTGGGGGCAGCATAACGAACTATAAACACACGATGACATTATCGCCTTATATAACGTCTCAGCAAACACTTTGTTTCCAGCAGAGAGACAAATCATTAATCTGTTCAATACTCACTTTACTTTTAGCTCTGGTTTGGTCTCCACCAACTCCCGAGAGTAATATCGTTCTCTTTTTGCTGCCCCCTGGTGGTGAGCTGGTAAAGTGCATGCCGTGGTTATCGCCTGTCTGCTGATCATCACATGATGAGAGCGGTGACAGTCATGCTGTGGTCCATAAACAACAACATGAGTTTAAAAACACTAAAAGACTGTTGTTGTTGTTGTTGTTGTTGTTGTTATAACAATATTGATTAGTGCAGCTTTAACTTTGTACATCACTAAATGTTTAAGAAATCAGTAACACTTTTAAATCACACAAAGTTAACTAAAAATATGTTAGTTTTTACATGCATATTGTTTTTTGTTTTTTAAGTGCTGTATGAATAAAGTTTATTACATTATTTTTGATGTCACTATGTTTAAACTCTCAATCATCCAGAATACTGAGACCCAATGAAACGGTTCATGTGGTCGGAGGAAGGATTATTGTAAAAGTTAAAAAATGTTATAGAAAGGAGGAACTGTTGTTATAGATGTTGTACAAGCTTTATCATGTAAAAAAGTCTCTCTCACTCTGTCTCTCTCTCACTCTCACACACACACACACACACACACACTCACACACACACACACACTCACACACTCTGCAGGCCCTCCTACAGAGAACAGATGTTCAGGTGACAGAGAGACATAATCCAGGCAGCAGGTGACTGTCTTTGTGTACTTGTGTATCGGTGTATTTCTATCCATGCTATCGGTGTATTTCTATCCATGCATGTCTGGTAAATACACTGTGTGTGTGTGTGTGTGTGTGTGTGTGTGTGTGTGTGTGTGTGGGTGTGTGTGTGTGTGCGTGTGTGTGATTGTGTGTATTGTTCAGACGTCATCATTACTGTCATGTTGACAGCCGGACACACACGTAGTGCTGAGAGAAGTGTGTGTGTTTGTGTGTGTGTGTTTGTGTGTGTGTGTGTGTGTGTGTGTGTGTATGTGTGTGTGTGTGTGTGTGTGAGCGAGCGGCCTCGGGGTGCGTCTGTGTGTCAGCGGTGGTGAGTTAATCGAGCCATTACTCTGATTAGCTCCTCTGTGTCTCTGCTGTAAAACCAGGGGGATGGTTACCATTCATTTAAATAAATAAATAAAACATGTGTGTGTGTGTGTGTCTGTACAACAAGTGTGTGTGTGTGTGTGTGTGTTGGTGCAAAGAGAGGAGTCTTCTATGCTTCTTAGTTGATGTTGTTAAAGAAAACCTACCCTTTAAATTTCATCTTTAAATATACAAATAATTCAGAATTTTTCACTGTAAAATTTAAATAAAAATAATGATAAGAAAATAATAATGTTAAATAACATAAATCCCCCCCCCCCCAAAATGAAAATTGTATTGCACTTAAACTTTACAAAATGTCAACAGTATAAATAAATCTACATGTTTGATTCTTTGACATTCTTCTTCTTTATTTATTTAATTTAATCTCTAGTTACTTAATTCAGCGAAAGGTAAATATAATTGTTCTCGGTTTTCAGATTGATAATACAGAAATATGGGTGGCCCATATTTCTGTTTTATTTCATATTTAAAATTATTTCTTCTAGATTTATGGAAGATCTGAAGGACTTTACAATTACAGACACAAACTCTTAAGTCACTTCTTTTTATTATTGCTTTATCTCAGATTCTATTTGTCAACCAAATATTGCACCTATGCTATTCTTTTATTTAAATGTATCATATTTAACGGTATTTTTCTTCGCTTCATAACAAATGTTTAAGATGTTTCTGTATCACGTAAAGCACTTTCTGTTAAATGAATAACATTAATTATTAATGTATTCATTCATGTTATTATAAATAAATGGAAATAAACAGTATCCACATATTCTCTGACCCCAACAAAACCAAACATCTACCATTTGAAATGTGTATATATTATTTATTTATATATATATATATATTGTATATATATACATATATATATATATATATATATATATATGTGTGTGTAAATATATATATATATATATTTGTGTAAATATATATATATATATATATATGTGTGTAAATATATATATATATATATATATACAGTGTATATATTTGTATATATATATATTTATATAAAAATATATATACATATATTTCTGATAGCTCAATGAAAGGTCTCTACGAGGCGATGATGAGGAACCTGCCAGAGAGCCGTGCTTGGAACACATTATCAGACTTTCTTTGCTCTCTTCTCACTCCACTTCCTCTTCATCAGCGTCTTCTCACTCCACTTCCTCTTCATCAGCGTCTTCTCACTCCACTTCCTCTTCATCAGCGTCTGTGATCCGTCATCTTCTCTCCTTTCCTTCGAGGAGCCTCGGCCTTTGTGTCGCCCTGGTGTTGAGCCCTGGTGAAAAGGCAACGGGGACGAGGCAATGAGCTAAGTGAGATTTAGCTCTTTGCCTGCGACACACACACACACACACACACACACACACACAATACTACAGAGACTCACACATGCCTACAAACAGATGTACACCCAGATAGACGTATGCATTGAAACCAAAACACATAGAAAGTCATGCACTCAGCGGCCGTCGGCTCCAAACCTCTAAACAATCAAAACACACACACACACACACACACACACATCCTATGTCGGGCTGAAGTTGACGTTGACAGGCTGCTCTTTTGTCCATCATTCACCCGCAGACAAGAGCACAAACAAGAGGGAGAGAGAAGGAGAGATAAAAGCCCTCCCCCCTTGCCCGCCGTAATCCAATTACAGGCCTGCAAATTTGATTGGCGCCCCGGGAGTGTGCCTTCAGCTGTCCGTCATTAGCGACTAGGGAACAGGGGGGGTGCTGTTAGGGTGTGTGTGTGTGTGTGTGTGTGTGTGAGAGAGAGACAGAGCACAGGACTCACACTCCATCTCGGTTGGCTCAAAGACGTCTCCTCTGTCTTCATGTGCCAATGTGCGATGTGTATTCCCCCGTTTAGCGTCCATTAGATGGAAATGGAGCTCGCTGAAAAATGCCTTTTGGAAGAAAAAAATCTAATAATTTGTCAGATTATCACGCGCGCCGCAGATTCCCGTGGCGGGCGGCGTGATCACGGCGGGAGTATGAACAAAGGCAAAAGTAAAAATGAAGTTTAAAAAAAAAGAGAAATATAGAGAAAGAAAGCACTTTGTGCGGTTTGATTAATGGTCGACGTCCCGGTGATCCGCTCAGCTCAGCGTCACGGACGCTTAGAGGGAAAATAAGAGCGGAAATGTAAGAGGTCTGGATGCTGATTGGCTGAGTGGATAAAGTGACGGAGGGTCTGTTACACATCCAAGGCCAAAGTCAACATCTCGGTGAATACGCTGCGTTTGTGAAGCTCTTTAGTCCCAAAGTGCCTGAACTCACCTCAACCGTAAACCTTAAAGTCCTCACCCTCACATTTAAGGATTTATGTGGTGGGGATTTGCTTTTGTGTCCCTAAAAGGAAGGCGAGTCCCCACAATGACTGTGCGAACAGATGTCCCCGCAGTGTAGGAAATACACTCACAAACACACACACACACACACACACATATGGTCAGGCTTTCAAGACACCATTTATTGTGCAAAAAAGACATGGAATTAGATTAACTCAATATAAATACATTATGATGATGATGATGATGATGATGATGAGGACAAAGGCGGGTCCCCACCACATAAATAACACACACACACACACACACACACACACACACACACACACACACACACACACATGTGTTTCGTGCAAAGAGATGGGTTTAAGCATCAGGGGCACTTTTTAAATGTGTTTTATCTCCCGAATCGTCGAGTTTCAGTCGTCCTTTAACGTCTGTGAGAGACGTAACGAGCTCCAAGCCGCCGACCGTAACGAACAGAGCTGCTGATGTAGAATAAAAATGGAGGAACACCACGTTTTGAGGTCGGAGTCGTCAAACAGACGCAGGACTTTCACCCAGGAGACATTGTTGTTGTTGTTGTTGTTGTTGTTGTGTATTTTATTTAGTCAATCATTGCAATACAATATTATTTTATATAATATATAAAACAGAAAGACTGAAAAGGTATAGGTAGAAGCAAAAAATGCATATATATTTCTATCCTAAATTATTATAATCAAATAAATCAGAAAATTGTTATAAAAAACTGAAAAATAATGAAGACAATTAAAAATAATATATATATATATATATATATATATTATTTTAAATTGTCTTGTGATAATACAGAGGAGGCCGTTTCACTTTTAAATGGGCTAAAAAAAAGAAGTTTATATTGAAAATACTTTACAGGGTAGTCAAACTTTTAATTATAATACATTTACTATAATACTTGACTTCTTTCTAGGGCTTGTTTACAGGCAATACAGTACAGTAGCCCATGAATATGACACGTGAGTTTACAGATGATTACAATCCCTCCTCCAGGTGGATTTATGGCTCTTTGCTGGTGACACCTAAAGTCTTATAGGGCATGATCTCTATGTTACAGTCGTTGATTTTGTTTGCGTATACAATATATATATATATATATATATATATATATATATATATATATATATATATATATATATATATATATATAATATATATAAATATTATATAATATATATATTATATTATATATATAAATATTATATAATATATATATATATATATATATATATATTTAATATATATCAGATATATAATATATATTTATATAATATATATATACAATATATATATATATATATTATATATATTATATATATATATATATCTATATATATATATATAGATATATATATATTGCACGACTAGGACGTGGGCTGGCTCAGAGAGCACCGATTTGCCCTAATGGACTCCATTATGAAGCTGTCGTCCCGACTTGATAGGAACGACGCCCCCCCCCCCCCATCCCCCCGACCCCGTCGGAGGAGAAGACTTCTCGTTATCTTCAAACGGAGTTATTTGTTTGAATGCTGCCATGCGAGCGGCGTACACATGTTGCGCCGCTTCTCCGTGGACGCCAGACGTATCAGCGCGGACGGAGCCTCGTATCTGCCGAGGGGAAGATCAGTGAAGAAGTCACAGACGTGGCCCCGGGGCTTATCTGTTATTGGCTGGCTCCTCGGGGGGGCTTATCTTTTATTGGCTGGCTCCTCCGTCAAGCTTATCTTTATTGGCTGGCTCCTCCTGAGGAGGTGGAGGGTGGGATGGGGGGGGGGGGGGGGGGGGCACTGCCAGGATGACTGGGACCGACAACAGATAGCTCTATCGCCAGTGTGGGAAAAACACACAACCCTGTTTCCACCTCGGGAGAAGAGAGACAGGGTTTTCCTCCTCGTCTTCCCACTTCCCTCTCCTCCGTGCTCCGACTTCCCACTCCGTCAATCGGCCATTGTTTTGACCTCACAACCCTTTTTTCTTTTTTTTACAACTCTGGCTACTTTTACCGCGTGAGAAAAAAGGTGCTCTACCTAAAGTACATTTATTTCATGTGTATCGGATAAACAGAGTAAGATAAAAATGGAAAAAAGTAAATAATATGGGTATTAATATAATAAAGCAGAGTCTAAATCTTAATTTTCATATTATTTCTACCTTTTGAGCCATGAATCAGAAACCTATATTAATAAACCATTATGTTAATATCCGCTTTAGCTTTAATCCCCAAATAAAAAGAAATAAGAAATAACAGAAATAGTAAAGTATAGAAAAATACACTCAGTAATTAGTTTAAATTGGGCATTTTTAATCGTTTTTACACGTCGGCTAGCATCTGCCATGTCTCATAAGTCAACGTGAATATATATCAGAGAAGTGTGTGTGTGTGTGTGTGTGTGTGTGTGTGTGTGTGTGTGTGTGTGTGTGTGTGTGTGTGTGTGTGTAATGACCGAACTAGACGCTGCTGTTCTCAACACTCTTTTTCCTGGAGTCTGGCCTATCAGTGAGATAAACAGCGGCTCTCCTTCGGCAGGCCTGTAACAGGAAGTGGCGTTCACAGGCGTTACACAGCTCCATCATCCGGAGGAGCGCTGATAACCCAACCCCGACGGAGCGCTAACCATCATTTGTTTTTTTAAAGCGCTATACTTGTTCCAACAGCAGACGTCTGTAAAAGAGACACCTGCTCTAATTACAGGGGAAATAACTCCGCAAAATTATGCTTTTCTTGTGCATTTTTGACTCTTTCGTTTTTTGTGAACTGTTATAAAAAACAAACCTTTGCGTTAACTTTTTTAATCTACCAAGTGTTTGTTGTTGTCCTTTTGACCCGTGCTTTCATGTATCAAGCACCGCAGCTATATTCAGAGTGAGAATCTGACGACACTTGAGCTGAAACGTATAGATTTTAAACAGAAGAGAGATTTTAACAAGTTTTTAATGAAGTTATTGTGAAGTTTTTGTGAAGTTAGCTGTGTGATGTTTTTCCTAAACCTAACAAAGTGGTCTTGTTGCTTAAACCTAAGTTTATGTACTTAACTTAAGCCCAACTGTGATGTCTTTCTAAACCTAAGTTTATGTACTTATTTTAAGCCGTGATGTTTTCCTAAACCTAAAAAAAGTGGTCTTGTTACTTATTTTAAGTGTGATGTTTTCCTAAACCTAAAAAAGTGATGTCTTTCTAAACCTAAGTTTATGTACTTATTTTAACCCGTGATGTTTTCCTAAACCTAACGTTAGTCTTGTTTCCATAGTGACCTGACGTAATCGTCCATGTGGCGACTTCCCGTTATCCGTCGTTACCGGCTCGTGGTCGTTTCACGTGAAAGACTATGAGACGATGTTGCCCCAAAGGCTTGTGGGTAATGTAGTGTCTGATGAGCGTAAAGCTGTAGAATCCCGTAGATCACAGACACGATCGACTGCATCCTGTCTGTCAGTCCGTCCTGTCGGCTGTCTGCTCCCCCCCCCCCGGTCCCCAGACCCCCTTATCAGTCCCACCCCCACACACCTCCTGTCCCGCCACGGCTCCACAGCCCCCCCCCCCCCTAAAAGAAAAAGCACTGAAATCCTCCCTGCCTCCCCACATCCTGATAAAGTGCGCATGTGTGTGTTTACTGTGTGTATTTGGCCTCCGTCTGTCTCCGGGCCTCGAATGACAAAAAACTGCAAAAGTGTGTGTCTGGAGGTGGTGGGGTTGTCTCTGGGGTTGCCGTGACAACAGCATCATCCGTCCCGCGGGACGGGGGAAACTGGAGGCTTATCACTCTGAAAAAGCTTTTAAAAAACAGGAAGACAAAATAAAACGAGCGGAGTCTTGAGGAAGCAGAGCCCGACGGGTAAATAAGTTAAGCAGGACCCGTCTCTGCCCATTTTACAACCAATTCCCGTATTCTCTTGATTCCTAACCGGATGAATTCTGCTCCAGCGAGCGTCCATGTGTCTCCACGACGTCTCAGTGGGAATGTGTCCGAACGTCGTTGCTTTTAAAGGCTTGTTGAAAAGTTAAACAGGTGTTTCCAGCTGTTTGTTGACGTCTGCTGGAGTTATGGAGTAATTCGTTATTAGTAAAGTCCAATTAAAGACGACGATGGCTCAACGTGTTACGCGTTTTCTGTTTTATTCTATTTTAACTAATTAAATTACTTTTAAAAAGGAGGTTTGTTGTTGTTTTGTTGTGAGTTTGTCAAGAGGGTCTAAACCACTGGCCCAATATTCATGGAACTATATAGAAGGCAGATTGTTTTCATACAGCATTTATATATATATATATATATATATATATATATATATATATATATATATATATATATATATATATATATATATATATATATATATATATATATATATATATATATATATATATATATATATATGTATATACATATATATATATATATTTTTTTTTACATATAAGGAATGTGTCATGGCGGGTGGTGAAACAATAGACGATGACATTAAAAACTATCAACAATAAACATTGACCGATAATTCAAAATCTAAATATAAGTATGAGATAAAGTGCACAGACAGGCAGGGGTCAGAAATGTAACAAGTGTAACTCAGTTTAACGTGACAAGTGTATTTAAGGTGAAGAGTTATATATATTTACATGCATTTAAGTGTATTTAAGTGTGTTTAAGTTTATTTAAGTGTATTTAAGTTGATTTAAATTGTTTAAGTGTGTTTAAGGTGAATAGTTAGGTGTATTTAAGTTAATTTAAGTGTATTTAAATGAATAATTAAGTGATGTGCAGTAACTGGAAGGAAATGTCCTGGGGATGACGTGTATTTCGCAATCTTTTCCTTAACCTCACAAATTAAACTTAGAGTAACTTACTACAGTAGAAAGTATTTTCTTAAGTAACTTGCTGATTCATCATTTACCATCAAAATGTCAACTATTAAGTTATTTCATGCACAAAAAAATCACTTAAAAAAATAATTAATTGTGGCTTCTGAACATTACATTTTTTGAAAATAAATGTTGAAGACTAAAAATATTCTCAAGTATATCTTTTTAATTTCCTCATAATAAAAACGGGTGAAGAAGTAACATTTAGTACTTTAAAGTCGATGGAAATAAAAAAAACGAATGGCGCTTGTGTCCCTCTGCGCTCCTCGTGTGTCTCATCCGGCCTGCTCATGAAATCAGGGCTGACAGCTCGCCATGACGACCTGCAGCGCTGTCGTCTCATTGGCTGACAAACAGGAAGTCCTTTTTGTCCTTTTTTAAAATAAGAAACAAACAACAACATTTAAGTGCACAGCTCTGATTATCGGGGGTTAAGATTCAGTGGACAAATGAAGGGGAAACATATAAAGACGCCTTGAGTGTATGCCCACACACACACACACACACACACAAATACAGAGTCTGTTAAAAAACACACACACACACACACTCACCATCCAGACGTCCCTCCTTATCTCGCAGCTCCTTGGCTACATCTTGACACACTAACCATGTACAAATATGGAGAGAACTAAGCTCTGTCAACACCAACCCAGTCATCCCAGTATGGGCGAGAGCATGCACGCACACACATACACACACACACACACACACACACACACACACACACACACACACACACACACACACACACACACACACACACACACACACACACACACACTAGAAAGACATACACACCAGGACAGACAGGTGCAGGAAGTGAGATTCTCAGACATAAACTGAATACAGTGGTGGAAAGTAACTAAGTACAATGATTATAATGTACTTTAGTACAGTGTTATGGTAGTTATAGCTTTATTTATTTATTTATTTATAATCTATTCTTCTACTCTACACATTTTATTTACCCATCACTTTGCCACAGATTTCACGGATGAATACAAAATCTCCTGAAACTACGTCCGGGGAAAGTATTTTGCGTTTCCACACCGTGGTGGTACTACTTCTGCTTTACTTTAACTTGTGTTGATGCCAACGTTGATACTAACACACACACACACACACACACACACACACACACACACACACACACACACACACACACACACACACACACACACACAGAGACTCCCCTGGGTGGACTCCTCACACGCACATCTTTCTCTTTCCCACTTAAATGCTCAGACACTTTCACTCTCACAGTTATAAACACACACTCACAGCAAACCAGACCTGCTCCACCCCCCCCCCCCCGTGTATCTCCCCCCCCCCCCTGGGAAAGGGTTGAGAGGACAGCAGGCCGTCACTGTTAGCGTTACATACCACTCAGAGCTCTGATAAGACGAGCAGAGGAGTCGAGTCCTTCAAAAGGACCGCAACCAGATTCTGACAGGGCCGCTGACATGGACAAATACTAAATACTAAATACTAAATACTAAATACAAAACACAAAATACTAAATACTAAATACATATGTGGACCTCAGGCGAGACGATCCGGACGCGTCGTTGTGTAACACTAAAAATAGCCTCGGACGTGAAAGACTTTGCTCAGTGAGATAGTTCATCTATCAGCTCACCTTAATGCACACACACATACTAATACACACACACACACACACACACACACTTGAGTATATCTTGAAGCTAGCGGTTTTGTACTTTTGCTTTTACTTTGGGTACATTTTATTATATATTATGTTCATCATTCCCTCATCTATTAGTCATCTTTCAGTCTAGTGGGAGGAATATTTATACAAAATATACAATTATTTTTATATTTATCGGTAGTTACCGTTAAGACAAGGCCTTGTGTGAATATTTAAACAAAATAAATATTTTCAAAATGCTAATTTTCTCAATATAAGTAATCAAGTGGGGACGTTTCATGGTGAAATGGATTAGTTATTAGTTATGTAAAGTACGAGGATTCCGTAAAGTATGATAGTTACGTAAAGTACGAGAGTTAAGTGAAGTTCGAGAGTTACGTAAAGTACGAGAGTTACGTAAAGTACGAGAGTTATGTGAAGTACGAGAGTTACGTAAAGTACGAGAGTTACGTAAAGTACGAGAGTTACGTAAAGTACGAGAGTTACGTAAAGTATGAGAGTTACGCGAAGTACGAGTTACGTAAAGTACGAGAGTTACGTAAAGTACGATAGTTACGTGAAGTACGAGAGTTACGTAAAGTACGAGAGTTACGTAAAGTACGAGAGTTACGTGAAGTACGAGAGTTACGTAAAGTACGAGAGTTACGTAAAGTACGAGAGTTACGTAAAGTACGAGAGTTACGTAAAGTACGAGAGTTACGTAAAGTACGATAGTTACGGGAAGTACGAGAGTTACGTAAAGTACGAGAGTTACGTAAAGTACGATAGTTACGGGAAGTACGAGAGTTACGTAAAGTACGAGATTTACGTAAAGTACGAGACTTACGTGAAGTACGAGAGTTACGTGAATTACGAAGAATCAGGCTGAACATCGGAGCCTTGACCCGGCCTCTGTGGAGGATCCGTGGGGGGGGGTCAGCAGGTCACGGTGGGAGTCCGGAGGGTTCAGGGACAGTCTGTCTGTGAGTTAATCCTCCAGCGCACACACACACACACATACACACACACACACACACAACCTCTCTGTCTGGACCAGGAAGCCGAGTGTCTGTGCGTGTGTTCGTCCCATCTGAGCTGAGCTTTTTACTGCACGGCCTCAGAAAGGGAGGCAGGGCGTGTGTGTGTGTGTGGAGGAGGAGGAGGGGGGGGGGGGGGTCAAAGGTCGCAGAGAAACAGAAGTCCACATCTTATCAGTCATCACTCCGTCATTCTTCACCTTCTTTTTCAGAGCAGGGGAAAGTAATGACAGCACTATCAACACTTTATTTACGACTTATCAGCTCTTTATTATTGTTACTTAGTTAGTTAGTGAATGAGTGAATGAGTGAGGTAGTTAATTAGTTAGTTAGTGAGTTAATTAGTTAGTTAGTTATTGAGTGAGTGAGTTAGTTATTGAGTTATCTAGTGAGTTCATTAGTTAGTTAGTTAGTTAGTTAGTTATTGAGGGAGGGAGTGAATGAGTGAGTTAGTGAGTTGGTTAGTTAGTTAGTGAGTTAGTGATTTTCAACAAATCCTCAAAACAACAGTTCTTATGAAAAGTAATTTAGTTGTTTTTCTTTTCTACGACTCGTTTAACTACTTTTGATCGCGTATGTTTTAAACCTGACGGAACACGAGACTCGTGTCCCGGATTGATTTTCATTCCTCGGCTCCGGAAGACGGCGAATGTATCGGCTGACGAAATGGACGCACTTTTGAACGTGTGTCGGGAGTCGAGCTGCCGGGGCGTGTGACAGTGTGTATGTGTCATGTGACAGACTGAGTTACAGTGTGTGTGTGTGTGTGTGTGTGTGTGTGTGTGTGTGTGTGTGTGTGTGAAGATGGGCGACCATTCAGAGGTGTGTTCAGGCCTCCTTAGGTTTTAGCAGCAGTGTGTCCTTGGGGTGTTTCTCTGGAGGCTTGGAGACAAAGTGTGTGTACATGTGTGTGTGGTGCGGTGTGTAGCCAGTGTGCACATGCACGTCCTACCGGGCCGGCAGGGATTTTAATCTCTTTACTTCCCGAGATATCGGAAAACAACCCGAAAAACTACAACAACAACACCACCGGGATGGAAAAGAGCAAAACTAACATCAATATCTGATATCTATAACTTTATATTTTCGAACACAGAGCAATTTTGCTTCCCCTTTCTTTTTCACTGTTATTGTTGCAAAGCCAACTATACAACCAGAGGAGTCGCCCCCTGGTGGTCAGGAGAGAGAACGCAGCTTTAACACATGAAGCATACACTTCTATACAACCAGAAAATGAATGCATTTAATCGTGATAATTAATACAATGTGATCAGCAAAATATCTGGTGTTTTTGCTTGAAAAATTATAGTTGATAACTGATTTTCGACTATCGGATTAATTTTTTTCCACAGAGGAGTCGCCCCCTGGTGGTCAGTAGAGAGAACGCAGATTTAACACTTGAAGTTTTTTCATATTTAATGTCTTAACACCTTTTATTGTCTTTAAATTAACTTAATGAAAGATTGTTTAGTATAAAGTTGACTTACGGAGTCTGTAACTCATCTTTAAATAATATCTTGCATATACCACCTTGTTAGCGTCACGCCGTCCCATTGGCTGATTGTACTGAACTTAACAGGTGTGGTGCTGTATCCTCTCATCTATCAGATCATGTTTCCTATTCCCTTTACCCTGTTTCCTAAATCCTAAAAAGAGGAAGTGACTTCAGACGAGTTTTAGTCTGCAGGCCTTGGACAGTGTGCACAACTTTTCGACGGTGTCCGTTGGAGCCTTCTTACTTCAAGTTCACATCGTCTGTCAATGCATTCACGTGTGTTCTTTGTGTACTTGTACTTGTACACACAAACACACACGCACACACACACACACGCACAGATGCAGGTCCACTCCTGTGGGACTGCAGCAGTTCTTAGCGGCTGCTTGGTGTTTATGTGACACCTTTTCAGGGGTGCTAATGCTGGAGAGCCGTTTAACAGCCAAACAGGCCGGGGAACAGTAATGGACGGTTGAGTACCGACCGGAGGGAGGGAGAGGAGGGGGTGGGGGGGGGTGAGGAGGGGGTTGAGGGAAGATGTTGTTGTGAGGGGGTGTTTCTTATCCCGATCCCATGGCGGCTCCCCTGACGCGCTGGATGAAAGCTCCCCGACCAGCCGTCGTCGCGGTAACTAATTTGCTGAGATTTTCTGCTCGGCTGGAGGCACGAGGAAGAGCCTCCCTCCTCCTCCTCCTCCTCCTCCTCCTCCTCCTCCTCCTCCTCCTCCTCCTCCTCCTCTCATCTTTCCATTTCTGCTCCCTTGACTCGCAAAGAGACGTTCAACTTCAATATCGTCATTATTTTCATCAAAACGCCTTTATTGGCGAAAAAGTTTTATAAAGATTAATAACTGATATAATAACAATAACTCTCTTTTAACTATTAACAGGTAATGAATCTGTCCTCTATCTTATCAGGTCAACATTGAGCTGCCGTCAGGAGAGAGAAGAGTACATATCACTATTTATATGCTTCTGTTTTGTTGTTACTTTCTCTCTGTTTGAGCTGCACGGCGCTTGGAAAGAACAAAAAGGACAAAAAGGAAGAAAAGAAATTCTCAAATTAAATCCTCATCAAAGAATCTGTTCAAACAGTTTCCATCAAAACTATTCAACTCTCAAATCAATTAAATAGAAGTTTGCCGACATTGCAAAAAGATGTAGTTTTACTTTCTCACTTCAAAACTGAAGCTGACCTTGAAACTCAAAACTACGAATGTTGATGAAAAGTCACGAGTAAACTATAAATAATAGACGTCATCGTCTGGTTGTCCCTGAGATCCGTTTGATGGTGTTAGAATAGAAGAGTTTTTGGACTGAAAGCCACCAACGTGTCTATAAATGAACATCCAGCTCTCTCTCTCCCTCTCTCCCTCTCTCTCTCTCTCTCCGTTGTGTCACCTTTGATAATATCCCCTAATCACCGATGTGACACCCTTTTCGGGCGGGTCCCAGCGGGTTGTTGGCAGGAAGCCGTAATCCTCTTCTTGAACTCTGACCCCGCGGCCGCCATGTTAATGGGGTCAAATACCGAGCGCCGGGTCCCCTCTCGTCCAGAACCGGCGCCGCAGAACCCCGAAGTTTGTTTCTCCTAGAGGACGCCGGCTCTTTGGGGCCCTTTCACACTTTTCTAGGCGGGGGGGCGGGGGTAATACGGCAATTATGTAGCTGGAGCGGATAAACATGAGGATTAAACGCGGTGGGATCAATAATATCGATGGGGACACGGCAGGGAAGGAGCGGGGGGTGAGAGGGGGGGGGGGTCCCTCGCCGTCAGTTGGTGTCACGCATGACCAAAACATCTGCATGTGCGTCTGGATCACCAACACTTGCATAAGAACGGTGTGAGAACGGCCCCGTGTGCACGATTCTCTACGTGTATTTGTGCATACATATGTGTGTGTGTGTGTGTGTGTGTGTGGTGCAACTAAGTGCAGTTAATTCCAGACGACTCTCGGACAACAATAGCCTTTTTCTCGCGGCTGCTTGGCTCCCTTCCAGCTCCCTCGCTGTTGTTTTAGCCGCGGTGCTAATCCCACGCGTAGCGGCGCTTCGTCGATCGCCACGCCTCTGAGTGTGTGTGGGAGGAAGGATTGTGATTCACTTTTACATTTCTGAATAAAGAAGCGTTCACTTTTGATCGGCTGAGCTGTCGCTCCCCTTCCAGGAGAGATGTTACGTAATACCGCAACAAAACACACACACACACACACACACACACACACACATACTCACACATGTATTGACACAAATCTAGAATTGTATGACGTCCCTCCCGCGTAAATTGTTGTTGCTTATATTTTTTGTTCCCCCCTGTAAAGTTCCTCAATTAGCTTTCAAAATAAAGTCACTTAAACTCAGTTTGTCTCCTGTGAAGACGAATTTTATCTTGAAAGGTCCGTAAGCGTGTCACAAGCGTAAAGCGACTCATGTTGGTAACTTGCTGGTAAAATATAATTCAAACCATAGTTTGAGAATTCGTTTGAAAGCAAACCTTTCACAATAAAAGCCTGAAGCGTACAGTAGTCTCAGTCAAGCTTCTTTTTAAATGTGTCTCTTTATGCTGTTACTAAAAGCTTCTGCAGGTCGTGCGACGACCTTGACTCTGACTTTGCAGCTGCAGGCATGAAGCTTCCAGACCTCCTTCTCCCTCTCCCTCTTTCTCTCTCTCTCCCCCTCTCTCTCTTTGCCAAAGTGAAAATCTGTGGAGCCGAAGTGTGGAGTTCTGAAGTTGAGGTCAAACTAATAGAAGGACACGGAGGTGAAGTCCACAGTCTAACATGCAGAGACGCCCCCCGCCCCCCCGCCCACTTCGTTTTGGCCATATTTAGAGATGTGACTCTCGGCACATCTCAGACACAGAACCAGAGCCCCGGGGGGGTCGGCGGGGTCGATGCGGCCCGCAGAGTCACAACACAATTACAGCACTCCTCCTTAAAGAGATGTACGAGGAGGCTGCAGTGTGGAGGGGTGCATTTAAAAAAAGGAGAAAAAAAGATCCCACTGCTGGCTTTTAGCACCCCCCCCCCCCTGCCGCTAAAATCTTTTGGTTGTCCGTGCAATGGCGCGAAAAGGGTTCTGGTGTCACAGGCAGCGTGTCGCCGTGCCCCCCCCCCCCCCCTCAATTATTCAGCAGCGCCGGTGGAGTCAAACATTCCCATTTAAAGATCTAACACTTGTTCAACCAGTCGGACCGTCGTGTCGGGACAGACGGACGAAGATGAGGCGAGGAGGACGGCCTTCTCCATCTCCGCCTCGACGACAATATCGTTATTGATCCTCGGGCGATTCCGCAAAACCCCTGGATTGTGTCCAATGTTGTTTGTGTGTGTGTGGGGGGGGGCTGTGTTTAGAGATCAATGGCTGCCCGTAATGTCGTACATCGATCAGAAATATTGTGCGTTTGGAAATCAGTTGGCAGCCCGGTGTCCTCCGTCACGAGACGGAGTGGCTACAGAGTTAAACGACGTCTCCCTCCCCAAAGCCCCCGTCTCTTTAAGGCTCATCGGTCCCCTGATCCATCACATCCTCCACCCCTCCCCCCCTCTTTCTTTTCATTTGACCTATCGTTCACCGAGGCCCCGTGCAAACCCACTTAGTTTGGGGCATAACAGACTTTAAGGGGGGGGGGGGGGGGGGGATCAGACTTGATCCTGAAGCGAACAAATGAAAAACACAAAAGAACTTTTACATACGTGTACGATCGTCTTTATCCTTTAGTGTGACTAACAAGCCGGAAGGAAACTGAATATCGACATTGAACACATCGCTAAAAGTTCAATTTGATCACAAAATATGTTAAATGTGAGGAATTTACAGTATTTTATCCTCGAGACATTTTATGACGAGGGTCTGTCGGGGGGGGGGGGTTTACCGGTCCTGCATTTGAACTTAACCTGGCTGTGGCTCGGGAAAGACGCAGCAATTAGCACCAGGGATCAGCTTCAAAAGGAACAGCGCAGTGTGAAGCGCGTCTAATTAGTCATATGAACGGAGGCAGCAGACCGGTCACTGCATGCCTCAGGGAGGGGGGGGGGGGGGGGGTGGTTCGCTGCAGCCGGTAAACAAGAGTCCACCTCGGTGAAGACATAATTCGGATCAAAGCTGTAACGTGTGATGAGAGATAATCTGAAAGAAAACTTAAAAATATAGAAGGAAAACATGGCGGCCATGAGTATCGTCCCAAACAAACAGCGTCAGCGTTCTCCTGCTCTGTACAGGCCTTTTTTTTTTTTTTTTCATGCAACTGAAATAAAATTACAATGAATTCCACTCAACAATCCCGACAGACTTTAAGTTAAAAGTACCCCCCATACTGTTATTGGTAAACTTTTATTGTGAAAAGATAAATGCATAGTAACACGCGGCCTACGTCCTTGAAGGTGACGCCCTCCCACGAGGTCGCGCTCGTTTACTTCATCCTCCTGGATCTTTAGCGTATCTAAAAAGTGAAACCGCCAACCTCACTGTGTGTCACGGCTACGTCACGAGTAGCGAGGTGCAGAAGCTCATGCGCAGAGAACGAAACGTAAAATAACAAAAGGCCCTCTTTAATGAGGCAAAAAACTGATTTCAAACTAAACAACAAAGTCCAAAAAGGGGCAGCCAGGTATTCCGGGTTCAGGGCAGGATCAGGATAACACGAAAGACAGGACGACGGGAAAAAGACACGGAACTAGAGACGACCATAGACAACAATCCAACAACAAAGGAAAGACTGACACAATATATAGGGGGAACACAGGTGTACGACATCAGACACTAACGAGACAAGAGTGGCTGAGGGCAGGTGCAGGTAATTAAACAATCAAGGAGACAGGAGAGGCTGAAGAGACAGTAGACACCGAGGAGACAGAGTACACATAGAACAGACCCTTACACGGTGGCGCTACAGGAAAGCATCCGATCCTTTCAAAATAAAATCCTGTCCTCTGTTAGACCGGGGCTATAAAACATTACATTACATTACATGTCATTTAGCAGACGCTTTTATCCAAAGCGACTTACAATAAGTGTATTTCAACCTAGAGTACAAACTAAGAACAACAAGAATACAGAAAGTAACATTTCCTCAACATAGTCAAACTACAAAAGTACCATAATAAGAGCCATTCAAGTGCTACCAAAGTGCAAAACGACTTGTTCGAGAGGAAAAGTGTGTCCTTTCGGGCAAATTCCACTAATCTCAGACCTGTAGCCGTGACCGTGAGGAGGGCGGCCCGCTCCGTGGTCCCGCCCGGCCCTGCCCGGCCCCGCCCGGCCCCGCCCGGCCCCGCCCTGCCCGCCTGGCCCGCCTGCCTGGGTGAACGCCGTCGTGTAATATGCGCAAGCGTCTGTGATAATGGGGATTTACATTGACGGAGGAAACCCGGCCGTATGCACATATATTAAATGTATTCCTGTAGGCAAATAGTCGCCCCTGCTGCCCGCGCTCTAATCGGGTAAAAAGCCGTCGGGGGAGGCGAAAGGGTCGGGTCACGACAACAGCCATTTCATTACTGTGGCTCAAATGTCCCAGGATGCAATTCAATCACCGGGCGATTATTTCCCCCCGATTCCACTCTGCGGGGGATTGGCTGTCGTTTGTCGCTGACCTTTTTTTTTTTTTTACGCGCCACGGCCATTTATCCCGGGGAATAATGGTTGGGATGGTTTGGCCGTCATATCCCTGAGTGCTGCGGCCGCCGCCGCCGATCCTGTTACCTGCTGCCGAGGCCGGACGGACACACACACACACACCACTGAGACACACGGACACACACAGAGACACACACACACACACACACACACTGAGACACACACAGACACACAGACACACACACGCACACACACTAAGACACACAGACACACACAGAGACACACGCACACACACACACACACACACTGAGACACACAGAGACACAGACACACACACACACACACACACATTGAGACACACAGACACACACAGAGACACACGCACACACACACACACACACACTGAGACACACACAGACACACAGACACACACACACACACACACACACACACATTGAGACACACAGACACACACAGAGACACACGCACACACACACACACACACACACTGAGACACACACAGACACACAGACACACACACACAGACACACACAGAGACACACGCACACACACACACACACACACACACTGAGACTCACACAGACACACGGACACACAGACACACACACACACACACACACACACACACACACACACACACACTGAGACACACTGAGACACACAGAGAGACACACACACACACACACACACTGAGACACACTGAGACACACACACACACACACACCACTGAGACACACAGACACACACAGAGACACACACACACACACACTGAGACACAGACACACAGACACACACAGAGTCACACTGAG
Organism: Liparis tanakae; assembly: GCA_036178185.1. NCBI lineage: Eukaryota > Metazoa > Chordata > Actinopteri > Perciformes > Liparidae > Liparis > Liparis tanakae. The sequence goes on along the minus strand of CM070092.1, from coordinate 3,568,447 downwards.
ACACACCGACACACAGAGACATACAGACACACACACACCGACACACAGAGACACAGGTTTTCAACATTTCAAGACTTAAATTATTAGTGAATATTTCCGCCTGGACCAGTTTATACGAGACACAATTCTATATTTTTATCGTTTTTAATGACCAGGCATTGAATTAATTTCATGGAACCTGTTTGGTCTATTAGAGGAGCAATCGGCCTCGGTCTGCAACATTTATTTCCTTAAACAATTTGATATATCTTAACTTTTGGACAGTAAGATGGTTTATGACATTTTAGATAATAATACATAATATATATATATATATATATATATATATATATATATATATATATATAAATAAATATATATGTACAAACATATTTATGAAAATATATATAAATATAAATAATAATAAATGATATATATATATATTATATAATCATATAAATATAATAATATAATATATATATATATATATATATATATATATATATAAATATAAACAAAAAAGCTATTAAGACATGAATAAATATATTCAATGGAGATATATATATATATATATATATATATATATATATATATATATATATATATATATATATATATATATATATAAGTGAATAGGCCAAACTGTCAAGTGTCAGCTGGCTCTGATCAACAACACTCCACCACCATCGTAGGGACACTATGAATCCTCTGACTATCCAGAGTCTCGTCCTCCTGCTCGCCATCTGCCTCCCTCGGTTCACTCTGTTTCTTTGGGGCTGCTGGCCCCTCAAAGTGTGAATAATATTCAGCAACGCTTAAGTGGGAAAGCTTTTAGCACATTATCCACCGGCTAGTGCAAAGCTAATCTGATTAGCCGGCGCAGGTCCTCTTATTAAATATCTGCTGCAGCAGGATCTGCATTCAGGAGTCTCCTAACGGGTTTAGCTGCTCCTCACTGGGTGGCGGTTATGTGAGGAGAGAGAGGGAGGAGAGGGAGGGAGGAGAGGGAGGGAGGGAGGAGAGGGAGGCAGGAGAGAGAGGGAGGAGAGGGATGAGAGGGAGGGAGGGAGGAGAGAGAGGAGAGGGGGGGAGGGAGGAGGAGGGGAGGAGGAGGAGAGGGAGGGAGGAGAGGGGGAGAGGAGGAGGAGAGGAGGGGAGGAGGGAGGGAGGAAGGAGAAGAGAGGAGAGAGGAGGGAGGAGGAAGGAGGGAGGAGGAGGGAGGAGAGAGGGAGAGAGGAGGAGGGAGGATGGAGAGGGAAGAGAGGGAGGAGGGAGGAGAGAGAGGAGGGAGAGGAGAGAGAGAGGAGAGAGAGGGGAGAGAGGGAGAGGAGAGACATGGAGGACGAGAGATGAGACACAAATTCACACAGACAAACACACACATGCACACACACACACACACACACACACACACACATACACAGAGAGACAGACAGACTGAAGCCTATAGAGAAACTCTGAGGTCAGCGATTCAGAGACACGATGCCTTCAGGTGCTCCTCAGGAGCTCCTCCTTTATCCGCTTCTCTTTATTTTACAGTAAATTACATTTTAAAAACCCCAGTATGTCATTCATCACCGTCAATACATGTACATACTTTGTATACAGACAGTGCATGTCTTTATTTATATAAATATATATATATATATATATATATATATATATATATATATATATATATATATATATATGCAGCTTTAACACATGAAACATTGTCTTCTATACAACCAGAGGAGTCGCCCCTGTTGGTCAGTAGAGAGAATGCAGCTTCTATATTTTTTGACAGTTATGCCTGGAATAAAATGCATTTCCTGTTGTAACGTGAGAGAGGTGTGTGTGTGTGTGTGTGTGTGTGTGTGTGTCTGTGTGTGTGTGTGTGTGTGTGTGTGTGCGTGTGTGTGTGTGTGTATGTGTGTTAAAGATTAGGGGCTCACTGATGTGTGTCACAGAACGAATTAACCCAAGACTGCTGCTCCTGCACTCAATAAGGTTTCCTGTGTGTGTGTGTGTGTGTGTGTCTGTGCGTGTACGTGTGTGTGTGTGTGTGTGTGTTGTTAAGGCATTTCTCAGGGTCTCTCACACCTCACGCCACATAACGAGGGCAAAGAAAGCTGAATCAAAGGTTCCTCTCGTGTATTTAAGCAGAATGAATATTGGAATTTTTTCAAAACTTTGCATCTAAATAAACTCCAACTCTCACAGGCCTGCAGTATATAAACATACCCTAATGTATAATAATATATATACCCTCAAAATACCTCGTTATTGTTGCTTATTTGTGTTTGTTTGCACACTTTCCATCAACAACGTTTCAGACGTATTGATTCATTCGATCTGTTATTATCAGCATTTTTTTCTTTCTGAAATCTGTCGACGAAAACACAACGTATGGATGACGTCAGACGCCGTGAACACGAGGCTGCGGTCTAATCAATGACATCATCATTTAACATTTAGAGCTTAACCAAAACTCTCATTTTTCAGTTTGACAGACATTTGTGACGTCAAGCTATTTCTTTTGTAATTTGGTAAATGTTCTGCACGTTTGGTTCAAGGAATTAAAACATATACTGCTCCTGATGCATGCTGGGAAATAAAAAAATAAAATAATAACAATTTGCGTATTAAAAAAATTGAGTAATAAAAAAAGTTGAGTAATAAAAAAGAAAAGTTGCGTATATAAGCTCCATGAAATGTATTAAATGCATTAAAATCGGACAGCAGCGAGTATATTTTACATTTCGGGGCACATGTGATGCAGTAATATAAAGTGTTTGATTAGTAATCAATATGTGAGTTTTTTTCCTAATTATTGAGCAACTTTGAGTTTTATGAAATATAAACGCTGCATGCGCATGCGCGTGAAACTGTCATAGACACCTTACCGCTGCCATTGATTATCACACAGCACCATCTCTGACTGGGTTCCATGCACGTTGGGACTTGGGACTCCCAACATGTGGTTCGGGGCCCGTTCAGGGGACACACAACACATTTAAAAATAAAGTTCTCTTTTTTATTTCCCTCCTTTAACTTGTGCAATGGGTGCAACGTTTCCTCGCCGCACATGTTTGTCGTTTCCTGCTGTCATCACCACATCTGGATGGTATGACGTCATATATTCAGCCTCTCTCTTTGGCCCCTGACAGCTCAGGGTTGTTTTTGTTGATAATTGGTTGCTCGCTATCAGAGCTGCTGTGGGACAGTGGGAGTGTGACGTGGAAGCAGAGGCGGTGATTGGAGGGCGGGCTAGAGGGAGGAAGGGGGAGGGGGAGGGGGGGACTATAAGAGGAGGGTGGATCGGCCCGAAGCTTCCCAAAGAGCAGGCGGACCCAGATCAGGCACCGCAGGACGCGTCAACAGTCAGTCCGCCATGCAGCCCGCGAGACGCGCAGCTCGGCAGTGACAAGTGCTCCCGAAGTGTGTGTGTGACTGTGTGTGTGTGTGAGTGTGTGTTCTCGAGCACACAGAGCAGAGCTCGAGACCCAGGACAAACTTTTCAGAACATTTGCTTTTCGCGTTCCCCCCTCTTCTTCCTCTTCTTCTTGGAGTTAAAAAAAAAGAAGCGGTGTTGGATTTCTATTTTATTTTATTTTTTTATTTAAAAAAGGGGGATATTATTTTTTGGGGTGGTTCTACGCATTTTTTTTCACCGACATGGAGTACACTTCATCCCCGAAACCGCAGCTCTCATCCCGGGCAAACGCTTTCTCCATAGCCGCCCTGATGTCCAGTGGGAAGCCCAATAAGGACAAGGAGACGGAGGAGAACACCATCAAGCCCCTAGGTAAGGATGGACCGAGGAAATATGTATTATTAAGAAGAAGAAGTAAACGAAGAATACGAATAATAATACAAACTGAATTCAGCTGAAGTGGTTCCCAAGACTGCAGCTGTCAAAGTTGTTTTACGCTAAAGAAACCTGAAGGATTTAAGTGAGGAAACGGATGAAGGTTTACAATAATGCACAAGTATTACAAATAAAAAGATATAGGCCAATAAATGAATTAGGACAAGCCCGATGCGGAGGTAAAAAAACGAACAGCGAGGCCTATACAAATAAATAAATGTGTCCAAATAAGGTGACAGAAAACATCTTCAACATCAACATATTCTATTAAAAACATAGCCTGTTATTATCACCGGCACGTGCTTTTTTTTTTTTAATTCAACTATTTATATTTTTGAGTGCTCGGTTGACATTGACGTGAGATTTTAGTGGATCATCTGAATACACGAGCTAAAATCATAAAATACATGGCTACACAGTAAAGCTATTGCATGTCTTTATGATAAGAAACGTGTGATTTGAAGCTTTAATTTAGTTCCAGAATGCAGAATCGCTAACCCAAATATAATATATATATATATATATATATATATATATATATATATATATATATATATATATATATATATATATATATATATATATATATATAATTATTTATAATTTGAGTGAAATCGTAAAACAAGTTTATTTCCCCTCAAAGATAAACGTGTGTTAGTATTACTCAAGTGAAAAATGTAGGGATGAAATGCGGAAACATCTTGCATAACAACAACTATAATAATAATAATAATAAAGGGAAATATTAAAATGTATTACGACAGACCATTCATATATTTATATTCCTCGATGCTGCTGATCACAACAAATGGAAACAAGATGGAACAACAGCATCTTGTTGACATGTCTGTTTATTTCTCATTCTTTCTGCTTCAACAAACAGAACAATTCGTGGAGAAGTCCTCCTGCAACCAGCAGTCCCTGGCCGACCTGTCCTCCTCCCTGGACGGGCACGGGGACTTCAGCGGGAGCACGCCCGCCGTGTGCACGGAGCCGCTCATCCCCACCACTCCCGGCATCCCGAGCGAGGAGATGGCGAAGATCTCGTGCAGCCTCGAGACCAAAGAGCTGTGGGACAAGTTCCACGACCTCGGCACCGAGATGATCATCACCAAGTCTGGAAGGTATATTGGATCCTATTTATTATAATTATTTTATTGCTATAACATATATATATATATATATATATATATATATATATATATATATATATATATATATATATATAATAGTGTGTAAGACGACTTCTAAAAAGCAATAATAATAATAAACATACTGAATAACTAGCATAATGCTTATTTGATAGCTTAACTATATAAATAGGATCATTGGATGCGGAATCCATCAAGAGATAAAAGTTGTTGTTATAAAAACTGACACACACATGCATATATATATATATATATATATATATATATATATATATATATATATATATATATATATATAGATAGATAGATAGATAGATAGATAGATAGATAGATAGATAGATAGATAGATAGATAGATATAGATATAGATAGATTCATATATGTGTGTATGTTTATTTATTTATTCTTGGATGCTGTTATCGCAAATAAACGAAAAAACAATGACGACTGTTTTGCTGATGTGGCGTTCAGGGTCACCTTCACTTTTCAACTTTCAACTTAAAAAAATGTAAAAGAAGCAGCTCTCTGAGAGTTGTTCCCCTGACACACGTGACCGGAAAAGTTAACGTGAACTTCTCGTCGTTGGGAAGCGCCACACACACACACACACACACACACACACACACACACACACACACACACACGCACACACACCTTAATGTAACGTTTCTCTGACCTTATGCAGTCCTGTGGACAACAAGAGCTCGAGGTTAAGGCCATGTAACGCATGCGCAGCACGGGTCCACACCGCCTGGATGTCCACTTGTAATAAATTATAATAAGAAAATAACTATTTGATCATATCCTAAAGTAAAAGCATTGAGCAAAGACTACATGCAGACGTATATTACTTGTTTCTTCACACGTGACCGGTTATTCATGGGGGACATATTCATGCGGAGCTCCAGCTTCCAGAGAGGACAATAAGGTCATGAGCAACCTTCAAAGAATTAAAGAAACATTAAAGATATTTGATTTATTCGATGTCATTTTAGATTTGGAGTAATTGTATTGACTAAATAAATGTACAAATAAGTGTTAAATTAAAATTATAAAAAAATCAATACAGTTGTATACAATTAGAGATTATTATGATATGATTTGATTTTGATTCTGCCATAAAGCAACACACATGTCCAAATATTACTAATAATTACTAATATGGTAATGAAGAATACATAGAAATAGAAACAACTATAAATGATAGTATAACGACAGTTATGATCGTAATAAAATTAACAATGGTATCCCATTAATATACCAATAATACCTTCTTCTCCATCAGGAGGATGTTCCCCACCATCCGGGTCTCTTTCTCCGGCGTGGACCAGGACTCCAAGTACATCGTGTTGATGGACATCGTCCCGGTGGACAACAAGCGGTACCGGTACGCCTACCACCGGTCCTCCTGGCTGGTGGCCGGCAAGGCCGACCCTCCTCTGCCCGCCAGGTACACACACACACACACACACACACACACACACACACACACACACACATATATATATATATATATATATATATATATATATATATATATATATATATATAGCAGTTATGCAAGCTTTTAACCATGTTTAGTTTATTTCCCCAAAACAATGTCATAAATAATATTTTGTTAAAATACAGACTTCCGGTGCAAAGTAATCCTATGAATTCGTTAGAATATATAGGTTTTAAATAAATAAATATATATATATAATATAAATTATATATTTACATTTATATTATATTATATATATTTATTTATTTAAAACCTATATATTATATGCGTTTATAATTCATTTGCTTTTTTTCTACATGTTTGACTAAATCCCCACATTTCTTTTTGTGAGTAATACCATTACATGCTATCAAATAAGTGGATTTCTATTTCATAGTGTTACTGTCTTGCTCTCCAATTTTGAAATACCCTAAGAAATAAGCTAAAAAAAACGAAAACAGACGAACGCTTCATAACACCAAGGCGTTCACGTCTGACGCCTCTCAGCCAATCACAGCAGAGGATTTGATCCACTCTTCTTCTTCGTCCTCCTCCTCCTGCAGGTTGTACGTGCACCCGGACTCGCCGTTCACGGGGGAGCAGCTCGTGAAGCAGATGGTTTCCTTCGAGAAAGTGAAGCTGACCAACAACGAGTTGGACCAGCACGGACACGTGAGCGCGCGCGGTCACTTATTGTGTTCCTCTTTTGTTTCCACCACGTTGCACGTTCACACGTGCACACAGTCGACTCTGCAGCAACTGAGTCACGTGCACATTTTCCATAACGAAGCTCGGTTTGAATACTCGGCGTGACGTCATAATTACCCACCCAACAAGAGCAAATTGCTCCTGGTTAAATCCTCTTTTCACTGGAGGCCGCGCGCGCCACGCGCACAACCAAAACACCCAGCGGGTATCCCATAATTATAGCTGTGTGGGTGTTTTTTTTTTTACTAGTCCATTAATACCTCCTGGCATTTACACGAAAGTAACAAAAGTATCTAACATTTCTTTATTTTTTTAAACTTTTGTCACATATATATTATTTTCTATTCTTATTGATAGTAATCATTATTGAAAACACATGATGTGGATATGTCTTTACACATATTTTATGAGGTGAAACTATACGTTCCCTTGTATTACAAGTATAATTTACGTATTTATACCTCCCATAACATGGCATTTAAAATATAGCAAGAAGAGAATAAATACTCTCAAATTACTCTAATATTACTTATAATAATAAAGATACTTTGTTCCCAATAATTTGATACCCTGTGAAATATTTTTATTTTATTTTTGTGTAACTGCCATTTGGAAAAACATAATTTAATCCAGTGAAAAAATAATAATACTGACATATTGACATCTTTATTTTGTATACATATCTTTACAGAGAATGATGTACTTTAATACATCAATTAATTAAAATTAAATAAACAAGAGTGTAATACAAAATAAAATATTACGCTATGCAACTAACATGATATCAATATTAATAAATATATTATTCATTTTCTAATTATAAAAGCAACATCTTTTTTAGTTTATAAAATGAAATAATTAAAGAATGTATAATAATGATGTAATGGTGCACCATTATTTATATATATATATATATATATATATATATATATATATATATATATATATATATATATATATATATATATATATATATATATACTACAAATGGTCCTCTTGCAGTTTTATTTATGACTTTTTATTCTTTTGTTATATTTTGTTGGTTTATTGACAATATGTCAACATAAATATAAAAAACAAAACATCAGGAAATAGGATGCTAAAGATCTGGTACATGATTTACTTTTAAGTTTAATCAAATCTAGAAAAACTGCCTCAGGGGCCCCTTCAGTCTGTATAACAGACATGTCTGAATGTCAGTCGCCCCTGACAAGTGGCGTGGTTGAACCCGTACGCTCCCCATCGTCCCCCATTGATTCTCGGCTCTGCTCGTCCTCTGCAGATCATCCTCAACTCGATGCACAAGTACCAGCCGCGGGTCCACATCATCAAGAAGAAGGACCACACCGCCTCGCTGCTCAACCTCAAGTCCGAGGAGTTCCGCACCTTCGTCTTCGTGGAGACCGTCTTCACCGCCGTCACGGCCTACCAGAACCAGCTGGTGAGTGACCGGCCAATGGGCGCACAGCGATGCGATGACTTCAGCATCAAAGCCCCGGGTCATGTGTGAATACCTGCCACAGGCGTTGTGTGAGAGTCAGATAATCAATATTTAGGTTTATATCCGACTGTGTGGCCCGCTGTGTGGTGATGTCACGGTGTACTAATACTCTCATTGAGGTAAAAGTACAGTAACTATATCACGATTATGTGTGTTATTATATTTGTAAAATGTTAATAGAAGTATTAATGCAAATACACAAGAATAATAGCTCAGATTTGTACTTTAATGAATGTAAAAACAGAACAAGGAGATCAGGACGTCCTTAATAATGATAATACGTCCATATTATTGACTATATGTCTTTATTAATGCCTTCATACATCCTTATAATGATTATATACATCCTTATAATGCCTATATACATCCTTATAATGCCTATATACATCCTTATCATGCCTATATACATCCTTATAATGACTAAATACATCCTTATCATGGCTATATGTCTTTTATTAATGCCTATATACGTCCTTATTAATGACTTTGTCCTTTATTAATGACTTTGTCCTTTATTAATGCCTGTTTACGTCCTTATTAATGCCTATATACATCATTGTAATGCCTATACATCATTATAATGGCTGTATGTCCTTTATTAATGCCTATATACGTCCTTATTAATGACTGTATACATCCTTATAATGTCTATATACATCCTTATAATGGCTGTATGTCCTTTATTAATGCCTATATACATCCCTATAATGCCTAAATACATTCTTATAATGTCTATACGTCCTTATTAATGTGTAATAATAATTAACTAGTGTTGTGACGTCTCCAGATCACCAAACTGAAGATCGACAGCAACCCGTTCGCCAAAGGCTTCCGGGACTCGTCACGGCTCACGGACATGGAGAGGTACAGGGGACTCTGGGCCCTGTGTGTGTGTGTGTGTGTGTGTGTGTGTGTGTGTGTGTGTGTGTGTGTGTGTGTGTGTGTGTGTGTGTGTGTGTGTGTGTGTGTGTGTGTGTGTGTGTGTGTGTGTCTGTGTGTGTGTGTGTGTGTGTGTGTGTGTGTGTGTGTGTGTGTGTGTGTGTGTGTGTGTGTGTGTGTGTGTGTGTGTGTGTGTGTGTGTGTGTGTGTGTGTGTGTGTGTGTGTGTGTGTGTGTGTGTGTGTGTGTGTGTGTGTGTGTGTGTGTGTGTGTGTGTGTGTGTGTGTGTGTGTGTGTGTGTGTGTGTGTGTGTTATCCAGCTGCTCATTAGTAAATACAGAAGTAATATAGATATAATTCCACAATTACTTTGTTCATCTCTTTCTCTTTCTTTCTCTCTCTCTCTCTCTCTCTCGCTCTCTCTATTCCTTCCTTGTTTCCTCTCTTCTCTTCCTTTCTCACATCTCGTTCTGCTCTCCTCGTCTTCTCTCTGACCCGTTCTTATTCTCCCTCGGTGTTCAATCGCCCGTCTCTCATTCTTATCTCTCCTTCCTTTTCTCGTCCTCTCTTCCTTTATTCTTCATTACATCTCCATTTTTTCCCTGTTTCCCTTTCATCTGTTTTTTCTCGCTCTCCTTCCTCCTTTCTTCGTCTCTCTTTTCTTACTGCTGTCTTTCTCTATCTTTCATGGTTCCTTTCCCTTTCCTGTTGTCTTTCTTTCACTCCTCTTTCTGGTCTCCTTTTCTTATCTTGTTGTCTTTCTTTTTTTTCTTCTTCTTGAGTTCTTCCCTTTTCTCCAGCTCTCCTTTTCTATTTCTCATCTCTTTTCTTTCATTCAATCGTTCTTTTCTTTTGTTTGTTTTCAAATCTCGTTTTCCCTTCTTGTCGTCTCTGCACTTTTCTTTTATACTTTCCTTCATCCTCTCTTTCTTTTATTTCCCCTATAGTTTCATTTGCGTGTGTGTGCATGTGTGAGCGGTGTGTATTAACGCTGCTTTATGTATTGTACTATATTTTATACGAGACGGAAGACACACAGACACACAGAGACACACAGAGACACACACAAACACACACACACACACACAAACACACACACACACAGTTACAAATCCCCATCCAAAGGATTTTTATGGACGCTGCCAAAACACACACTTCCCGTAATTCCTGATTCCAGCACGACGGCCAACATCAGCTGACAAAATAAGCCCCCCCCCCCCCCCCCCCCTCCTCTGTCTCTCTCTTTTTGAGGGCTGTGAATTAGACCTGATCAATTGATCTTCGGGGAGCTGCAGAAATCACATTAGTCTGGAGTCGGCCACTGCACTAAAACACACTGTAATTCAATTGGCCGCAGTGACTGATTGAAACCAGCATGGCCCGCTACCCCCCCCCCCNTCTCCCCTCCTCTACCCCCCCTCTTCCCCCCTGCCCTGCCGTGCATTGTGGGAGTTTGCTGTGGCCTCTGAGCCAGAGAGGCCCGACGCTGATAAAAACACACACATTTGTACTCGTCTGCTGACAGATATTGCACTTTCCTAACCTAATTGGAGGGGCGGCAAAGAACGGGGGGGGTAATGCGGACGCATGGCTCGCATGATGCAGACCACTTGCCTGTCCACCCCCCACCCCGAGCCAAACACACACACACACACACGCACGTGCACACACACACACACACGCACACACGCACACACACACACACACACACACACACACACACACACACACACACACACACACACACTTGCTTACTAGCTCCCAAACAATTTGTGTCACTGTGTTTGAGAAGTGCGATCTGACAAGACTCAAATGACCTAATGCACTTTGTGGGATGATAAACACACACACACGCACACACACGTAAACACGCAAGCCCAAATCTACATGCACAGTCTGCACAAACATGAGAACAACTACACACAGAGTGGACACACTCGTGTTCAGACACGTAAACAAAATATTACATGAAGACAAAGAAATATGCTACTAGTAGCATCTATTTATAATTATATATATATATATATATATATATATATATATATATATAAAAATAAAAATATATATAATTTTATATATATATATATATAACTCATAGGATAAAATGTTTAATTATATATTTTTTCTTTAATTAATTCTTTTAAATTGTGTTTGTTTATTTCTTGTGAAATGGAGATATTTTGCGTTAACTGTGTTACAGTCTATATATAAACAATAAATAAAAAAGACGTATTAGTGGGCTGGAATTCTGTAAAATGAGAAAGACCTAATATGGAAAAGAAAGATATTTATTTTGGGGCTCTCTCTTCGACTTTTGCTGCAGGGAAAGTGTTGAGAATCTGATCCACAAGCACTCGTACGCCCGGTCGCCGATCCGAACCTACGCCGGCGACGAGGACAACATGAGCGAGGACGGACACGGCGGCCACGCCCGAGGTGAGAGGCGCCCTGGGAAGGATTGAAATAAGAATTTATTTTCATTGTTTTGGATCAAAAACTAAAAATAAGCATACACTACCGTTGAAAGGTTTGGGGTCACCCAGACAATTTGGTATTTTCCCTGAAAACTCACATTTATTGCTAAAATTTATAAAAACGGAATATAAAATATAGTCAAGACATTGACCATTGAAATAATGATTTATATTGTAAATATGAATGTAGTTCTTCTTGTGCCTTAAAGGAATGCCAGTTTTATATCTTCTCTCACCAGCATAACTGTTTTCAGCTGCGCTCACATAAAAAGTTTTTTAGTGGGTTTTATACCCCTCCGTTGGTCTTCTAAGGCGATAACACCATGAACCACTAGAACATAGAGATGGGCCTCTACACACCTCTGTAGAGACTTCATTAACACCAGAGAATAGTCATCTACACATTAACTATGGAGAGAGAGTTTATGATTCATTTCATGTTATCTTCATTTCAAAACCTGCTCGCCCTACTTTTGAACGCTATATCTCGCCCTAACACTCACATCCCGCCGCCTCCCTCCTGCAGGCTCCGCCTTCACCGCCTCGGACAACCTCTCCCTGAGCTCCTGGGTCACGGCGTCGGGCTTCCCGGGCTTCCAGCACCCTCAGTCGCTGCCTCACCCCATCCAGGGCTCCCTGCCCCCCTACGGCCGGCTGGGCATGCCGCTGACGCCCGGCGCTCTGGCCGGCTCCATGCAGGGCGGCGGCCCCTCCTTCCCCTCCTTCCACATGCCCCGCTACCACCACTACTTCCAGCAGGGGCCCTACGCCGCCATCCAGGGACTCCGCCACTCCTCCACGGTCATGACGCCCTTCGTATGACTCCGTCGCGACCTCGGAGACGGCCAAGGTCACCTCTTCGCGACCCGTCCTCTTTGTATCCCCCCCCCCCTCCACCCCTCACTGGTTCATGTAAATAGTTCCCCTCCGGGTTGAAGAGGATCGCGGCCGCCTCCAGGGGAACGCTGCGGACGCGTCGGCAGGGTTCCACGAACACTTCGGTGACGTCGTACGAACGCTCGGAACAAACTCTGGAGGCCCGATGGGAGACGAGCATGTGGGATCTTTGAGGGGAAGACAGCGGGTGGGGGGGGGGGGGTTCAATCGACGTGGGGATCTTTTGTTGTGCGGCTTCGTCTTGAGCCTGTGTGAACGTCTCGGCGTCAGAGTCTCGGCGTCCCTCTGTTTTTTTTTCTAGAGAGCCAGCCATGTGTACAGTTCAAAAATCGTCACACCCCGTTTGAAAATACGGTTAAGAAACATTGTACAGAGATGAAAATGCAACATTTACTCACTGTAGAGTGCAAAAAAAAGAAGAAGAAATCATAGGACGCATGCTGACAGCAGTAGACAAACACGCTGGGTAAACTTAAAATGGAACAATAATAATGGGATGAGTAAGATCCGAGACATGAGAACCTTTTGCGTACTTTTAAAGGAACGGGCACACAGAACCGAGAAAAAACTAAATCTACTAGTTTCAGAGGAATCTTTATTTTGGGTCATTCTGACTCACTGGATGTAGAGGTGGATTAAAAAAAGTCATTTCAGATCCTTAATTCCTCTCCTTCCGCTATTATTTTGGATGCATCCCGTGCGCCAGAAAATTATGGTTGGTTTAAACTTTAAGGAAATGCAAACCGCTCCACTAGGAAGGAGTTTTCTATGTAGAAGGTACAGATGTGTCTTCTGAGAGTCGTGGGCGATGAGCTCGCCGACCGGCTGCGGCTCGTTGTTCCTCTTCTCGTTGTTCCACTTCCTGGTGTGACCGGCCTTCAGCTGAGAGGGATTCGTTCACAAAAAGTGTTTCCAAATTGTCTTTTTTTTTGTTTTTTTATTCACTGTTTTATTGTGACGTCACAGGCTTCCTTTAGCGTGGAGGAGCATCGGCGGGTTTACGGTCGCCTGGCTGTTAACGAGCGTTACCGAGCTGATTCATGGCCGCGTCGACACGGCGTCCACACCTGGAAATAATGGCTCTCTGCCAAGGAGGAGGAGGAGGAGGAGGAGGAAGAGGAGGCTGCCGGACTCAGTATCTGTTGCATACAGACGGCAGCTCGCTGGTGGAGGAGAGTAATTTATTTAAACGATGTGAAGAAATAAAAGCTTCACGCGATGTGGCTCGGCCCGGAGAGACGGATATTTATTGGACCATTTGGAGCATTTACAAATTATTATTATTATTATTGGAAATTATCGTGAAGATATATTTGAATCCAGGAGCTCCACCCCCCGCCAAAACAACCTCTCCATCTTGTTAGAACTGTTTAAAAAATATGTTTCTAAAATATATTCGGGGTTATAGTGATCGTTGTCATCTGTAAAAGTATTTTTGGGGCCAACAATGTAACAAATACTGTTATTGATTACTCTGCTGCTAAAAATAGTTGTCTTTAAAATGTCTTTAAGAAGTTTTAAATATTAGTTTGAATTTATAAGAGCTAAATGTGACAAATTTAAATTTCAACCAGCAGTCCGAGACCCCCAAATATTCAGTTTATTGTCATAAATCACAAAGGAATGTTTAATTAGAGAAGCAACGTCATCGATGGATCAGCTGATTGTTTAAAATTCTCAACCAAAACCAATTATTTCAATCGTTATAGAATATGTTGGTTCATGCAAATACATTCATTGACTGATTATTTAGTATTTATTTATTATTTTAAAACTTCAAACATTTGTATCAGGCTCTACTAAAAACAACAATATGACTTAAAGACACATTAATGACCGACGTTGCTGGATGTGTTGATGTTGTTGCAGCGAGGACGTCACTAATTTATGCAAACAAATTAAAATCTGTGCATTAAAGTGACAGTAAACAGGACATGTCCCGGTTTGCCACGTCGGATCGTCCCGTAACGCATTGCATGTGATTCATGTGCAAGCAGTTCATTTTGATCTCATCTGTTTATTCAACAAAGTCAGAAACATCTTGAACTTAGATCTTTTTCATGTTGTATTCTCTGCTCTGTAAATCCGATCTTGGTCATGTTACTGCCGTCGGTCAGGTGTGTACACGATGAGCTGAATGTTGATTTCCATCCGTGTAAATGTAAAAACACTTGTGATTCCCTCTTTTGAACCGTACGCACAGTCCCTGGAAGAAAAAGAAGAAAAAAAAGAGAAAAAAAGAAAGAAATCCCTTTTTTAACGAGACGTTTTCTTTTGTAAGCCGTAACACGACACCGGACGAGATTGTTGTTTTGATGATTTTTAAGTGCAATATATTTATTTTGCTCTCTGGAAATAATGTGTAATGTACTATGCCACATTTAAAAAAAAATTCATATTTGTAAACCTTGAGAAATATATATCACCACCCAATACTCTTTGAGTTACTTTTTTTCCCGTCCATGAATCACAGGTTGTCAAAAATAAATTGAATTAATAACTGACAAAGGTATTTATTAATATTTACGTTCCACTTTCAGATTATTTCTATTTCTGGCTATATCTGTATTTTCTTTTGATTTAACAAAGCCATAAAAGACGTCTGTATGTCCTCCTTTGGAGTTCATGGGATGAAATATTGTTGTTTATATTATTAAAATCCAGAATAGTAAATCAGATGCAAAAGAACTCTGTCACTGAAAAAGTAAAATTAAACACAAGCAGAATGATTCTCTATATAAATTCCATCATGAGAGAATCTAGACAATCTGACTTTAAGCTTTCACAAAACTCATCCAACAGCACCACCTAGTGGTCAGCTGCTGCATTGGCAGGCACCCAAATTATGTCTATAGTTGAAGTAGAATCTCTGGTTTTCAAACCAATCACATGAGCTAGCATATGCATTAGAAATTGAGGCATAAGATTCATCTTGAGTCTGAATATTACCTCATACTGATAATTACCAGATTCATTGGCTGAGTTTCACATACACACACACACACACACACACACACACACACACACACACACACAGGTGTGTGAGCATTTGCAAATCATGTCCAATCAGTAGAATTGACCTCAGGTGCGCTCAGGCATGATCCAGAGACTAATGAGCTCTGAGGACTGATGATATCTCATTTTGCTTTGTCAGTATGGAGTATTGTGTGAATATATATATATATATATATATATATATATATATATATATATATATATATATATATATATATATGAATACATAAATCAGCCAAAATCCACCCATCATCCAACATGACTGTAATATAAGTATAAATAAATAAACAAATACATATATATATATATATATATATATATATATATATATATATATATAAATAAATAAATCAGCCATAATCTACCCATCATCCAACATGACTATAATATAAATATATATATATATACAAACAAGGTTTATATATAAACAAGGTACATGTTTAGGCCCCTTGTTGCTTTTGTAAAGTACGTCTTTGTGCAAATGATATCATACGTTATGCTTCTGCACTATCTGTGGATCAAGCTGTGTCAAATCTTCAATTTGCATTCGGTCGTATAAAGAAACCGTAGATGGGTTCTCTGAGAGTCTCAGAACAAAGTGATGCTGTTTACAAGGTCAAGGAAGTATGACCACGACGCCACAGCATGCGTCACTTGAATAGAGCCCAGATGTCACAGATTAAAGTATCTGGGCATTTGATTTTCACTTCAAATACACAGGCTTGAGCTCACAAGGTTAAATGAATGTTTTATGTTGTATCACTCATTCCCACTGAGGTTGAATAGACAAAAATAAATAAAAAATGTATCATACAGTTTACCATTATGAAATCCTGGTATTTACATTCCTTTGAGCCATTAAAAAAGCTCCTTTATTGTCCCAAACATATTGCTGTACGAGTTACCTGAGTTTGGTCATCCTGCGTACTTTCGTCCTCGGTTGATGTCTGTAAACGTGTTTCATAATAAACTGACTGTGGTTTATTTAACAGCTGCTGGTAAATATAAAATAACACAAGCGTTTCCTTTTTTTGGCAGGTGACATCCTCAGTTATAAGCAAAGGTATAAGATTCTGCAATCCTGCCAACAACATGACAACGTGAACGATGATCTTAATGAGACGGGATTATCAAAGCCGGCGCTGAGATCATGAATCATAATGTTCTGGAGGGCTAATATAGATCTGGAGCTGAAACATCGTCAAACGGAAGAAGGGAAATGTTGCATATTTACATTTTAGGCATTTTGCCGATGCTTTCAGGAACATCGCGGGCGAGCAGCTGCACTTTGATGTCGACGTTTGAATGGGGTCCAAAAATCATCATTAGGGGTCAAACAATTAAATAAAGTCAGAGGAGAAAAGTTATATTCCCTGTTTTAATGTTCATGTGTACAATGTATCTGCACTATTGACTCCAGCAAAATGTACACACACACACTCACACACGCAGAAACACACACACACCACACACACACTGTCGTCTATCACCAGAAACATCACCCACCACCGCAGACGAACTGACGGATCGATGGCCGGGCCGTTAGTCACCGTTTCACCAGGAAGAAGGCCCCGCTTCTGCCCCGATAACAATCGGTTACATCCTCCGAAAAATAAATAAATAAACAAATAAATAACATCCAGTGTGGCTCTGATTGGATTAAAGGGAGAGAGGGGAAGGGCGAGACGAGCCCCCGTTGAGGTACGGCCTAACAAATTGGAGCCAACAGTCGGGCCAGAGAGTCCATTTTGGGGCATAATTTACACAGTGAGGAGCATGAGTTGAATCTAATGTCGTTTCCATCAATTTTGCATTTTGGCCCTTCCCCCGGGCTTTTAGCGGTCGCTCCCCTCGTCTGGCGGAGGACGAGCCGGCGAGCATTACAATGTCGGGGACGTCATTTAGCGCGAGAGAGGTGCGTCTTTATGGCGTGGTGACTGGCTGGATGCGCGGATGGCCAACAATATGCTAATGACGCCCCACACACACACACACACACTTAATGGACGTTTTATCTGCAGGTCGTCGGGAGTCTCATCGGCCGCAGTCCGGTCCCGACGAGACGTGCCAAGTCACATTTAGCGATAAGGCCGCTTTGAGCAAAGTGCTGCAGGAAGGACGGAGGACGACCTCGCGGGAGCTCGGGAGGAAATGTGCGCCCCTGTTGGCCGAGAAGGGAAGTGCACCGTGAAAAGAAAAGGTGCAGGCGGAGACGACGGCGCTCCCTGATGTGGACCGAGCTAAAGTCTCTTCCCGCCCACAAACAGAGGGATTTATAGAGATGTATTTACACTACTGTTCAAAAATGTTGGGGGTCACTTATTAAGCACTGTGATTTTCAATGAAGATCACATTAAATGAATCATAAACTCTCTACATAGTTAATGTGTAAATGTCTATTCTCTGGTGTTTAATGAAGTCTCTCCAGAGGTGTGTAGAGGCCCATCTCCATGTTCTAGTGGTACATTATGTTATCGCCTTAGAAGACTAGTGTAGGGGAAGAAAATCCTTGAAACACCTTTTTATGTGAGCGCAGCTGAAAACAGTTATGCTGGTGAGAGAAGCTATAAAACTGGCCTTCCTTTGAGCCACAAGAAGAACAACATTAATATTTACAATAAAAATATTTAATTCTAACATTGTAGATGTCCTGACTATATTTGATGTACATTTGTCAATTAATTTGCTAAATAAAATTGTTTTCATGAAAAGCACAACATAGTGTGGGTGACCTCAAACTTTTAATATATATATATATATATATATATATATATATATATATATATAGATATATAGTGAGATATATATATATATATATATATATATATATATATATATATATATATTAAAGGTGCTTTTATTTCCTTTTATTTGTCTTAATGCCTTTACAGAATAACCCTAACAAACAGAATGTTTTGACCTCTTTAGACTTTTAGGTTTTGGTCGCTTCATACGAAGCATTTATATTTATTCATTTATTTATTTAAGTCTGCACCACCACGCGGAACATCCTTGTTTTCAAGATAACTGGCGCATGTGAGCTTAACAAGGTAAATGCAATCAGCCTCAGAACCTGTTTTTGACCCTCACACTGTTGTGTGGAACCTTTTAGGGTTTAATTTGACAACTGTAACAGCAAACCAGCTGTAGAGGAACGGGGTCATGAACCCTCCCCTGTTGGTTAAACATCAACTGGAGGGACCCTCCATTACTCACCCTCACAGTAGCAGCGCCTCAGTGGCTCTTTAAGTGGAGAAAATAGTATGTGGTACTTTTACTTCCTCAAGTGATTGATTTATGTGTAGATTATTAAAATAAAACGACTCAATGAGCTACGGGAAAACAAGCGGAGCTCTCCAGCTCACGCGACAAGGTTGTTTTGTTGAGGCTGCTGTTTCGTTTTGAGGACCAATCGAATCACGGAGTCCATCACCAACGCGTCTCTGCGCGTTTTTGACAGTCGTGAGTCGGAGGATTACGTCGGACCCGAGACGTCGTAAAAGTGTTCCTCTCTCTGTCAGACACGGCCGAGAAAATCCACTTTACATGTTCTATAGAATTACCTCTGACGCACAAGTCTATGCTGCATTATGATGATTTGTTTACCTCTGGAATAATGACACGGGGGCCTGAATTCCACCTGGGATAGAAAGCCCCTAAAGTGTCCTCTGACTGTCAAGCTGCCAAAATCCATCTCCGGATTACAGGATGCAAATCCATCGTAGCCGGAGTGGAAGATGACTCGGAGAGGAAAAAAAACATAATGTTACAGGTTCGACATGTGACAAAACTAATATATATATTTTTTTTAAAGAATCTCTTCCAGTTGGTTTATTGAAGAATTGTGATCAAGAAACAGAAATGCTGCAGTTGCAAAGCCAACTGTACAGCCAGAGTCGCCCCCTGGTGGTCAGTAGAGCGAATGCAGCTTTAACCCATGAAGCGTAGACTTCTATACAATTAGAGGAGTC
Organism: Liparis tanakae; assembly: GCA_036178185.1. Lineage (NCBI taxonomy): Eukaryota > Metazoa > Chordata > Actinopteri > Perciformes > Liparidae > Liparis > Liparis tanakae. Next base: position 3,548,541 of record CM070092.1, on the reverse strand, counting down.
GCCCCCTGCTGGTCAGGAGAGATAATACAGGTTTAAGCATAGACTTCAAAACAACCAGAAAATGCATATAATACTGGTAATTAATACAATGTGATCAGCAAAATATCTGGTGTTTTTGTTTAGAAGATTATAGTTGATGACTGATTTTTGACTATCGGATTAATTGTTTCCAGCTTGGCATTACATTTTTCTTTTCTCTCTAGTGAACAACGCTTGCATCTTCATACAGCTGTTTTTAAGAATGTGCATTTTCAATTTCAGCAAATTGGACATGCATGAAAGAACATGAAACAAGAGTATCGTATTCACACCATGTTTTCTAAATGGATTCACATCACTGGAGGTTTGACTGATCGGACTCTTGTTAATTCCGTCGTATCGTTAAAGGTATAAACCAGAAGTGGATGGAAACGTGCATCAATTTGCACATAATTTGTGTGTGCTTAACCGACAACATTAAAGGTACTACACACTCAGCACTTTAACTGAAAGCCCCGTCCTCGCAGGTGTCCTCACACTCCCCCTCCCCCTCCCCCTCCCTGCGGTTCCTTAATAAAGTCAGCGTATCTGCGTGGCGCGTGTCCGATCACGACCGCGCCGGCCTCCCCCGACGACGACGAGGCCCGATAGCGAGGAAACGGGAGTGAGCCGTCTGCATAACAAGGACTTATTGTGATGATGAAATGTCCTACAGGGCCACAAACACCCTCTTAAAGAAATCTCTCCCTCCGATAAGGGGAGTCTAACCCCACGGAGAGGGATTGTGTGTGTGTGTGTGTGTGTGTGTGTGTGTGTGTGTGTGTGTGTGTGTGTGTGTGTGTGTGTGTGGGGTCCTAACCCGATTGGATCGGAAGGGGCCGCGTAACGAAATCAAACGGCCGTCAAGCCGCTGTCATGCATAATTAATTGGGCCTTCTACGACCAACTACACAAAAATCCATGCTCATTGGATTAGAGGGTTTGGAGGACTCTGAAGTGCATCGCCGTCTGAGACGCTCACCTCTCTCATCGGTGAGGCGCGGCGCGTCCAACTTTACACAGACGTTGAAACTGAGTGGCATGTCCCTATCCAGCCTCGTTCTACCCTTTGAGCAAGGCACTATTTTCAGTTCTCGGAACATTCGAGTTTGCGGCGGTGCTTTTAGCTAAATCCTTAAATCAGCACGCTTACACGCTCACAGCGATCGAGCTAATGTGCTAAAAAGAAGAAAAGAAAGAAGAATTTTTAAAATAGTCGGCCTGCCATTTTTCTAAATCACGGAGAACAGGAAAATATTTGTAATATCCGCATTGTGTGTCAACGTATGTATGACACCAGTTTTCAAAAGAATGTATGAATGTGTTAAAGTGGATATTCTTATTTTCAGGTGTTTCACATACTTAAATGTTCTCTATAACTAATTGTTCTCGTTTATTTGATTGCATTTGGTCTTTTTGAAGAAATAAAACGAGTAAACAGATTATTCGGCAGTCACCTCTCAATCTGGAGTATTTGATTCAAGCCTCTCTCACTCCGACTGAAGGTTCAGTCTTTAAGGGTTTAGGGGGGGACGTAGTTTTCCAGCTGTGAGTGGAGCTCCTCAAGATGCTGGGCGGTACTTTCTAATGAGCCTGATGCTAATATGACATGACCTCACCTAGTGTCAGTCAGATTCATCCTCTGTGGACCATGAACCGGTACATAAATCTCTCATATCCTTTCTTCTAACACGCCTCTATCAGACTGCGCATCCTCAAGTTACTTTTCATTAAATTCAATATTTTTTTTCTTTAAATCTCATATTTGTCAAGGTTGCTTTTTTCGTACTTTTAAAATTTCCCTATTTGCTCTTTTTTTGTGTTGCTTCATGTCATTCTGTAACTGTTGGTAAATTACATAAAGATGTCTTATTACCTCACTGTTATTTTAATTGTATGCATCGTAATATTTGCAATATGAAAAATATTTCACATAACAAAATATTAAACATGATTTGGTGTTTGATATTCAAAACAATGCATTTGATTTATGAAAGTCCAGAACAAAGAAGTTCAATCGTTACTCTAAGTGACGTGTGTGTGTGTGTGAATGTCGCCCCCTGCTGTGCATCTGAGGAACTACAAATAAACACAACAGGAAGTGAAACAGAAGACAAGTCAAACCGCAGCAAGACTTTTATTTAAAAAAAAAAAGCATATATTTAGGAATTAAAGATGCATATACTTACATGTGTAAATGTTCAAATACACAAAGTGGGAAAACAATGTGCTTCAGTAGCTGCAATGTCTCGGTGCACATCGTGTGCACACATGGAAGTGTCTTCGGGGTCGTGGGTTTCTTTCACTTTTTAGAGAAACTACGACTTCCTGTTCTTTCCGTTTAGTTTTTCTCTGGGTCACACACCTCATTTAAAAGTTTCAAAAGCACGACCGCATCACGGTATTAAAATGTAAGACAGATCCCTCCACCACCACGTCTCAATGAATTAACGATCAAAGAAAAAAGAAAAAAACTACAGCTGAAGCTCTTAATCCATTAACACAACGTGAGATTCACTTTCTTTACGTTCCTTTATTCCCAACCTCCTGCAGAACCCACAATGCATCTGCTCGTACACTTCAGGAGGGGAACCCGTTGTCGATGCGCGAGGCTCGCCGCCGCCCGGCTGAGGTCGACCCGGGCGCTTAAAAAGGGATTCGAACGTATCGGAGGCGACTGAAGATGGTGTGTGGGGGGGATGTAGGGGCCGCAAAAGGAATTGTGAAACTTCTGTTGAGCGGGAGGGGGCGGGGTGTTAGAGAAGTCGGGCGAGGGGGGGGGGGGGGGTCTGGCTAGTTGACCGGTTGGCGTCGTCCTTCTGGGACGAGCGAGGTGATGAAGGTGCTGATGAAGGACCACGCCGTGGTGAGGAAGTGAGGCTCGGGGGGGACGGCGGCGGCATCGGGCTGGTCCTGGTCGTCGGGGGCTACGGCTCCCTCCCCCCCCCGGTCGTCCTCGTCGTCCAGCCCCTCGTCCATCAGGCGCTCCTGAGACACAGAGGGGACGACACGGAAGGCGTCGGTGAAGCGGCGCCACGTGAACGCGATCCGACCGGAACCGGCGGGATCCGGGCAGGGTTCTTACACATTTTGACCGACGGATTTCCAGGACTTTTCACCAAATGTCCATGACCAAACTGAAATCTCAGTAAAAACATGAAACATTTAGAACATTGTGCGTATCGAGAGCGTATGCCGGCTTATATTTTGAGCGTTTTTCTTTAAAAAACATATTAATTATGTGAAACTTATGTGAATATAACAAATTTCCACGACTTTTCCAAAACTTTTACGATTTAAGTTTTTTTCCATGACTTTTCCAGGCCTGGAAATGACCATTTTAAAATTCCATGACTTTCCCAGGTTTTCCATGACCGTACGAACCCTGCAGGGCCCTCTGGTTCCTGCGAGAGTTTAGGAGGACGACTCACCATTTCCTGGATGTTCTGGTGTCTCTCCGCCTCCTCCTGGGGAGGCCGGACCGGTTCTCCTTCTCCGAGGTTCTGCTGCTCCGGCCGGAAGGGAAACCAACCAGCCTGATGCCTGGGGGGGGGGGAGGGGAGAGAAAAGAAAGCGCTCTTTTCTTTTCTACTTACACATGCGAGAAAACGTCAACGCACTCGTGTAAATAAACCCGAGCGGCTCACAGGTAGACGAGCAGCATGGCGCCGATGACCATGACGAAGCGGCTGAAGGAGGAGTAGAAGTACACGATGCTGAGCAGCACGCCGGCGCGGGACACCGTGTACAGCCAGTCCAGCCAATCGCGGTTCAGCTCGTCGTCGTTGAGCACCGCCCCGCCCTGCGCGTTCATCTGGATGTTGGGGTTGGCCGGCTGGTTCTCGGGCAGAGGGTTGGGCGCCGCCGGGTTGGGCCCCAGCGGCGGCGGCTGCACCGCCTCGTTGGGCTGGGCGGGCTGGAGGGGCGACGGGGAGGGGGAGGGGGGCGGGGCGGCGCCGGGAGGCTGGGAGGCCGCGACCGCCGCTTGACTTGAGGAGGAGGAAACATTCAGAAGACCAAACAATCCAATCGGTTTGGTTTTCTTTCTCTTTTTAAACACTTGAGGAATAAATATATAAATTACATTAGAGAACAATTAATCACTATTGCGTTAACCCTCCTGTTACCTTCAAATGTACTAACATCTCTTACCCTTTTTGACCCTAGCAATTAAAACCTCCAGAAAATGATTAGAATTAATATTGTTTCCTAAGTTTAAGTGTGAGGTACTTTATGTGTGTTTGTTGACTAAATAACTCTTTAAATAAATAAAAAAGTTGATATTTCTTGTATGTTTTACACAGTGAAAAACAGCCTGGGGCCAAATTGACCCCAAAGAACACCGATGGGTACAAATTGTGTTCAGGACATTGAAAACATATCATCATGTGAATTTTATGTTTTCCCAGTTGTCCCCAATAAATTAGGAAAAGTCAGGAAATATGAAGCAAAAATAATAATGTTAATCATTTTTTTAGAGCCGTTAAATATTGAATGGGGTCAAATTGACCCCAAAGGTAACAGGAGGGTTAATATTTATACAATGCATTAGTGGTAAAACATAACTACCTACATTACCGTAATCTGAACTCAAATTCCGTCTTTACGCATATCTATGTATTCTGACACGTACATGTTCTCTTTAAATCCGCTATTATCATCGTTATCTTTAAGAATCGTGAGAGAAATATAAAAATATATAACTTACTATTGCATGTAGTAGTGGCGCGCGTACATCTGCTGCCACCACAGCATCTGCATGGGCATGTACATGGGGTGGGGGGGCATGTTGGCGGGGAGGTCGCCTTGCAGGGGGACCTGGGCTCCATCGGGCCTGTGGTCGTTATTACACGTGTTATTACACTGTGCAGACACACACAAACACACAGTCGAATGACAACAACATATCCTGTCTGACCCGTTCTTCACTCGTCATTCTACATATTGGAAATATATATTGTACAACCTTCTGGTCCTAGTTGTGCTTTCAGAGTAATAACATGAATGAGTTGTTCATCAGGGATGTTGTGAAAGACCTGCTCACCACTGAGGGACGGCAGCGGGGCTCTGGGGGTTGTACTGGGGGACGCCGCCGCGGTACCTCAGCCCGTCATAACTTCCTGGGACAGAGGAGGAGGAGGAGGAGGAGGCGACAGGCTGACTGGCCACGTCTGAAGTCTGAGGGACGAGAGATGAAGAGCATTTAGAAGCTGAGCCTCAGCTCCCTCGTGATGGACCGATCTGTCCTTGAACCTCAACTGAGGGCATGCCGGTCCGATACAACGGGCCGCCCTTTTCCCCATCGTCCCATTTATAGTGTTCCCGCTCTGATTATTTCTCAGTGATCTTATTGGTTACAGGTGTTCTCACAGGTGAAACTTCTCATCCAGACTCTCGGATCTGAACTCAACAGCATTTTGACTCTAGAATTTAGCTGCTAGCACAAAAAGCTGTAAATCAAACAAGTGGAAGTCAACATGGTCTGACATGACAAAAAAAGCTGGCACACACACTGGGGCACACACACACACACACACTGGGGCACACACACACACACACACACACACACACACACACACACACACACACACACACACACACACACACACACACACACACACACACACACACACACACACACACACACACACACACACACACACACACACACACACACACACACACACACACACACACACACACACACACACACACACACACACACACACGTTTAGCCCCACGGCAGAGTGCGTGGACGTCGGTCTACTCACGCTGGAGTCGGCAGAAGAAGTGCTGGCCGCGGCGGGGCTGCGGGGCGCGGGCGAGGCCGGGGGGCTGTGAGACGCACACACCAGGTGCATCATGTGGTATTCATCGTGCTGCAGGTCCACAAGTCCAGGATGTGGGAGGAAGAGGAGGAAGAGCAGAGAGAGAGAGGTTTAGTGAGGAACTGACATTTGCTGCTAAAACGCATCAGATCAGCCTGATTTAGTTCTCCCACGGCAAAGAGCTCCGTGTGTGTGTGTGTGTGTGTTCATGTTTTGCCAAAGATTTGCTGGTCCAAGCTTCTCAAACCAGCTGGTTTGATGCTTTTCTCTGTCAAACACAGGGTTCTTACACATTTTGACCAATGGATTTCCATGACTTTTCCATGACTTTATACAAAATTTCCATGACCAAACACGAACAATTTAGTAAATCTTGCGTATTGAAAGCGTACGCCGGCATACATTTTAAGCGGCTTTCTTAAAAAAGAAAATCGGCGTAAATGAACACGTGATAACTTTTCCAAAACTTTTATGATTTTAGTTTTTTTCCATGACTTTTCCAGGCCTGGAAATTACTATTTTAAAATTCCATGACTTTTCCAGGTTTTCCATGACCGTAAGAACCCTGCAAACATGATGTTACAGGTAATATTTGTTTTTTTTGGACCGTTAAATTGACAAATTAATAATCTTCAGATTATTAAGAATCTGAAGATAAATAATAATCGTAATAATCTGAAACTTTGACTGCGGAAATGTATAAAAAACAGACATGTTTCACTATTATATGACATTTTATAATTATTGAGAAAAATAAATCAATAAATAAAAGAACCTTGTGTTGCAGCAGTTGAATAAAAAAGTTAATATATAGACATTTGAAAGAAATCTATTTGGGCGAGTTCCCAATCCAAATGTTCTCCACGCAGAACATCGGCCATCGGGTCAGACCGAGCCGTACCTTCCGGAGCACATCTCCGAGCTGCAGGTGGTCTTGGAGGAGTTTCCCCGAGTAGACCAGCCGCTGGTCTTTGGACAGCTGCAACACAAACAGCATTGAGTCAACACACGGGGGAAGTGTGTTTATATTTTAAAACCGACTGACAGCCACTCCAACGTTTGTATTCTTTACAGTGTCAACAGATTAGGGCGTCGAGTGCTAATCTCCAACGGCAAGAAACGTTTTTCACGTGTTCCCAACGTTAAGAAAGAGCCTCGGCGTTGAAGAGAAACCTGAAAGCCATAATGTGGAAATGTAAATGTTAACAAGAGATTTAAAAAAAAACGGTGTTAAAAGGTGTTAAAAAAACAGGGCAAAGTCCATGTGCTGATGGAGGTCATGTGATGCTTCACAATGGACCCGTGAGAATTTGTTTCTTCTCAACTGCTGTTCGGAAGGTCAAACATGAACTCAACAGCATGGGACACACACACACACACACACACACACACACACACACACACACGAGGTGAGTGATTAGGCACCTTCGGATTAGATGAGATTGCTGGGCTACAGATTAGATGTGGAAGCTTATTAGAAGTGCACGCAGAATGGTTTGATCATATTATCTGCACTATATTATATTTAGTGCACTTGCGTCGCATTAAATGTCTTTAAAAAAGAACTGAAACTCAAAAAGATAAGTCACCTCGATCATTAATAAAACTCTAATATGGTTGTGTTTGTGTGCTCCGCACGATCAGATGTACATACTGCTTGTTGCTATGGCTACACAGCGATGCTCTGCTCTTCATGCCTGTGGTCTGTTCTTAGTCGTGAACAAATATAACAGAAACATTTGCCAAAGGTGTTTTCTTTTGGGTCAAAAGGTTTGAAACTCGAGGCGTGGACACAGACATGAACACCCAGCGGTCCGTTTGTTAAATACTTCATCCAAATGTGCAACAGGAGGCTTTGTTGTTCCCAGACATAATGCACCCGTTAGTGTTGCATTCACGAATATGATCGCGTGGAACCCTCTCGGCAAACAATGGAAGGGAGTGGTTTGAAAAAGGATCTTTTCTTCTCCACGCTGTGCAAAAATAATAATAATGAAATGCGTGTCACTGACATGAATTCAGCGTTTTGTGCTCCGTGAAGAAAGAAAACAAAAAGGAGTGTTTGAAGCTCAAGAGACGGTGACCGCCCGCCTCGGCAGGTCACGTGTGTGATTTCCATAATGTAATGAATGATTATGTAAATTGTTTTGCAAGATACTCGTATTACTCAATCTCTGGTTATCAATCCAACTATGAATATAACTAAGTGGAGCCAAAATCAAAACGATAGAATGTATTATTTACTTCAGGCTAACATGTTCAAAGAAATAGAACAAATATTTGTGAGAATTTTATGTTAATATCTTTGTGGACTTTAGTTAAAAATGTATTTACAGCACTTTGGCTCCAGGGAATTGTGTCGCGCATGTTTTGTAAACTAACCGGTTAATTAATTAATTACAGAAAATGACAGATGGCAAACTAACTGCCGATTAAAATAATTGCTTGTTACAGCCTTGTATTTGTAGTTTTTACTGCAGGTCATGTCACAGTGCACTTCAACGGCAACATAACGATTTTAGGAGTCAGCTTAAACTCCTTTTTAAGTGAATCGAACTCCAAGTTGAGACGATCAAGTGAGACCGGTGTTCATCTGGAGGAAAATGCGTGAATAACAAGGAGAGAAAAAACGTCGAACAGGAGGAGCGACTTACCGGCTTGCTGGGGTACACATTGGAGATGTGACTCTTCAGCCGCTCCACGGTCCAGTTGAGGAAGCAGCTGATGGTGTGGTCTTCATACTTCTGGTTGGGGGCCTTGATGATCAGGGTTACAGGACTATCAACTGCCCAGGAGTCCATGGCTCATATTACTAGCAGGGCGGGCTCTGAAGAACCTGAGCGTATTGCGTCACAACTCAGGACTCACCTGAGGCGCAAGCTGCCTCAAAGCCTCTCCATTCTGGGGCTCAGTTAAAACACACCTGAAGCTGTCTGCTGTGGGGATGTGGTTCCCCTCTACAGCGTCTGCCTCATCCGATAGGGAAGTTGGTGTTTTTTCCGACTGTATTGATGGGAATTATTCTTTGCTGATAGTTCTTGGATATCTGGTGAGAGAAAAATATAAAAAGAAAAGGTCACTTGAGAAGGGAAGGACATTCTTCCCACATATTATATCTGGCTGTGTAGCTTTAACAAATATTTTTACTGCAATCAATTTTTTTAAGTCTCGTCTCAGGTTTTGCGATATCTTATTTTCAGACTAATTAGTTTTTTAAGTGTTAGGTAGTTATAATGAAATGTGCATTACATTATTTCAATTCACATTACCACTTCTCAGTACATCATTGGGGCTGCCGCCTCTCAGCTGGTTCGTTGACTAAAGGGACGTTGTTGTTTTAGTCGACTAAGATCTATTTAATCCATTAGTCCTTTTTTGTGCTTTACTTTTAAGAAACAAGTAAAAGATGTAATGTGTTAAAGTGTTAACTTTGTTGCGAGTCTGGTGCTCATCTTCCGTGGCTTTATCTCATTTCGTATTTCTTAACGTATGTATTCAGAAACGGTGTTACGGTGATTGCAGAACAAGAGGAATTATTCCAGAAAATAAAGACAACAAATAAAAAACAACAAAGGGGGATGGGAAAAAAGTAAATACAAATTATATACATTAAATTAGTTACTTATTGCTTGGCAATTGATTCCCTGAGACTGAAATAAAGTATTGAACTATCATATTTGATTATATACTTTTAAATGTAATATTGGTTTCTTGCTATTCCACCTATTTTGCTTTGACTCTCTGTGGAGCACTTTGTAAACATTGTTTTTAAACATTGCTTTATAAATAAAAGTTATTATTATTATTCGCACATAGACACGCGTGCGCGCGCAGGTCGGGTGTTTCTGCCTTGCTCAAGGGGCAGACTGCCGCCTCTCAAACTCCCGGTACACGCCGTACTTTTTTTCTTTTTTTTAGAGCTACAGCCAGCCCCTTTAAAGAAATGTTCGTCTGTATTTTAGAGGCGAAATTAGAAAAAAGCTAACCACTGCTGAGGTCACGAGTTTCACTTCAGACTTTCTGACACCTGCTACGTTGCGTCATCTCTACAGTAAACTGTCAAACAGTTAACGTTAGCTCGCTAGTGGCTAGTCGAGCTAAACCCGAGAGACATGGAGCCCTAAATGCGCAGTTAAACGGACCCGAAAGCAGCTTCGCGTGACTTCCAGCGGCTCATATATTGAAGCCAAGAAAACAGAAACGGCTAACGTTAGCTCGGCCGTTGCTCGCGAGAAGAAAAATTCGATTGGAATTTTACAACCGTTGCCACGGTGACAACGCGGTTAACGGCTCGATAATGGAACCAACTGCCGCGAGTTTATCTCCAACATCATTTCCTTTTAATACATGATATATGTTGACCCCCGTACCTGTTTACTTTGAAGGCAGCGTCGTCGCTTCGTCCTAGCTCGGCTCGCCTGCCTTGTTGTTGTAATGTCGGGTGTGTGAGAGACCGGATGCCACGTCATCCTTCCTCCTCACAACAGCTGATCCCGGCCAACACATCCGGTAGGAAACCGGAAAGACCGGTCAAAGAAGGAGTCAGATCCCTCCTCCGTTTGGTTTTTAAATTACTTTAAATTATTTTCTTCCTCACTTAAAAACAAAATATCTCTCTCTCTCTCTCTATATATATATATATATATATATATATATATATATATATATATATATATATATATATATATATATATATTGTTTTAAGTCCCAAAGGCTTCCGAGAAATAAATATGTATTCCTTTTTGGAACTTAAAAAAATAAATTGTATTCGTACCTTATTTTTCCTCTTATTTTTTGTTATCCATGCCTAGTGATTAATAAATAATGATAGTTCTATATTTGATCTACCCATACACACATTTGGCCAAATGGATAATTTTCTCCTCAAAAGCACATTTTGTTAGATATATACTAACTCTTCATTTCAAAATAGAACACATCTTTCTCTGCAGACAGTAACTTTAATATATATATATATATATATATATATATATATATATATATATATATACACACATTCATAAACTGTATATATATATACATTCATAAACTGTATATATATATACAGAAATGATACCTCTGAATCCTGTGTATTCTGCAATATTGACAGAGAATCACTTCTACATTAATTCTATGAATGCATTTAGCACTAACACAAATACCTTGTGCAATATCATGTGCAACACCATGTGCAATATGTTTAAGTACTTTTTGTTCATATATACTTTTCTATCCTGTACATTAATATTCTACTGTTTTTTTTGTGCTTATTTATATTACTTCTATTACTTGTTTCTATTATTCATTTTGTATTATCTTGTGAGCAATGATACTGTAATCCTGTAATTTCCCCACTGAGGGACTAATAAAGGACTATCTTATCTTATCTAGATTATTTTATTATTGTAGAATATATATTGTATATGTTATGTGAGACTAATAAGATAGATGTTATTATTTACTATGAGCGAAATGATGTTTCCTTTTAGTTTGTTTTTTATCCACAAATGCAAACAGTCTGAAAGGAAACCCAATATGTACCAGCAGAAGCATGAATTGAAGCTGTGCAGTGAAACAAAATAAATCTAAGTTTGATATTTCTATACAAATATTCATGTGTTGGCAGTTTTACACAGGTGGGTTGAATGATAATCAAACACATTCTTTATTCACAGGGCAAAATGTGTAAGGAAACCACCTAGATATTAATATTAGGCTAATCAAAGATCTTTTTCAATACATAAATTAATATTAAATGATCTCACCAGGAACATCTTTATAACTAACAATCGATTGGTAAATCTTTTTACTGATGTATTCATGTTTTACTCTGCTGTTAAATCCTTATACTTTTAAGTTTGAATAAGGACACATCAACCAAAATGTATGGATGTTATGAGGCAAATCCATAAAATATATTTCTTCCCCATTCAAAGAGTTTGTAAATGAAAACAATTTGTTTAACTTTAACATTTCTGGGAAACAGTTTGCATACTGTGGCTGTTTTAATTTGTACATATACAGATTTTCAGTTTCACCTCTCAGCCAGACGCTTAGTCTTCTGGTTGTCTCAAGGGACAAGTTTATTTATTCAGTTTGAGTTTGCGGAGGACCTCCTTGGTCAACCGTTTACTGTACCGGTTGATCTTCCGGTGTCCCGGCATCCATCCCAGCAGAAAACGATGAAAATCTGTCCACGCGAACGCAAACATCTCCCGCCACTCGGTCTCCAGGGCGACAAAGTCCACGTCTTTCTTCACCGATTGCTTCAACTCGGTGAAATAGTAGTCCAGCAGGGCCGGTACCCTCTCCTCACACTTCCTCTCCTCCATGCAGCTTCCTAAAAAATAAACAACGTCTTTCATCCCGCAGCCCCCTCCGACGTACTGGAAGTCCACGGCGGCCACGTCCCCTCCGCCCCGCGAGAAACAGAAGTTGGCCAACTTGGCGTCGCCGTGGACGACGGTCTTGAAGAGGCAGGCGTTGAGCGTCCCGTCGATGTTGCCGGCCGCCGCCTTGAGCTCGGCGTCCCCCGTGGCCTCCAGCTCGTCCGGGCGGGTCTCCAGGTGCCAGTAGGTGCCGACGGGCCACAGGCCCTCTGGCGCCACACCCAGGAAGAGGGCGTGGAAGTGGGCCAGCCATCTTAGACAAGCCTTCATTTCTCCATCCTTCACACTGGTCCTAAAAAAAGACAAATAAACACTTATTTATTTTTTAAGTGTTTATTTATTTTTTAACCGTGTTTATTCGTTATTTATTTAGGTCTCCTTTCCCTCAAGAGGTTTTGCCTCTTGTCAGACCACAGTTGTAAATAAGAATTTGTTCTTAAATCTGTCTCACCTGGCTAAATAAAGGTTAAATAAAAAAATAAAAAAATAATAACAACAGACTGTTATTCGTCCAACATGAGATGTTAGAAAACTATTCAAACCATAAGATGTACAGAGATGTAGAAGCTGTCCACTCATTTGATACAGTGGCACTTAAATATCTCTTATTGTGTTACTTTTGTAGTTTGACTATATTGAGGAAATGTTACTTTCTGTATTCTGGTTGTTCTTAGTTTGTACTCTAGGTTGATGCACTTATTAGCGTCTGCTAAATGTAATGTAATGTAATACAGAGCTCCAGTGTTTCATACAAAACGCTCCTATACCTTCTCTGATCGTAACCCGCCACGTCCAGATCCTCCAGCACGATCAGCGTCTCGTCTCCATGGGAACAAGCCGCCAGGCAGACGGGGGTCCGACAGCTCCGATCGGTGCAGTAGTTCTGGTACCAGTGCGTCTCCACCTGGTAGGATCTCACTTTACGCGCGTGGGAGCGGTCCGTGTTCCAGCCGACGGGGTGCTCCGCCGCCGCCGGGAGCTTGACGTGCTTGACGACCACGGACGGCCGGTCGCAGCCCTCCAGGTGCAGCCGGACGATCTCCCCGTAGCCGCTCCACAGCGTCTGGATCTTCGCACCGACGCGCAGGGACGACGCGCCGCACGCCCGCAGGACGAGGTCCTGGTGCTCCGGTTTCATTTCCAGTCGGAGCTGGAAGCGAGGAGGAGGAGGAGGAGGAGGAGGAGCGTGTGTTAAGTGCATCAAGTACAAATTAAAGATACTTGTCGTTTAATGAATGAATGAAATATACTTTATTAATCCCCAAGGGTAAATTTTATGACAACAGAAGCAGCCCGATAAAACTAAACACAATAAAATATAAGTATTGTACTTATATTACAATAAGTGTTGTACTTCACTTCCTTTGTCGGATAGCTTTAGTTACTTTTCAGAATAGACCTTTAACCCAGTTCATATATCTCCAGATGTGTCAATAATGTTGTACTAGATTAGTTTGTCCTCATAAACTGAAGGATGAGGTCATCCTTTATGTGACGAGACACCTAAATAAACTCTTTAGCCTCTTTGAGCAGCTGTAAAATTCACATATCTTCTGAAAAATGTACTTTTTCTTACAGGACAGCGAAGCTACAAACTAAATAAATAAATGGTGATATTATATTATGCATTGCTGCATATTATACTACCCAAAAGTGTATAAAGAAGTTACATGTACGATAGTTAAATACAACATACACATTCATACAACAATTGTAATACAGACATACTGTATAAGAGTAGACACCTAACAACAAGTACTGGTGGGAGTATGTTGTAAATAGCACACAATACTGTTATTGTTGATGTTAGTGCGTCACTTACCTAACTCACAAATGACCCGCTTGTGGCATTCAGAGAGCAGAAACAGGCTTAATGTAGATGTCCTTCTCACACGCGCAGTGAATTATTACAATATAAAGATATTGTATTAATAATTGTGTATAAAAAACACCTAAACTCTGTAGAATAACAAACGTTTTCTTTTTTTTGTACTCCCTGCTTTACGGCAGATAACGGGAAGTGACGTGTGAAGCTACAGACGTGGCGTAAAGAGAGCTCCGGGAAGACTGCTGCCCCCTGCTGGTCCGGAGGCACATTGCACCTTGGGCTTTGACCCTCTTGCTTATGTAACTGCCTCCGCAAAAAGTTGGACGACAGTGAGTTCCTCAGGCTCAGATGTTTCCAGTCCTGACACAAAGGGCGTCTTTGCAGAGTGTGAAGACTGAACGTCATATGATCGGTTATTAAAAGACCTCATATTGAAAAAACAAAGAGTGTACAAGTTGTTTAGAGCTGCACAAAGTCGGCACGAAGAAAAAAGAAAAAACAAAAAGGCCCATTCAGAAAAATCTCTACCCCCACTCCACACTATTTAAAAAGTCCCACGTTAGACTATTTTACAAATCAAGTAACTTCCTGACTTTTGAATTTTGATTTAAAAATCAATCAAATTAGGAAAAATTAAAAAGCAGTACAACTTCAAATTTAAGAAGCTGGAACCATAAAATGTATTTTAATTATTTAAAGTAAAATGATTAAACATATTTGTAGTACATATTCTAATAATATTTTTAGCTGAACTTTGGTAGTTTTACTAAAAAATGTATAAAGTAGAAATATTATTTATCAGTGTAGCCAACAAACTAACAGAAACGGGACCTGCTGACGGCTTACCGTCAACGTAAACAAAACACGGGCAACACGATGCTTTCAGAGCCGCGACAGAGACTTTATAGCAACAACAAAAAACAAATCCATATGATTACTTTGATGACGTTGGTCTTTATTTATTTGCAATTGAGCTCAAGTCGTTTGGACATTGTGGAGATCATCGGCGTTCAGGACTAATTAAAAGCTTTGTGGGATCCGTCGTTCTGCCTGAACCCTCTCGCTCCACTCAGGCAACAAGACAACACGACAGACTGTCGAAGCCACGCGACTACAATGTTGTGCTGTAAACAACGACGCTGCACGAGGGGGGAAAAACAACAATAAAAAACACTTTTCTTTTTGCTTCATTTCGGAAACATTTGTGTCCTCTTTTAGGAAACGCGGTGATTTAAAATCATGTTTTTATTTTAAAAAATATAATTTTTTTTGGTCAATATTGTGCGGCCCTGTCATCTCCGCTCGCGATCTGCTGCGAAGTTATCGGTACAAAAAAAGATCAACAAAAAAAATTACAAATCAAGTGCGTAGCAAACAAACCACCGGCTACAAAGTCACGACCTTCCTGCTTGGGTTGCTACGGAGTCTTAAGGCAAAAATATCGTTCCATCATCGATGTGAACCACTAGCTCTTTACACCCCCCCACACACACACACACACACACACACACACACACACACACACACACACACACACACACACACACACACACACACACACACACACACACACACACACACACACACACACACACACACAGCTCTCTACCACAAACAAATCCATGTTCACATTCACATACGATTAAAATCGTCTGGAAGATTTTTTTACATATATATATTTTTTGAAAAAGAAGAAGAAAAAGGATGGCCACCCGCCCGCTGTGGCCACGAAACTCCCGGCCTTCGACGTGGATAATAAATATGGGTTCTGGTCTCCGGCTGGTCCGTCTTCATCCGGCTTTCAGGGTCTCGGTTAGCTGCATGTGTCAGACGGACTCGCTCAGTTGTCCGCAGCCGGGATGGAAGAGGGGTCCGAGGTGTCCGAGGGGGGGGCGTCACCGTTGGCCTCCACCGAGAGCTCCTGCATGGAGCCGGCGGCCTCCTTCACGGCTTTACTCTCCTCTGAAGACACGAGAGGCGACAGAGGTGAGGCCGACCGGGAAATGAAGACGCACGTCTGTGATGTGAAGACCATCAACAGGTCTCGCGATCCATCACAGAGGAAGCATCGTGGACAATATGTAATAATAATAAAAATAATAATAATAAAAAATGTCATAGTACTCAAAGACGCTTTATGAAATCACATTAAATAAATGTGAGTGGTGAAGCTTTCCTGTCCTTTGAAATACAGATCCATCATTACAGATTTTAAAAGTGTGTTTAATTTCAGTTTTTAAATATTTTCGCTAATAAAATTACAATAAAAAAATAAATAAAAACATCCCGAGTAATAATATTAGTGTTATTTAATATTATTATTTATTTTTTAACAAGAAAATAACAATGATAATATACTGAATTTCTTGTACAATAAAAATATTATATTAAAATATAAAATAAAATACTAAGTCCCTCTTCATTATCCATCACTGAAGGATGATTTAATCCATCTGTCAGTAAAGTGAATGTCCAGATGCATGCTGGTTAAAATGACTCTTTCTGTACTTTTCTTAACACGTCGTCATGCCGCCACTCTTTAGAGGTGAACCTGTGTTTTGGGGAACAGGTGAAAGTACCTCTGCTCTGCTGCAGCCTCATCTCGGCCGACTCCGCCTCCTGCTGCTCCCGCTGCTGCTGCAGCGTCTTGCAGACCTTCTTGTGGGTGAACCAGTGCATCTTCTGACAGGCCTGGTCGCAGTAGATCACCTAGGGCCGGAGAACAAACCAGGGGTTCAAAAGTCGCCAAACTCAAGAGAGAAGAAGTACCAGAAAGGAGATTAACTGCCGTATCTGTAAGTATATTCGTACGTAAATCGCGAGAATTTATCGCGTTTTTAGGTTTTCTTCAGCACCAAACTAATGCAGTGAGAGTTTGTCTGTACATCTTCTGGTACATTACAAACAAGACCTGCTCACTGGCGACTTTGGCTTACTTTTAAATTGGCACCAATTTACCAAGAAGTAAGGAAAACAACAAACGCTAACAATAAAGCTTAAATAGAAATGCGGCTCAAACAACGTCTGTTTACGTGGCTCAGCGATTAAGACGGCAACCGTTAAAGGCAACGGTCAACCTTTGTAGCATCTTTCTAACAAAAGAAAAAAGAGCCCCGTACAACCGTATCTGTAATATTCCAAATGATTGCTTATTGCTTATAACAGGGTTCTTACACATTTTGACCAATGGATTTCCAGGACTTTTCCATGACTTTAAATCTAATTTCCATTACAAAACTAAAATCTCGGTATAAGAATAGAATACAATAGAAATATACTTTATTAATCCCCAAGGGGAAATTTGTCGACACAGTAGCACCAATAAACTAAAACACACAATAATAAAATATAAATACAAGAAAGAAACAGTGACTGTGCATAAACATAAAAATGTTGCATATTTTGTCTTATATTTTGAGCGTCTTTCTTTAAAAAACATATTAATTATTTCAAACTCGGCGTAAATGAACATGTGATTGTAACACATTTCCATGACTTTTGCCAAACTTTTATGAATGAAGTTTATTCCATGACTTTTCCAGGTTTTCCATGACCGTACGAACCCTGCTGTAATAACAAGAACGCACGTCGTAAACAACCGATGTAAATTTCCGCTCACCGTTTTGCAGAGGGAGCATCTCTTCTCGGCTCCCTTCTCGCCACACGAGGTGCAGAACTCTGCGTCCATGAAGCCGACCTGACCCGTGATGGCCTGGGTCAGCACCGACAGCGCCGTGGGGTCGTGACCCTGCGGGAACAGAACGTTTTACGACGAGCGGCCGGTCGAGCGGGCCGACGCCCCCGATGACTCTCAGGCGGACTCACGATCTCCACGGGGGCGATGCTCCGCACCAGCTGCTGCAGCAGGGTGGCGTCGGAGTACGGGAACTTGCGGATGCACTCTCTGAGAAACTTCTCTTGGTACACGGGGAAGCCGTCTCGGTCCCGCCCCTTCAGCAAGCTGCAGGACGGGGGAAGTCCAGGAGGAGGAGGAGGAGGAGGAGGAGGTCAGCTAATCGCTTTACAACCGTTATCAGGATTTGTTTGAATTAGAAGAGAGAAAAGAGGCTCCACACACGGAGACATGGCCGACTTCCAAAACTGGTATTAGGAGTTAACATGTAGACAACGGAGAGACAACAAACACACACTCAAGAGACTAAACCCTGAAGAAGATCCTTTAAAAGTTGCTTAAAAACTGTTAAAAACTAGAACCTTTGCCGCAGCCACCTACCTTTTCATGACCTTGACCTTTGACCCAATCGATTCCAAAATCTAATCAAATGGTCCCCGGATAAAAAAAAAAAAATCATCCCACCGAATCTCATACGATTCGGTTTAATACTTTTTGAGTTATGCGAATAACACACATACAAATAAATCAATAAATACATAAATACACAGATCAAAACAAAACCTTCCGCATTCTCAGAATGCAATAATGCCGCAAAGGAGCACCTCCTCCCCTCCAAGAGGAAATCTAGGAGAAGTGAAACGTAACGTCTTTCTCCCGTTGCAATATTCATCAGGAGAAGTTTATAAATATTCTGCAACCTCAAACATTTACAAAGCCCGTGCAGCATTTACCGACACTGAAGCGTCATGGGGCCCGGCAGCAGTTAAATCACTCTAATCTAATTATTTGTTTAAAGAGAAGCCGTCACGGCATTCTAAATAAACATGATCTTCCTCCTTTGTCTTCGCGCCCTGCAACGGGCCGCCGGCTCTCGGCCCCCTCACCTCTTGACGAGGCCGTCCAGCTTGTCGTCGCGGTCCTTGAGGAAGGAGGCGCACTTCCCCAGCACGCAGCTGATGTAGTGCATCTTCATGGCCAGCACCTCGTTCATGTCCTGCTGCTTCATGCACTTCTCGCAGATGAGCTCCATCACGCGGCGGCACTTCTCCAGGGCCTCCACCTCGGCCACCAGCGGGTTCTCCTTCACCAGCATCACCATCTGGGGGGGGGGGGGGGGGGACGACTCATCAAAAACACTTCCTCAAAAATATAAAACACTGTTTATTCGACTCTGGGACAAGTGGGCGAGATATGCAAAACCAACACGGACAGATCCTGTGGAGATAACGAAGGAATGACCCTGTAACGCTACGTTTAGGAAACCTCTCCGGCCTCTATCCCTCTCCCTCCCGAGTCTCCCCCTTGTCTGATGTATTTCTCTGTTTATATGTACACTCCCCCCAAAAATGTCAATGTTACTTGATGTTTCTTTCTTTCTTATATTCATATTTTATTCTCGTGCGTTTAGTTTATTGGTGCTACTGTGTCGACAAATTTCCCTTTGGGGATTAATAAAGTATGTATCTATTCTTCTATTCTATTCTTACTTAATTTGAAAGACTGGATGGTATATATTGAATACTACACCTGTAAATTAAGATACTGTCCAAAAACGAAAAATACAAAATAATTTAAAGAAATTCAAAACACACACCGCCAGTGATGCGTCCGTCTATAAAAAATAGTTTATTGTAAATATAAATCGGGGCCATTTCATCAAAATGTACAGGATTTTGCATCACGGTGCTATTTTTAAAATAGTGCCCCATACATTTATCATCGTGCTCCTCGGACCTCATCAAACAGTTTCAACTAAAAGGATGAAAATCGTGGTGGTTTTTAAACCATGCATTTTCTTCTTTACCTGGTGCCTAAATTACCCACAATGCAACTCAACCAACATCATACTCTGGCGCGTCATGTTACTCATGCTGGTAACCTGCAGCAGAGAACCAACTGACGTGGACTCAGGTGACATCGCTTGAGGCAATTTATCACCTTTTTTTTTTTTTGCAGCTCTACACTCCTTACTGTTTTTATTTGATTGAATCCATTTGTTTTGTTTTCTTATTGTATGCATTTTTTTATCGAATCGTCTATTGTATAGATTTATCAGTGTTTAAATAACCTTTATCAGTCTGTTGCACTTTCTGAAAGGTACTATATATATATATATATATATATATATATATATATATATATATACACACACACATAAATATATATATATATATATATATATATACACATATACACACACACACATATATATACATATACATACATACATATATATATATATATATACATATATACATATATGATTAACGTGATAACTATTGTTGTTGTTATTATATTTACTCCACGATTACGATCAAACCAGCATGGTCCTACCTTGACGGGGTTCAGGTTGGTGCTCATGATGACCTTGTGGAGGGGCCCGGCCAGCTTGGAGGGCAGCTTGGGCTCCTTCTCCAAACCCTGGGGCTTGGTGTAGTAATCCAGTCGGGCCCGGGAGAAGAAGTTGTTGATGACCGTGACGCAGTCGTGTTGCCCTGCGGGGAGAGAAGAAGAAACAGCTCTTTTATTAATTTTTCTGCAGAAATAGTTGTCGAATGTGTTTTCCGAGAGGACCACGAGGCGGGAGGCGTGTCCTCGGCGTACCGACGAAGGCGGCCATCTGCGCGGCGGTCCGTCCCACGGAGTTGACCACGTCCGTTTCCGCCCCGGCGTCCAGCATCATCCACGTGATGTCGGTCTTACCTGCGGCAGGGAAGAGGAGTCACGACGACAAGCGTTAAAAATAACCAACAGGATGAGATTTTAATTTTTTTCTTCTTCTCCCATCGCCGTGGCGATGAGTTCCGACCTGACAGGCCGGCGAACATCAGCGCCGTGTATCCGTGCTCGTGCTGGTTGCAGTTGACGTCCGCTCCGTGTTGCAGCAGCAGCTTGCACATGTCGGCCTTTCCTTTGTAAGCGGCGTGCATGAGAGGAGTCATGCCGTACTGCGGGGCGGACGGACAGAAACAAGAGGACAAGTTACGCTAAAGAGATTTAAAGGGTCCTACAAAAATAAAGAATAAAGAGTTTAATCATGAGTGTAAATATTTATTTATAAAAAATTTAAAAAAAAAATCACAAAAAAACATTGCAAAATATTTAATACGATCCCCTTTCTATAAAAATAAAAAAAAAGGATTTCTAAATTAATTTAATATTACATTTTTATTTGTGTTATCTCCGCCTGTGTCGTCCTAACGAGTAACGAGTGTTGTAAAGCTGTAAGTTTAAACATTCAGTCGGCTTAATGAACCATTAGTGCTTAAAAATGATGAATTAAGCGCATTAAGTCTCACAATTGATTTTCATTTGTCACCAATCTGCTGCCAATCTGTTGATTTTGGGATTACACACCGTCGACTAAATTTCAGATAAAAGAAAATCTCCCATTTTAATGGGCGGTGGCATCTGGCGGAAGAAAACTAGAGATAATCAACTTACATGTTGAAGATATTATATAAATGATTTAAAATAGAAAGACGCAGCGAACCCGAGATTTATATGTGTGCTTAAAAAACTTAAAATAATGAATTGATTGTCAGTTTCGGTTAATTTAGCACAGACTTATTTTCCTCTGTATATATTGTTTTGCATTCTGTCTTTGAGTTGTCGCTTTCCTTTCAAATCTTTTATCCAAAAATGGTTTAGGCACGACGGCGTTTTTTTTTCCGGTTGCCGAGCAGAACATCTGCTTCCAACACCTGATTGTGACAGGCGGACACAAAAGGAGCGACAGAAGGGGCGAGGGAGTCTGTGAAGGACGTCCTCCAAAGCCCTCCGGCGTGCTGACTCGGGAGTCCTCTTGTCCCACACATATGTCACCCAACGAGATCAACGAGACCTCAGCGCCTCCTCTCGCCTACATTTGACAGTTTTTACACAAACGACTACATCGTTTGCGAAGAATTAAACCCAAGATGCAAGATTAAAAAGTTGTGATGCATTGTTGCTGTCGGAGGAACAAGGAGACTCGTCCTCCATCTGTATTTGGTTTAAGTCCGACTTCATAAAAGGAGAATAAAATATACCTTTAGATACTACGAGCGGTATGAAAAGGATTTTTTTTTAAAGCAAATTCCAGGCTTGATTTATCTGATGAATAAAAAAATAATCATCAGTGAACATAAACTATAATTACATAAAGGTTTAGACAGTTTGAATAAATCTCAGTCGTTAAATGTTTCCTTCTATTTGGTGTGTTTTGTTACCTGATGAAAATAAATAAACCAAAAACATCTAAAAATAGTGGTATTATGATTATTTTATCCTCTTTTACACGAAAGTGTATTCATTTAGCAATTACTACCAACTGCAAATACATATCATTTTATTCATATTATATAAATATGAGCTCACTTTTATGAATTTCCTTTTTTAGGCAACAATGAAAACGTGAGCATTGGTGGAAGAAGCCTGTAATTGCTGTGCACGTGTTAAATAATGTAAACATAAGTGGGATTAAGTTTAATTCAGGTTTATCATCCTCCAAGTATCAGACTCTCGTCACCTCGTCCAAGCAGTTGACTCGAACATCCTTGCAGCCCAGCAGCCTCGAGGCCTCTTGGACGTTTCCTAAGTGCATACAATTCAGAATTATCGCTTACAAAATACACACTTTTATAACTCTACAAAAATAAAAACAACAACAACAGGCACGTGAATACTAGTTAAGTTCACAGAGGTGGGCTTCAAGCTATCACATAATAAACGAGCTCACGTGGGTTCTAGTGGTTCTGTCGGTTCTAGGGGGGGATTAGCTTTAGCCGAGGAGGCTTACCCGCAGTGATAACCACAAACAACTCCTCCTCGCTCGGAGACAAGTCTCCCTTCTTCGGTGTGGACATGTCGGTGGTTAATAGGAAGAAATTAGGGCGCAAAGGCTCAAAAAAAGGCGCTCAGTTCCTGGTTAAAAGAAGGTTTTCCGTGTCTCTGGCAGTCTGCTCGCGCTCGCGCATGGAGCTAGCTGTCATTTGGATCGTACCACTGCGTAGATGTGAACAGGGGTGTTCTGGGACAGGATGTTGATTTGACACACTTCTATTTTTAGCCCTGGTATATTTAGAGCAGATTTTTTCTACATAAGTACGCTGTAACATATTGAAGTACATATATATGCAGGAAAAATATTATTTAATTACAGAAAATACGCATAAATAGTAAATGTTTACCCCTCTGTTCGGTCAAGGATATATAGGATATCAGTTCCACAGAAGTCCAGAGTTCATTCAGAAATGTGAACTTTATATATGGACAACAGGTGAGAAGGTGTCATTCCTTATTGTCTAGTCTTCGTGCATATTTATATCCAGATTAATATTATGTGTTTTTCTGACACATAATAGCAGGTTTTTGGATGAATCCAAGCGTTTTGCTGTTTTATGTATTTGTTATGGCGCACATATTATCAATATGTTTTTGTCATCATATTAGTTAGTATATATGCAACTATTTTATAAGAAATATTTATTTCTTTAAATATATAAATATATTTTCAACTAGCATTATATTATATATTAATATTTCATTTTTATTTATTTATTTTTAGTGTGTAAATATCCGTCTTTAAAAAAAAAAACATTTGACTGCTTTTCGAGTGTCTGGAGGAACAATAAAAGTAAATAGAGAAATGTAGGTTACAGAGAAAACATAAAATCTGAACATTTGGTATAAAAAATGAACTATATATGTATATATAATACTACATATATATATATATATATATCATATTTTTTTAAAGAAAATTATATAATTAAACAAATAAAAAAATACAAAAATACAAAGTGTAAGGGGTATACAATGTATAAGGTATGTACAGTGAAAGCAGTGTAAGGTTTATTGATGTTGTTGAATTTTAATTTGAGGAGGATCTGGCCAGAGGTGATTTATTATAACAAATATGGTCTTTAAAAACTAGTTTCTGTATTTAACGTGCAAACAGCAACACCCTGCGGAGGAATTGTTCCACCCGTTCGTGACTTCATAAATCATCGTAGGTGTGCAATCACAAGGAATCAGGAAGTGAGCAGCAGAAGAGTTATAATCACAGGACTTTGGTGCACTGCAGCGTAACCGCCACCAGGTGGTGCTAAGGAGCACAATAAATAAATAAGATAGATCGATAGATAGATAGATAGATAGATAGATAGATAGATAGATAGATAGATAGATAGATAGATAGATATACAATCAAAGAATATAGCAGAGCAGGACATATTACATTTAAGAAAATTAAATAATAAAGTGTTGAGTCACTTTAAGCTTAACTCCTTAACTTTAAGGAGACCAAAGATCCAAAAGGTAGAAACACAGGGGGGAAAATCAGAATATATATAGAGAGAATATACATAGAAATATATAGAAATGAATCTAAATCCAGACATTTAAGTTAACTGTTTTGAATATTTTGAAATAATTTCGGATCACATTTTTTTTAGTAGAGTAAACTATGTATTAAGTAATTCCAACTGAACCAATGTATAGTTTTCTATAAATGGATTAGGTAACTGGACATGCAAATAAATGTAATGTTTATCTTCTCTAATACAAATAAAGCAAACAGCATATCTATACAACTCTTGCTTAACATTATTGAAACAAAATGTAATAGCAGCATCTGCTAAAACACAGTGCACCATAAAAACAACTTACAAGTGTCAGTCATAACAAATAAAAAAACATGCCAATGGATATATGAAGAAAAGAAAAGATCTCACATGCTTAACTGAGAAACAAAAGTGTATCTAAAAATATACAAAAAGACTTGGCGAACAAATCAAGATGTAACATGAAACATGTGACTTCAACGTCCACAGAAGCTTTGACTCTCCGATATTAGCGGAAATGAAAATAGCGGATCTGTGTGGCGCCACAATGAGACCTTAACCTCATCATTAAATTAAACAAACATTGTAACAAACATCGTTATTTCCATTGTGCCACATAGTTTCCCCCGTTTGATGTTTGACTGGTGCTTTGTTTAACGACTCGTGCTCTCTTCTTCTGCCATGCCGAGCTGTAATGGCGCCAGTTCACAAGAGCTGAAGATTTCCCACAGTCCGGCATATATTTTGTTCTTTAGTCCAAGGATTTTGGGGGAAAGCTTTTAAAACATGCGTTCAAAAGAGCACTTTCTGAATTAAATCATATTATGTCAGCTCTGTAGATTAAGCCATGTTCAGAGGGTGGATGATCCATAGTTGTTGAGAATTATTAGTCCATCTCATCTTATAACGTCCCATTTCTCCACTCTTCTTGTTGATGGTATGAATGCCCATGCTATTCTATCTCCTTTAATATCCTGTATATTTAAATTAAATAGGAGAAAGAAAGAAAAAAATCACGTATTTATGAAATATATTTCATTTCAATGACATATACTTTACTGTATGAACATTGCTACCATACATATTAATCCCTAAAGATGAATCCAACCATGTTTTATATTGAATGGGATATGATCTTATCCATTTTGTTTTCTGCCATTAACCAGAGGTAAGGTAGGAGGAAAGGTGAGGAGGTTTATTGGCATTAAAAGCATCCTTCAGCTGCAGGGTAGGAAGATCTCCAGCAGAGGGCAATGTTTTACCAAAGTTAACAGATTAAAACAAAGTCAATTTAACTTACTTATCTTTATTTATTCACAGTGTGGTTCCTAATAATGTGCAATGGACTCCTCGTTTTAGTACTGAAGGTATTGAAACTAAAATTAAACATTGAGAAGAATGAACCTAATTCAAAATACTACATACTATATTGAATTATTATTATTATTGATACATAGACAGTTTTTTATTCAGGCCTTCTGACATGTGAATTTGACTATGGATCAAAACAATCTTATCTTTATCCACAACGATATGTCATGCTTTATTAGTTGTGTATTATCAATCAGATTCTGCAAAGAAAATATAAAAATACATATAGACGAGTAACAAGTACCATCTTTAAAAGTATAGAGCAACGAAAAAAACGATAAATACGCAAGTAAAGTACCTCAACGTTGATCTGAAGTACTTTGGTACTCCCACCACCGTCGTGTCAGTAAGGGAACGACAGCAGAGAGACGCAGCTCTCCGTCTCTCGGGGTGTTTTGCAGACTTTCCCCTCTTTCTTTGTTCCAGGTGTTATGCATTCCTCGTGCTCCCCCTCCGGTCGCCCCCCCGCCCCCCGCCCCCCCCCGCCACACCTCCCGGTGGTGCATGAGGGTGCTTCCTGGTCCCCGCTGCCTGTCAATACGTCTCTTAACCCGGCCACCTTTCCTTTCCCATGAGGGTCGAGTGTGTGTGTGTGTGTGTGTGGGGGGGGGGGGGGGGCACCGAGTCCCCTGTGCTGAGTTTCTCTGCAGCCGAGGGCACAAAAGGAAGGAGGCCTATCATGTTCACCTCCCAGCGTCCATTCAAACCCCGGTCCCATGAGCAACTCGGGGGGTGGGGTGGGGGGGTATGGGGGGTATGGGGAGGGGGGTCTAAGTGTAACTAGGCCTCTGAGAAGAGCCCTTTTATTTTCTGTCGGAAGTGGAGTGAAGGAGCCTCTGGTGCTGCTGTTTGAGGACAAACAAGAGAGAGGAAACAATAACAGAACCCGGGAAGTTTAATGACAGACCGGCTTCACCTGCTAAGCAGATCCCCCCCCCCCCCCCCCCCCCTCAGAGTCAGGAATTACATTCGTAAAAATTCTCATATATGGCTTTCAGAGCATTAAGATAGCGGCAAACACGTTTTTTTCCTATTATGTAAAGATATATAAAGTGGGTGTCACATGACTCACGTTTACCTGCAGGGAATAAAGTCTCCATCTGTGAGACTCTTCCCCCCCCACGCCCCCCCGCCCCCATTATCATCTTAATGAACTTTAGTTTCTCAGTTGAATCAAATGAAATATTTAAGTGGACTTAACATTTGAACTGACTTGAAATATTTGACATGCTGTATGTTTTCATAAGAGAGAGAGAGAGAGAGATAAAGAGAGAGAGAGAGAGAGAGAGAGAGAGAGACATGCTCCATCAATATACTGATTAACGAGCATCAGGGGCAAAGTCTGCGATTCTGTTGCGACAGGTGCTGCAGACCTTCAAGAGTTTCAGAGGGAATTCAGCAGAGAGCTCTGAGTCATCGATCGTCTCTGAGTTCTGGTGCGTTCGAGTTCGGCTCGTTGAAAGGAAACTCAGCGGCGTCACGATGGATTACGACACATCGCTGCCCAGAGCGTCCCGCGGTCCATCCGTCAAAAGGGAGACAGGGGACCGATAATTGAGTCATGAAGGCGGACGATCAGTGTGTGTGTGTGTGTGTGTGTGTGTTTGTGTGTGTGTGTGTGTGTGTTTTATTTCCGTCCTTCCCTTCTTTCCTCCTGCAGCTGCAAAAATGCCTGAAAAACACATCTGGAGGTGAAAAGAGTTCACATTTCGTTTGACAGACAACTACGTACAGCACAAAAGGACAACATTTATATTTTCTCTCCTTTGCATCAGGGGCCACATTTCATCTCAAGGTTTCTGACATTTTAAAACAACAATATTGTGTATTATACACTACCGTTCAAACGTTTGAGCTCACTTCGAAATGTTCTTATATTTCAAAGAAAAGCATTTTTCTTATGAAGATAACATTAAATTAATCATAAACTCTCTCTCCATAGTTATTGTGTAGATGTCTATTCTCTGGTGTTAGTGAAGTCTCTACAGAGGTGTGTAGAGGCCCATCTCCATGTTCTAGTGGTACATTGTGTTATCGCCTTAGAAGACTAGCGGAGGGGTAGAAAACCCTGGAAAACCCTTTTTATGTGAGCGCAGCTGAAAACAGTTATGCTGGTGAGAGAAGCTATAAAACTGGCCTTCATTTGAGCCACAAGAAGAACAACATTAATATTTATAATAAAAAACATTATTTCTAACCTTGTCAATGTCTTGACTAGATTTTCGTTACATTTTGCAATTAATTTGATCAATAATAGTGTGAGTTTTCATGGAAAACACAACATTGTCTGAGTAATCTCAAACTTTTGAATGGTAGTGCATATATACATATGTATGTATATATAAATCATTAAATATATATGTATATATATATATATATATATATATATATATAGAAATATACGGAATGCTTAATGAAATGAATGAATACAGAGTCAAAGTAGCTGAGAACCTTCAGTAGCTCATTTAAATATGTCCATGTGAACGCGTGAGAAGGAGCTGCAGCATGTGACACAACAAACCAAACTCTGCTTTCAAGTGGAGGACAAATAAAAGAACATCCAGAAATTACAATCTGGGAACAGCAGGAGTCACTAAACGTAAAACAACATACAAGAGTCTGCTTATCAAGAACAACAGAACACTATACCACGTCATAGTCGCCCAAAGTAAAGCTTAAAGATAACATCTGTTTTAGGACGGCTGGTGTTTTTAAACTAACTCGTTGTTAGATTGTTTGTGAATCTGAATGTTTCAGATTATATTTCTCTGATTCATTAATGCAAACGCAGAGTCCTCTTTCCATGCATTACGATATCTTTCCTGCCTTAAACATCTTATTATTCATAGCATTTCACTCAAAAGATTCAGACAATAAACACGTTCCCGCTTCCTATTTTTCTCAATATCAGATATCGATCCGTTGTCTTCATCGCGATGAAGGTTTAGGTGATCGCTTAAACACCCATGCAGATTGGTATCAGTTTTCATCATCATCATCATCATCATCATCATCATCATCATCATCATCATCATCATCATCATCATCATCATCATCATCATCATCTCCTCCTTTGCTTTGCAGCATCCAGGATCAAGTTCTAAAACCCGAGGGGGCGGGGCTATTTTACGAGCGACCAATCACAGCCTCCCAACAGAGACGCACCTGAGTAGCTGCCAAAGCGCGGGAGGCGGGGCCGTCCTGTATAAAGCCCCGGGTCTCGTGCACGTCCCTCTTCATCCAGCATCAGTCTTCCTCCCGTCGGACCGTACGCGCGCTTCTCTCCGACGCCATGCACCTGAGCGCGTGCGACTCGTGCCAGTCCCTGGTGGTGCTGTGCGTCCTCCTGAGGAGCTGCCAGGCCTTCAGGAACGACGCCACGGAGCTGCTGTTCTCGCGCGTGACCGCGCCGCAGCCGGTGCCCCCGGAGGTTCAGAGCAACGTGACCCTGAACCGCGCGCGCACCGGCGGGCGAGGAGCGACCGGCGGGGCGCACGACCGAGGAGGTGAGGACCGGAGGATGCTCCGCTTGATCTTATGCTCCTATGTATTAGTATATAGGAACGTGTGTGAGTGTGCTTTAAGAAACGTTTTTATTTATTTATCTGGGGTTATTTGCACGAGATTAAACAGACGCATCTGAATACTATCTTTCTATAGTTAGGCAGTGGATTATTCTGGTCCAATCTCTTACTTGTACTAGCAAAGTAGGGTAATAAAGGAAATATAACTACAGAAAATGCAAGCTGCTCCATTTAAAAAAAAAAAGAAAAGTGTTCCTTTATTTGATTTCCTTCATTTAAGGATGCACAAACTCTTGATGAAGCTCTGATTTTTTGTATTTCATCTCAAAGAGCCAAGCACGATTCTCTTAATCCTATCTATCATCATGCCACCACCATTTACACATTCGTTAATAGAGATTGCAGACGACACGCCTCAACGTTAAAACAAATATCATGCTATTGGGGAGGGAAGAGGGCGATATTTATCAATAACCCAGCAGTTATTGAATATAGCTATTACTTTTTAAATAAAGGAACATCATAAGATCACTGATGTTAGGAGGAATGTGTTGCATGTTAGGTCTCCATTCACCAGTGAGCTGGGGAAACACACACACACGCACACACACACATATACACACACACACACAGCTCTGCAGGTAATCCTCCTGTGATGACCTTTTATAATGTCACTGTGAAGTCACAACATGGGTGATGTTGTCGTCTCAATCAGCGCTGAAGAGGACATTCCGATGTAAATGTCTTAAAACTAAATCAACCAATTAGTCGACTAATTGGAATTAAATTGCAATTTTTGTTAATGAGGGAACTATTGATTTAAAGTTTATTGTTTTAAGTCAACATTCACTTGTTTAAGCTTTTTTTTCTCCCCTTTTTTTTCTTACCTGATTTGTGGCGTCTCGGAGTGACTGTTCTTTTCACGTACATTTTATAGTCAGAAAATAACCACAAGCTGCACTCTTTTTTCCATCCTGTGTAGCTGCCAGATTCTCACAATCCTGATTGGGGTCTTTTTCCACAGAGCGAAGCCAAATCGGCTGCCGAGAGCTGAGGTCCACGAAGTACATCTCCGACGGCCACTGCACCAGCATCAACCCCATCAAGGAGCTGGTGTGCGCCGGCGAGTGCCTCCCGGCTCAGATGCTCCAAAACTGGATCGGCGGCGCCTACAGCCGGAAGCTGTGGGGTCGGCGGGGCGGCGGCGGCGGCGGCCAGGAATGGCGGTGCGTCAACGACAAGACCCGCACCCAGCGCATCCAGCTGCAGTGCCAGGACGGCAGCGCGAGAACGTACAAAATCACCGTGGTCACCTCGTGCAAGTGCAAGAGGTACTCGAGGCAGCACAACGAGTCGGGCGACAAGTTCGGGGAGCCGGCCCTGTCGCCGCCGCAGCTCCTGCACAAGTCCAAGAGCAAGAGGAGGCCCGGGAAGAACCGGCTCAGCGAGAACTGGCCCGACGCCGAGCCCTAAAGACTCCCTCCGAGCTCTCTGAAAGAAACCCCACGTAGACCTGCAGGAGTCCAGAGGATGTGGATTATATTCTCAAAGGGACTTCATATAGTTTGGAGCATGGTTCCTCGGAGAACTCCAGAGGGCGTGCTGAGGAACTTTTATGGGTCAAAGATAATGTGAACAGAGCCGGGGGGGCGCAAAGCCTCCTGGAGCCCAGAACCATCACGCCTTGTCCCCACCATATACGCTTATATATTCATTTTATACAGCAGATGGAGATCCGCAGTCTAGAAACCAACACCAGTAAACACCAAAACAACCTTTTCTTTTGTGTAAATACTTTGTACATATATCAAAATTCTTACTTGCCTTGTGTATAAAATTTTACTATGTAAGATTTATGATGTATGATGTAATATATTTTCCCGCGGCAACGCATAATATGATATGTCGGTTGGTAAAAGTGCCGTCAGCATGCGAGTGAAATCTGGAACAAAGTTTTGTCATCAATGAGTCTTGTAATAACTTTATATGAAATAAATATCACCTTTTTATCACATGTATTGTCACTGGAGGCTTTACTGGGTTGATGTCAGTTTGCCATGAAAACTTTTATAAAGTTTTATAGACATTAAGACTTAAAACTGGCAATGAAGTTCTAATGTTGGCTAAGATTCTATTTTTTTCATTTTGAATAATGGATAAATACATACGTGTATGAATTGATTAATCTAAATTGTGCACTACAAAAGTAAAAAAATAAAAATAATTGTAGGATTTATTTGACGCAGGAATAGTTTTACAATGCCAAGACTTATTTAGTGTTGTGTTCTCGCGAGACATGCTACCACAACCCATCTACAGCAAAATACGGAGAACCTGAAGTCACGCGAGAACTTTGACCTTTGGCGACCTGATGCAGCGGGCGGTGCTTCTCCAAAGAGGCGTCAAGCTTTTTAAGTGAATTGTACCGGAAATTAAATTCTTACTTTAAAAAAAGAATGTAAAAAAATGTACAATTCTGAATTGAAACAAACTAACCTTATTTCAAATAGAAAAATATGTTTAACGTTTGCAAAATGTGTTTAATTTAATTAGTTCCTAGAATCATTGTAAAAGGTTATTTAAATCAACCTGTTCCACTACTATTGCCATTTTCAAGAGACTAGATGGTCCACCATGTCTGCTCCAGATCATATATATTTACCGGTAGTCTAAATGATATAAAATGTTGTTTTTATTCATATCAGTGAAATGCAATCAGAGGACCTGGTAGCAACATATTTACCATTTGTTTAGATGGAGTATTAATATGGAGTATTTTAATTGTGCCACAACAGTCTACTTAAGCTTCCAAGTAACCCAGCTCATTTGCATAAAGGACACATAAATGTAAGACATGAATAAATGAATAAATACGTGTGGACACAGAGATATAAATAAATTAAGAAATACAGAAATGTAGAAATACATTTAATGATTTCTTGTTGAGTTATAACTTATATTTATTCATTCCTGTATTTATCTATTTATTTACACATTTATTCTTGTATTTATTTATCCATTTATTTAAGCATTTATTTATTTATTCCTGTATTTATACATTTATTTAAGCATTTATTTATTCTTGTATTTATTTATGCATTTATTTATTTATACTTAAGTCATTTAAATCCTCCATATTTATTAACCCCTAAATGTACTTTAGCCCCTTGGTGTGTCTGGACTGTTGGTCTATGCACAAATAGCACATAAAAACCTTGAACCTTGGTCTTGTTGTAAAAGACGAGCGATCGAGACTCAAGTTTTTTTTATTTTGAAAAGCATTAACCGGAAACACGCTACTCAACAGTTCTAGCTTGAAGGCGCTGTATTCTCCATTCACGTTGCCGCGACATTCCCACCCCGCCCATCAGCTATGTGATGGACAGTTATGGGAATTACCTGCCGTGACACCGTCTCCGCCCCCCCCCACACACACCTGCCACTTGATGGAGGTTAATGAGGCCAACGTGCGGAGCGACCATCGCGATCCGGACGGGCCCGCTCATCCTCGGGTTTTCCTAACCCGCGAGGCCGGGAAGAGCGTCCACCAGCCGGGGGAACGCAGCGTGGATTTCCCGGTGTCCGTGGTTCTTCCTGCCGGCGGCACCGGAGAGAGAACCGGACTGCAGACGCCGAAGCAGTTCTGCTCGTTTCTGGGTCGGCCGCTCATAAGCTACACCATCCAGGCTTTCGAGAGGTGGGAGAATAATATAAATACTATAAGATTTAAAACGTCATAAAGTGTTGTTGTGCGCAACGTCTTCAGCTTAACTTCCTCTCACGGTGGATGTCTGCAGTTAAGTCACGGTTCCCCTTCTTAAAGGTGGCAATTTGCAGCTTTAAAAACTTTTAAAATATATTCATAATTTGTATTTTATTTTTTATAATTTTGAGGATCGTGATGTGCTTTCCCCCCCACATAGTTGAACACTTGAAGTTGCTGACAATAGCGAATTTCAAAACATCAGAATCACCAGGCACGTGCACAGATAAGCCCCCTAGTGATGCTCAAACTCCTCCCCTTTTTCACTGGATGGGAAAAGTACCTTTTGCAGGAGACACATTTTTTCTTCATTAATAAGTATTTCAGAATACAAAATACTCTCTCTGGCATCAATTCCCCCCAAATGTGTTTCGATATCTGACAGGGAATTTATTTGAGTTTTTGTGAGAATTTCGACCCAACATGCTCCGGGCCGCTTACAAGCCCCCGCTGTGCACCCCCCCCCCCCCCCCCTCCTCCTCCTCCCGCAGCATCGGACAAACGGATCATGCCGGTGTTTGTGCATTCCCAAGATGTTGTTTGGTGATTAATTAACCACGTCAGCATTAGCGCTGCTGAAAACAACACGTTGCAACTGGTCGGTCATTTCCTAAGAAAATAAACAAACAAAAAACTCCCGAAATCCATGATTTCAAAGCCTCGTCCAGCTGTTTACTGACGTTTACTGACGTTAGTTATGTTTAGAGAGATGTACAGCAGGTATCTTCTTTGTGTTGTATAAATGTTGTTTAGACAATTTCGAAAATATGTTGAACTTATTAATTCATTTTATAAATGTCACAATAATTCAATGCTAGCTCTCGGTGTCATGCTTCCTTGTGCCACATTGTTTTATGTGGTATGTTTTTCTTTGTTTTGTCTGTTCCAGTTTTACAAAGATCAATCTTGTATGAGCATTGCCATGGGTGAAAAGAGTAAATGCAAGAAAAAACAGCACTTGTAATAACTACTTACTAACCCAGAGTGAGGTCGTGCCCGGGAATATTAGACTGAGGCTTTATAACGTTTTTACAGAGGTTTGATATTTCCCGGCATTTTTACGCATTTCCCGAGTGGTCGAGGTTTTTTAAAGTTGTTTACTATACGGCAGGCCTATTCAACTAGCGGCCCGCGGGCCGGATACGGCCCGTTTGAATTTAACTCCGGCCCGCCAGACCGTCTGCAAATCAGTATAGCTTGGTAATAAAAAATAAAACTGACGGACACGCCTCTTTTATACATCGAGACATCTAACCCAGAGCCGTTGCATTTCACTGTTGCCTCAACCAGACCTGTATGGTGACATCGTTATGTTACGCCCCGTGTTGGTTGCCGTAACCCACTCTCACCAGCGCTCTGGTCTGGCTGACCACTGAAACACCGGCGCTAGCTGACGCTACCGTTAAGCTGCAACACGTCTCTCTCAAAGCCGAAGCGTCGGGAAGTTGTCTGCAGGGCTCTCACGTCTCACACATTGAGTGTGAGACGCATTTCGGTCTTAACTCCCGCACTCCCGCCACACATCGTATTTCTCACGCTGAAAAACACTCTCGGCTATTTAATGTTTTAATGTGCCGCCGCAGCGCCAACATGAGCTGCTCTCACCGTGGAGAAAGTCAAAAAAGGCCCTAATCCCCGGGCACTAGGACCTGGGGGGAGGCTGCTCCTCTGGAGCGTCTCTCAAAGAGCCAGGAGGACAGCCAATGAGTTGAGCTTGAAGTAAACAATGCACCAAGTGAACTGTACATCAAGGTAGTTACAGAATGTCAGGAGTTGTTGATGAGTGTCATATTGTTCTCCATTGAATGGTAAATTAGACACTGGACTAGTTCATCTTTATCTCAGTCCAAAAGAGCAGAATTTCAGAGTCATAATGATAAAATATCCCTTTGACTCTGAAATTGTGTTTCCAACAATGGATCCAGGGCTTTAAAAGAAAATGCGGTGCGCCAAAGGCCCCTCTGCTTATCAATATGAGGGCCTGAACACTGACATTGTTCTTAAAATCTTTAGTATTACTGTATACGTGTCTTCGGCACATTCTATGTTCTTCATCAGAATGTTGGGCCGAACAATCAAAGTACCGTAGTTATAAAAGCTTCAGGTTTCATTAAATCACGTGGATGTCGTGTGGCGGCTCATTATTAAAAGGTGATTCAGGCAAATTAGTTTTTTGGGAAGTTTATATAAAACAAATAGCCCTTCGGATTATTTTGTACCCTTGAAGTAGCCCTCGGTCTCAAAAAGGAAAGGTTGGTGACCCCTGTCCTAAAGGGGTGGGGGGGGGGGGGTTGTCATTTGATCAATATTCTGCACGGCCCTCACACCCCCCGTGATTTTCTTATTCGGCTACTGAGTACTGAAGTTGAATAGCCCTGCTATACGGTATTTTTCCAACCAATTACTTAACTTCAAGTTACAGTGATCAATAGAAAAATCATTTTGCAATGGGTGCCCTTTTTTGGGTTTGAGCACCTGCCCCCCAAAATGTCTGTGCACGTGCCTGAGAATTACAATCATATTGTTCACTGCAATTATTTCTTGATCATTTATATCGGCCAACAGACGCAGTAACTGGGCCGAATGGAAGTAAAAAGAACACATAACAAATATCGATCTATGAATGTGTTTTACCCTGCAGTATACAGTCAGGAGCAACATTTAACCATACTATATCCATAGTAAATAAGAAACCAGCTTTGTTGTTATACACAGGTTGTTATCGTATGGTCATGGAAAACCTGGAAAATCGTGGAATTTTAAAATGGTCATTTCCAGGCCTGGAAATGTCATGGAAACAACTTAAATCATCAAAGTTTTGGAAAAGTCCTGGAAATTGGTGATAATTACGTGTTCATTTACACCAAGTTTGAAATAATTAACATCTTTTTTTAAAGAAAGACGCACAAAATATAAGCCGGCGTACGCTCTCAATACATAACATTTTCTAAATGTTTCATGTTGATACTGAGATTTCAGTTTGGTCATGGACATTTGGTTTAAAGTTATGGAAAAGTCATGGAAAAGTCCTGGAAATCCATTGGTCAAAATGTGTAAGAACCCTGTATATAGGTGAACTGACCTTGTAATGTGTACTAATACCTGTGTACTGCTCAGCGTACCTCTAAAAATCCAGTTTGGGGAAAGTTCCATGAAAATCAAATACCTTACCTGCTCCTGAATCTTGACCTACATCATCCTATTTTCAATATCAACCAAAGGATGCGAGTCTTTCTCCCGCCTCCGGAGGACAGACATATTTCCGTCTCCATGACAGTGACGAGGAGGTGGATGTTTACACTGCGGCGCTCCGCCGCCTGACCCTCATTACAACAATGCAATAACAGTCGGTGTTTATAATCAGCCGCCTCCTCCGCGTGTTGTCGGTGTTTACGCGTCGTCAGGAAACGAGTGCGGTAACATCCTGAGGCCAGAGCGCCGCCGCCTGTGTGGCCCCGGTGATTGCGGAGAGGTCGCAGGTCGTCGGGTGTCGGTCCCGAACTTGAAAGTGTGTCGGTCGGAATCCAGAATTCCCGAGTCTGATTCCCCCGTGAGCTGGGAATGCGCGGTCTGGAAACGTCTTCCAGATGCATTGTCTTATTGTGCATGAATTAATTCCCAATACTGAATAAATTAGCAGGTTATTAATCAGTTAGCTTAGCTTAGCATAATGACTGGAAACAGGGAGGGGGGGGGGATTTCAAAACCCCAGCTGGTCATTTTCATATGATTTTTGAATTGTATCTGTTTTATGTCTCTCAATTAGGATTTGTTTTGGTTTGGACTGTTGGACGGCGGCATTTTCGAAAACGTCACTTTTGGCTCCGGGAGCTTTTAAACGAGCATATGTTTTTCTTAACATTTTCCAGATCAAATCCCCAGAAAACAATCAACAGATTAGCCGCAGCCTCGATTCCTAAATGCTCGGCGCTCTGGGTGGGCGCGGCGTTCCAGCCCGCCGCTGAGCCTAAAAACGCGCGTCTTCCCCCGCAGGGTGTCGTGGATCCAGAGCGTCGTGGTCGCCGTGGGCGACGACAACGCGGACCTGATGGCGGACATCGTCCGGCGCTTTCGGCACGGGAAGGTCCGGGTGGTGCCGGGCGGCTCGACTCGCCACAGGTCGATATGGAACGGAGTCGTGGCCCTGGAGGGCGGGGGCGATGGCGAGGGGGCGGTGGTCATCGTCCACGACGCCGTGCGGCCTTTTGTGGACGAGGAGCTTCTGTACGAGATCGCCACGGCCGCCAAGGAGCACGGGGTCAGTACCAGAACTGTTCAAAAATCAAAAACACATGAATATTCAGAACTGAAACCCCCCCCGTTTCTTTTCCTCATGCATATCGAGGCTGTTTGCTCCTTTTTTGTCGGTTTACGTGAAACCTCTAGCGCCAAATACACGAGAGATAAAATTATTTATTAGTCAACCGTAGTATCGGAATAGTTCAGCAACTATTCTTTCTTTCAATCATTTTATTTTAAGTTTTTCCAAGTTACACCAGACAATCAAAAACGAATAAATACAAAAATTACAAAACAACCAACTATACGGACAATCAGACAAATAAAATAAAATAATAAAAAAAAACACAAACACAAACATGAATCATAAATCATCATCTTCCATATTGAACCAACTATAACCATCATTCACAGAGTCACTTGGGTCCCAAGATTGCAAACGGATTGCAAACGGAAAAGAACCCGTTCATGTCTCCTTGGAGAACATGTGTGATTCAACTATTCTGATAATGACTTTAAATAAAATATGAAAAAAGTGACGTGTTGAGGGAATTGACGTCTTACGATAAGCTCCGCCTGCTGCAGTCAGTGGTCCCTGAAGCCCCGCCCCCTCCACGCTGCTCAGAAGTTTGTCGGAAGTTTATTCATATTGACCGTGTCCGGTTTATAAAAGGCACCAAATCCAACGCCACGCGTTCTTCGGGTCCTCGGGGCAAACGCCTGCCAAGTGTGAAGGACATTTTATTTCAATATGTCTTGAAAAATGAATGCAGGAATTTAGATTTCTGTTTCAATCGACGAATCAATTGAGGGACTTATAGTCGCAGCTGTAGTCGTGCGTTATATAAAACTGAGTATTGGTAAGATACAATTACACATTTGGGGAATTAGAATGTACATATTTTACGACTTTTTATATGTTTTTAGAACCAACAAATTGGACAAAACACATCATTAAATCACGGGAAAATGTGCCGATTTTGTATAAAATAATTGATGTTTAATTGAAATAGTTCCTCGCTCTGTAAATGTCGGCGCGTGATCACAGTTAACCGTTCGACGGCGTGAAGACACGTAGCGCCTGTGGACCGGCGCCGTTTCCAGTCGCGCACATGAAGGATGCGTCACTTTCCCAGAGGGCAGCGGGTCAGATCCAGAGCCAGGAGTTCCTCGCGCTTGGAAACCGCAGCGCGAGTAATTAAACGCGTACGTTATTTCTTCTTTGTGTTCTTACACCACGGACGTGGAGCGTAAACAAATCCTCTCACCTTGGCGGGAGATGACGGGTTACCGGGCGCGACGCTCGGCTCATTTTTCACCTCCGCGGAAATTAAACACAACAAACAAAAAGTTTTTCCACTCGGGTTCAGAACCAGAGAACAAACAGTTCTTGTGATCACACCTTTTTTCTTTTTTTAAAAAATGTTTTTGTTATTTCAGACCGGCGGGATGGAGGGAAAACATTCGGGCTGAAGTCCCGGGATGCCGCCTCCCGCCGGGAAAAAAACGAAGCGGCAGATTAATTTGTGTTTTATTTCACCGGCGTGTTGTAAAACACGCGGAGCACATGTTTGCTTTTCTTTCGCTCGCTCCTGGAAAAACTTTCCTCCAACCACACTAGAGTCAATTATTATCCCAGAAGTTTTGATTATTTTTGGATTTCCAAGAAGGTGGATTTATGTTGCTTTGTCAAGCGGCCGCGGTCGTGACGTACGATCGGGGGAAATGTTCCCTCTTTGAAATGTGCCGCTGTGATATCGAGATTAAATGAGAAGGAAAAGCTTAACTGAAATTCCACTGTTGTTAGTTTTCTTTCTCCAGATTTCCGAAGCATTTCATGCTCTGGCGTGCCATGATGATGTCATACCCCATTACCATAGAAGATGTAAAAAACAATAACACGCTGCTGATTTGACGTTTTACGTCAACATTTTGATTATTTTCATCGGCAGCGGACCCTCTAATTGAAAAGGGTTTCCATTAATTAACATGTAGTGTTAAAATATAAAGTGTTATTGCCTCCAGATGTTTGGGAATGAGCTGCCTCGTCTTCCTCCATCGTTTTGAGTCCACGAAGATTCACAGAAGAAGAAAAAACGAGATTTAAACACAAGATTTTAAAGTGGTGCTTTGAGGATGAAATCAGTTTTACAGATCTGTCGATTAAATCAACGAATTCACAAAATCACATTGTCGACTAATAACTTATCTTCTTTCAAACTTTATTGAGAATTTCAAACTGTTTGTTTTACAAGAGAGCAAAATGCTTTTTTTTAGAAATACTCAAATCATGAATCCGTCGTTTAAAAAGAAACACTTAACAATTATTTTTATTTTCCCGGCCAGGCAGCGGGAGCTATCCGACCTCTGGTTTCCACGGTGATCGCCTCCACGTCAGAGGGCTTCCTGGATCACTCTCTGGAGCGAGCCAAGTACCGAGCCAGCGAGACGCCGCAGGGGTTCACCTATGATGTCATCTCCCGAGCCTATCAGCAGGTAGAGTCTGTTGACTTACCTGAAGCACTAAAGAGGGCGGGGGGGTGGTTATGGCCTCACGCGATTGATCGGCTACGATACTGACGTTTAAGTCGGCTGCGTATCAAATCAAGCGCCCCCCACCTGGAGCCGTCATAATGTATTTGGCGTCACTTTTAAGGAGATTTGTGTTTTCCTTTTAGTGGTTACTCAACTTGTGTTTCTGATACCGTAAGATGCGAAGGCGTCCTGAGGGCCAGCGTTCCTCATTTGGTTAAAATGTACGAATAACAATGCATAAAATGCATAAATAATTAGTCTTTGAACTGGGTAGTCGGACAAATAGAACTGATCGTTACTAAAAGTACGGGTTTCTCTGGGTTTAAAATCCGGGTGAAACTTGGTAATCGTTTCAGTGCCGGGCGAATCAGAACTTTACAATCTGACCCACTGACCGGTCCCAGCATCCGGGTCAAAGGTCAGCGGAACCGGCGAGAGATAAATAGGCACCGTGAGAGGATTTACGATGCTGGGAAACATGTTTATCTTTGTTGTGACGCGCTAAAATGTTGCAACCGTAGCATAAAAAATAAAATTCTAGAAGGATGAACGAGCGTTTTTCCCTTGAGAGGGTCCTTCGCGTCGTTCTGTGCAACTGAAAAGGCCCGAGACACAATCCAGGAGCTGGTCGTTTTCTTTGAGGGTTGTACTTTATTTGTGCAAAGCGGAGGACGGACCAAGTGGATGTGCCCATCACTCTTGGAATTGCACCAAAAAAAAAGTCTGGAAATCTGCTAAAAATGAGATTTATGCTTTTAGAAATTACACCACTTAGATAACAAAGCACTTTTTATGGTGCTGATGCATCACATCACTGCATCGCTGATGCTTTCCTTTTTTTTTTTTTTTTGCCGGTGCCTTCGTTGTTCAGCCTTAGTGCCAGAACCTGCAGAGTTCCTCTGTGCGGCGCTGGTGGCGCTTTAACTTGGACCGGGTCGCGTCTGGGGAAAAGAAACGGCACCTTTAATATATACTCTGATTAGTCTGTGGAACGAATGTGAACAACGGGAAGAGAGAGAGAGGGAGGAGAGAGAGAGAGAGAGAGAGAGAGAGAGAGAGAGAGAGAGAGAGAGAGAGAGAGAGAGAGAGAGAGAGAGAGAGAGAGAGAGAGAGAGAGAGAGAGAACGCACTGGAATGACATGCCACATTTAGGTGTAGTCAGATTGATAGTCTTTGCAGTTGAGCGTATTTTAATATGTGCACGTGAAAAATGGAAATAATTTCCCCGCTGACGTAAACCGTAAACGTGTTGATTCGTCCATGAAAGCGGGGGATGGAGGGGTGGAGGAGTGGAGTGGGGGGGCTTATTGCAAAGACTTGGCAGACGTTAATAACGCCACGCGGCTCAACGTGAGAGCGGTTGACCGTGTGTGTTCAGCCTCTTCTACCTCGACTCCGCCGGGGCCGCCGCTCGGCTGCAGTTATTTTTACTCCTTGGCACGTTGGGGGTCTTCAGATCGCTCCGAGAGCCCCGCTGGCTTTCAGCGCTGGCCTTCTCAGAGGAGTGAGCTCACGTTCCTGCTGCGGCGTCGAGGCCAGTCGAGTGTGTGTGTGTGTGTGTGTGTGTGTGTGTGTGTGTGTGTGTGTGTGCGTGTGCGTGTGTGTGTGTGTGGCGGGCTTGAGAGCGCGTCCGGCGTTCCTCTTCCACGTTTTCAAAAAGATGGGGAGAGTGCGAGGTCAGGACTGTGGGACGTTCTGCCCGTTAGTCGCTTGACGTCCAATGAGAGGGAGAGGAAGAAGTGTGTGTTGAAAAGACAGTGGACACACACACACACACACACACACACACACACACACACACACACACGTTGTCCAGTTCCCCAGCGTGAACTTTTGTGCCGGGAGAAGATTCTCACGGTTGAATTACCTCACGACCTGAGAGCTTACTCACTTCCAGGGTCCGCGGAATGACCCCCCCCCCCCCCCCCTGTTGTTTTTGGCCTCCTATAAAATCTATTAATTCAGCTTTAAGTGAATTCATTAGTCTGATCGAAAGTAGGAAATTGTTAACCAGGGAATAATTAGACGAGAAGAAGAAGGCTTTGTTGACGCTGCTTCTCCAAGTGCATACGAGCAGAACATTTGCATTTCTAGAGTTTTCCTTCCAATGAAATCTACAAGAAGGACACGTCGTCGCCTCCTAACGAGCCGTGGAAGCCGCGGCTAAAAAATGAAGCGCTGGAACAAAACAAAAGTCGGGTCGCTTTTTTAATAAAGTCAAAGTCAGTTTTATTTGTAAATTTTTCATATGTGCAAACATACAGAAGATTGAAATTATGTTTCTCTTCTGACCAACATAAAGTGAATTGAATTGTGCAACATATAGACAACATACAGGTCACTGTTCGCCAAAACCTCCAGGCACAAAAACAGTTTCTTCCCCCTCGCCGTCTCACTTCTAAACAATAACTCCCTGTAGCATATATACATATATACATATATATTTATATACATATATATTTATATATCTATCACTGCACTTCCTGCACTCCTGCTTCACAGCTACTGTACATAGCATTGTATACACTGTAAGTCACTTAAAGAAAAAGAAAAATACCTCTTAAACCGTTGCACTGTTTTGCACTGTTTGTTTTGTACTGCACTGTTGTTGTTGTTGTGTTGTTGTGTGTTGTGTCATGTTTTGTCTTGTTTTGTGTTGTAAAGTACAATCTATGTAACACACTGAGTCACTTTACCAAGTAAAATTCCTTGTTTGTGCAAACCTACTTGGCCAATAAAACCGATTCTGATCCTGATAAAGTGCAAAAATAGTAATAAAAGTTAAGTTATGATAACAATTGAAGTACTGTACTGTATGCGAGCGCCTGGGGGTAACGCTATGGAAGCATTCGGAGCGAGACGTGAAGAACCTGCGACTGATGTAAACAAAGAAACTAAACTATGATGCCCAGAACCGAACGACCTCGGAAACGATCAAGAATACGCATGAAGTCCCGTTGAGGTCTAAAACACGGTGTTTATCCTTGTGGCCACTCGCGGGATGGCGCCGCGGGTCGGTCCACGCGGAATTGCGTTTGGATATATTCCCGATCTGCCGAGGATTGCCCCTAATGAAGTCACTGACCCCGTCTGACCTCTTCCTCCCCCGCCATCTGGTGCCACGTGAAGAAGTGGCATGATCCTCAAATCGCAGACCGGCGTGAAGGTTCAGGTTTCCATTTTCTGACTTCTCCTGGGGTCTCACCTCGAAAGTCTCAGACGACGTTTGGTAATCCGAGCGGCGTGATTGCCGTGCAACGTCGGCCGCACGTTCGAGTTCCCAAAGGAAAGAACCGGAACCGTACATCTTAAGCTTTAATCTCTATTCTCAGAATCACATTTGGGTTTTGTTCTTTACACTTCATTTCGAGATAGGAGTAGAAATCTCTCGGCCGGTCCGCGACTCTCAAACTTAAGCATCTCAACAACCGATTGACGTATCGTCGTGGAACTTATATTGCATAACTTCTAGTCACGACCCTCTGAGGATGAACCCTTTGCCTTCAGCTTTGAGCGAATACCTCTGGACAACTGCTGGATGGATTGCCACTTCTGTGACCCCCCCCCCCCACCACCCCAAAACTTTTTCTCCCCACACGGTCTCGTCTGCACTTTTGTCACAAGCAGTTAGCGAAAGTTCGACCGATCCAACGCCGAACTCAAACTAAACGTCGGCATGTTAGCAATTAGCTCAAAACGCAGATGTTGCGGCCTCGACGGGGAGACGATTAGCCGCGTTTGGCAATCGGCTCCAATTGGCTCGGTTTTTTTCAAACAAAGTTCCTGGATTGTGTGTGTGTGTGTGTACGACACGGTGTACCTCACGTCCGCTGAGGAAATGATGAGTTGTCAACAGTCGTCCGCGGCCTCTCCTTTTCCTTTGTTGCAGTGCAGTGAGTCAGACTTTGAGTTTGGCACCGAGTGTCTCCATCTGGCGCTGCAGTACTGTGGCACCAATGCCAAGCTGGTCCAGGGGCCGCCAACGCTGTGGAAGGTGAGCTCGCCGGGGGGGGTTTCGGAGGGTTCGGGGGGGTTCGGGGGGTTTGGTGACATTTTGGCCCGCTACTGATTTATCATATGGGCACAAACGGAGCTCGGGAATCGAAGGCGAGGGCTGCTGGCAGCAGAGGAAGCACTACGAGATTGAATGCGACGTCCGTGATTAGCGTGTAGGAATTGGTTTGATCGTAGACGTTCCGAGTTCAACCCTCCGTCGGATCGCGTGGCTTCTTGGCTTCGACGAGTCACTTCGGCCCAAATTACACGAGGACATATTTTTCTCGTTAGACTCGGTGTTATCAAGCCGCGAAGATGGATCTGTTTCTTGGTGTGTGCCGAGGCTCTGGAGATTTCTGCCTTCACTCCAGTATAATGGATAATAATCTGGTTGTGTGGTTCTCAAAGCATCGGGAGACGTTTGAGGACATTTTTAAGTAACAACGCGTCTTTTTCCAGAAAAGAGTGGCGCTAAATACCAAATACCATGGCGCGGGTTCAGTGTCTTCTGTGAGGAGCTGAAGTGAAGATCTATTTTAGAGATCTTTTTTGACTATATAGTTCCAGGAATCTATAAAGCCGTAGAAATTTAAATCGGGAACTAAACTTCGGCTTGGAGGACTTGTAACGAGTCGCATCAGGTCAAACAAGAACGAGTATTTTTGTTTTTTTATGCATTGAAAGCTTGAATAGTTTACTGCTGCAATCAGTCCAGAGAAATTACTTTTTGTTTTAAACAATACAATTAGCAGAGGAACTTTACAGGGTTCGTACGGTCATGGAAAACCTGGAAAAGTCATGGAATTTTAAAATGTTCATTTCCAGGCCTGGAAAAGTCATGAAAAAAAAAAAATCATAAAAAAATGGGGAAAAGTCATGGAAATGTGTTATAATCACATTTTAATTCACGCCAAGTTTGAAATAATTAATGTTTTTTAAAGAAAGACGCTCAAAATACAAGCCGGCGTATATGGCAAATGTTCTTATTTTTTCATGTTTATACCGAGATTTCAGTTTGGTCATGGAAATTTGGTTTAAATTCATGGAAAAGTTATGAAAAAGTCATGGAATTCTATTGGTTAAAATGTGTAAGAACCCTGCTTTAATTGAGACCCTT
Organism: Liparis tanakae; assembly: GCA_036178185.1. Classification (NCBI taxonomy): domain Eukaryota; kingdom Metazoa; phylum Chordata; class Actinopteri; order Perciformes; family Liparidae; genus Liparis; species Liparis tanakae. The sequence goes on along the minus strand of CM070092.1, from coordinate 3,503,751 downwards.
TTTTTCGGTCAAAACTATTCCGAATTTCTGAAATCAGAATCGGCTCCATGGGCCGTGTGCATGGAATCTTTGGTTAAACGTAGCTCGCCTCGTACATGCATGTAATTTAAAATATAACCGGATAAATATAAAAAAGAGATTTCAGACCACAGAACAGAAAAATGCAGAAAGAAAGCGGCGATAGTGCGAGTAGTGCAGCTGGATGTGTCTGACTAACTGTTCATGACGGCCGGAGGGAGGAAGCCAAAGGTTCCCGCTCAGCTGATAAAAGATCTTGCAGTGGAATCATGTTGGATTGTTTTATTTCACATGTTTACGCCAAGAAAACAGTATTTTCCTTTTTTTCGTGACACCAAACTATTCGATTTAGAGTCCCCTGTTTCAACGCTTTGAATAACCTCAAATAAAATTCCATGCATCTTCGGCGCATTGGCTCGGCAAGTTATTCTCAGAAGCCGACGTCTCGTAATCCAAACTACCGTCAATAGACAAACGTGTTTGTCTAATCTGGGTAAACTGATCCTTTTTTAAACTCAAGTTATTTTGCCCTCCAGGTGACCTACAAACAGGATTTAGCTGCTGCGGAGTCCATCATCAAAGGCGAGTTACCATCATCGTCGTACTGTAATCATACACACACACACACACACACACACACACACACTCCCACACACACACACACACTCGCATTGTTCACTTCCGCGCAGAGCAAGTCGGAACAAAATGATACCGTCACAATCAGACGTGGAAATAAACACGGCCCCGCGGTTCACCCCGCCGACACCTGGACCAACAGTTACCTGTTTGACGATGACATCATCGGCTCGGCGGTTTATTCAAACGAGCCGCTGATGTGAAGGAATTCATCGTGTGAGTTTCTTCAGTTTTTGAGGGAGGCGACGTGGAATAAACTGGTGTGTGTGTGTGTGTGTGTGTGTGTGTGTCGCTTTCTCAATAGACGACTTTTGAAGCGCCCGTCCTAGAGGTCCTCCGTTTTTCGTGCAGCCAGTGATTGCATTCACGTGCGTAAAATCCCCCCAAAATAAAATCTGCATCTTAATTCCATTTTACTTTCAGATTCTGGGTCACTTCAGGATGAATTCAGCAACCACGGCAACAGGTTTCACGCCCCTGAGGCTCATGGGTACTTCAGAGCCGACGAACGTCCGTCGACGTCGAAGCGTCGTTGGATTATTCAAACATTCCTGTAATTTCTAGGGACTCTGACCTCTAATCTATTCTCCACACGAATGAGTCCTTAAAACCCGGAAACGGCCTCTTCCTCCTTCTCCGAGTCAACAATCTTGTTTCTTTTTTTTTCTTTTTTATGGTTCCACTCATGAGAATAGCTCTGTTTTTTTATTTCCACCACGTGAAATAGCGTTGGTAGATACCCGCTCTCATAAATCGTGAAGCTTTTTTTTTTTTTTTTTTACGCGTCCTCAGAAAGGCGGTTGCAAACGAGAGGCTCAACGACGATTATTTTTCTGCAATAATCCAAAATCCAATGTGAAAATCCCCCTGCAGCCGTTTAAGTCATTGCATTTAACGCTTTTTTACATGTTTTCATATTCACGATGTATAATAAATATGAGAAGCTGCTGAAATACAACACCGGTTGCTAAGAAGCAGGAGATTCCTTCATGTTTCAAAGCACAGAAACGGTAGTTTACTGTCTCACAGTATTAACCATGCGGCTAACCACGAGTGCAAACTTGATTTCTAAAGGACCTTTTCCCTCTTCTTTCTCCTGCAGACGCTCTGTCGCGGTCGGCCTGCGTCATCACGGGCGGGTCGGCGCCCGCCGCCGCGCTGGCCGAAGCCCTCCGGGAGGCCGTCGGCGCCCTCGGCACGGTAAGAAGCGCGCCGAAGAGCCCAAAGACTTGGCCCGCTATTTAGGATACCCCCTTATTTAGCGCCTACGTGGGTGGCCCCCGGCGGTGAGGCTTACCATGTGCGGTCAGACTCTCTAATGGAGCCTGTCTGTGGCATCCAACGTACCCCCCACACCCCTTTCTGGTTTTCAACCTCCCCCTGCATGCAGGAGAGCAGATGGCGGTCGTATTCTCTGCACCGTGGGAGTTTGCCTGATTGATTGAGTGTTCAGCGATGAGCTCTCTCCTCCTCCTCCTCCTCCTCCTCCTCCTCCTCCTCCTCCTCCTCCTCCTCCTCCTTCCAGCTCCGCTCGCTCTCGACACGCTCTCAGTTTCCACCACGGTTCACATCCCTCACCTTTTCACTTTCAATCGAGCCGTGTTGCAAACATCCTCCGTTTAATGATGTAACGCGGTCCCTAATAGATGGAGTCCAGATGCAGAGCGATACGAGTGGCGGCGTCCAGGGTGTCCCTCGTGATATCTTACGACCGCCTTCGGCAAATAATTTAAAATTGTGCACAAACGTACACGACGGTTGGATTTTTTTTTTTTTGCCCTAACATAATTAGCTAATTATGACAATTTCACACGTACACTACCGTTCAAAAGTTTGGGGTCACCCAACGAGACAATTTTGTGTTTTCCATGAAAACTCACTTTTATTTATCCAATGAATTGCAGAATGAATAGAACATATAGTAAATACATTGACAAGGTTAGAAATAATGATTTTTATTTTAAATATGAATTGTGTTCTTCAGACTTCAAGCTGTAAAGGAAGGCCAGTTGAAAAGCTTCTCTGACCAGCATAACTGTTTTCAGCTGTGCTAACATAACAAAAGGGTCTTCTAGAATTCTACCCCTCCTTCTAATGTGCCATTAGAACACTGAACAATGAGCCTCTATACAACCGTGTAGATATTAAAACATTTTTAAACTGATGTTTCAACCTAGAATAGTCATTTACCACGTTAATAATGTATAGAGTGCATTTCTTAATAATGTTATCTTGATTAAAAAAACATGCTTTTCTTTGAAAAATAAAGAAATTTCTAGGTGACCCCAAACCTTTGAACGGTAGTGTACATCTAAAACGATAAAATGACGATGAAGTGGCTGCGCAGACGTTTCTGTAAAGACCGCAGCGGGTTTGCCTGAAGGAAAACGACTGTTACGTAAATATTTGTTTATTTCATGGCTACAGGACCTGTGATTTTAAGTCTCAGCGTACACACGGTGAGGATGGAGTCGAGTCAACAGGTTTGATGAAGACGCGAGCTTCACAGAAAGTTAAATGTCTTTTGCGCCGGTGGTGCAGGTGTTTGTGATATCGAGTGCGTCCCTCGGCGGGCTCGTGTTTCATCACCTGTTCCTCATCTCCAGACAAATCGCCCACACATGGCTTCTTGTATGGAAACGTGTTCCCCCGGATCGTCCTGATGTAGATATACATTCCCCCGCGTCGTGTGTTGACGGTAGGGGGTGGGTCGGCAGAGCGCGACGCATTACACGTCTCTATGTTCCGGCATGATCCCAACAGCTCATCCTCCTTTAAACTCGCTCCAAGTCGGTGTCAGGCGTGCGGATCCGGCTGTCCAACGCTGCACCGGGGCCCCGGAGACGGTGTCGGTCTCTCTCTGGAGCGGCTGATTGGAGGCTTTCCAGTGTGTGTGTGTGTGTGTGTGTGTGTGTGTGTGTGTGTGTGTGTGTGTGTGTGTGTGTGTGTGTGTTTTCGGGAATCAGATACATCCTCCTTTAGAGGCTCTGGGAGGGAAGGAGAGAGGAAGAATAGACGGGGAGATGAAAAAAGAGTGGAAGAAGTGGAAGACGAAGAAGGTTTGAGAAGCAGACTGACAGGAAAAAAGGAAAACGTTGTCAGTTGATGTAAAAATATACAAAAACGAATCCGGCGAGGTAACTACTGAAAATACCACGTGACAGGAGGACTTTTTCTTTTTTGCTTTGACGTGCATGAACTTTTTTTCAACCCTTTAATCTTTCTGATAATTTTATCCTCTTAAGATATTTGTGTGAAATTGTCATAATTGGCATATCAATTATTGCGTTATGGCCAAAAATAACTGTTTGATCTCAGAAGACGTCTATATTATATTATTATTATGGTGGTATTATATTATATTGCTGGTGTTAAAAGGTGTGAGGGTATAAATCACGATATAAAGCCACGGATGAAGATGAGTAACGGCTTCAGAACTGAAGCTAGCAATTACCAAACGTTTAATCGTGTGTAGACGTGACCTTTTAAAAAATAATTACATTTGTGTCTGTCGTCGATGTTCGTGATGCCGCCTGCAGGCGTGAAGATTTAATGAGGGAATTAAAACAGAAGCTATTAATGTTAGGTGAAAAAAATACGTTTCATGGTCTCCAGGAGATGAACCTCTCGTGCCACCATGACTCTGAGGTGTGTGTGTGTGTGTGTGTGTGTGTGTGTGTGTGTGTGTGTCGCACACGAGGATGAGGCTCTGTTTGCTTTAACGACTTCATCGGCTGAATTTATGTCAGTTCTTTGTTGCAGTTTAATTCCACTGCCATAAGCAGCCAAAATACCCAATTATAACAACTTTAATTATGTTTTAAAGGGATAAATATCAACCGTAACACGTTTTATTTCACAACGGTCATTGTGCCGAGTTTTTTTGTTTTTCTGGCTAGTGGTTTGATCGTCTCCGGGCCAATGCCGACACTTATTTAAGCATTCCCGTCCTGAGATTTCATGCCCAGCTTGGTTTAGATCACGTCAAATTCTTTTTTTTTTTAAACCCCTGCAAATCTGCATTTCGTATTCCCACTCGCAGTTATCTCTCAGGACCAATTAACCCTCCGATGTGTGTTTCCCATCACAGTTTTTTGGATTCACGGCGTTCCTGTTGTTGTTCTAACCATGTACCTACCAAAGCATGGATGTTTATTTCCTGGGCGTGTGTGTAAGTGTCGTATCGGGGGTCGTTATTAGAGTCACATCGTCGTAGATGAACGTTCTTCAGGGCCACGGCGTCCTATCCGGTTGCCTCCAGTCGCTCTCGTTCCACGGTCTTAGCCGAAATGTCCCATTTTTGCAGATCTTGGCCGTATACATCGGTCTTTTGGCTCAATTCGCAGCGTAATGACATTGGGAGTTGGCTCGTGTCCGGCTCGCCATCCCCCGGCTTTTTCGCGTTCAACGGGATTCAGTGACGAGCCAAGAAAACGGCAACAAAAATGTTGTAATCTCCTCCATTTAGTTGTAATAAGCTTCTGATTACAGTTGATGGGAAGTTGGCCAGTCGGTCGCATACTCCCCGTAACACGTTTTTTTTTTGGGGGTATTCGGATCGATTCATAATTGTACAATCCGTGGTGGCAGGAGAGCAGGTGGTTCTGCTCCCGCACTGAATGATTGAAGAAGTGGCTGAAAGGAAAGCCAGAAGCCCCTCGACCTTTCAAGTCAATCCGTCACTCGACCCCGAGAAGCTTTATAGGAAGCCGGGGCTGCAGCTCTCGCTTCAAGTGCCATCAGTCAAGATCCCGTAACAAGGAGAATGTCTTCTGCATATATAGATATATACATAACATCGGGCTGTCTTTGTCTCTCTCAAGGAGCTGGACGTCATCCCAGATCTGATGGGAGACAACGCCAGGTGTCTGGTAGAGGAGAGGAACTTCATCCTGGTTTCTGTGAGTTCACATTTTAATCTTTTCATGTAAATATCCATCTGTTCTGGCTAAAGGAGGATCTAGACTCTCGCTACAGGCTTCTAGCTTAATGGTTATGGGTAACAACATACACTGCTGTTCAAAAGTTTGGGGTCACTTAGAAAAAAGAAAAAAAGCACTGTTTTTCCAATGAAAATGACATTAAATTAATCAGAAATACACTCTCTACATAGTTAATGTGGTAGATGACTATTCGCTGTTGTTTAATGAAGTCTCTACAGAGGTGTATAGAGGCCCATCTCCATGTTCTAGTGGTACATTGTGTTATTGCCTTAGAAGACTAGCAGAGGGGTAGAACCCCCTTGAAACCCTTTTTTTTTAAATGTATAACTTTTTATTTAGCATTTTCCACAAACAGATTATTCCTTGACATTGAAACCCTTTTTATGTGAGCGCAGCTGAAAACAGTTATGCTGGTGAGAGAAGCTCTAAAACTGGCCTTCCTTTGAGCCACAAGTTTGAAGAACAACATTAATATTTACAATGAAAATCATTATTTCTAACCTTGTCAATGTCTTGACTATATTTTGTATTAATTCATTTCATAAATAAAAGTGTGAGTTTTCATGGAAAACGCAACATTTTCTCAGTGACCCCAAACTTTTGAACGGTAGTGTGTACATTGCTCTAAAAGTTCTGCTGTCCTCGGCCCTGCAGGTCGGTCCCCCTCGGCTGCCTGAAGTGGAAGCGTTGCTGACGGAGCTGGAGGCAGCCAATCGGGCTCTTCTCCACCCGCTGGTTGTCATTTGGGTGAGTTCATACCGCGGCTGCGGTTCTGTAACAAAAAACAAAACAAAAACGTCACGAATACCAAAATTCATGGCAATCCACCCAAAACGTTGTTGGTTTTCACTCAAAACCACGACAACGAACCTCCCACGGTGGCTCCGGATGAAGAGGCCAAGGCTGAAGTCCATAGAAGGCCTTCAAAGAAGAAGCATGGATACATGATGGTTACAGGAGCTACCCCGCTTCAGCAACGCAGCAGCTCTGGCGTGCCGAGTTACGGGGAGAAAACTTGAATCCGAATCTCAACTTCTTCTTTTTTTAAATTTTGGACCGGTGCCCAGATGAAACTCGGTAACGAGGCCAACGGAAACCTGCAGAGTCTGCTCTCTGAGATTCTGTGATCTAATTTCTTTAGGGCGCAAATGCCACGCAGCATCAGTCTGTTTTAAACCGCCGCCTTGATGTGTGTTTGGGACGCCGGCCTCCCAATAAAGCTGCTAGTCGCCATTCAGCAGGTCTCATTAGTACAGAGAGACCCCAGAACACACGCATCTGTGTAAATCATACTTATTTTAACACTGTGAAGTGAAGTAAAAGTTATTTTATGACTATGAGATATACTTTATAGGTCTATACCACTAATATATATATACGACACGTTCGGTCTTCAGTCATCCTGGATGCCGTGGTTGAACCCAGAGACTGTTAGAAATATGGATATGGTCTGTGTGATGTCATCATCTTGGTAGTGGTCTCTAAGAATGTGCAAAGAGGATCGTATTTGGAGACGGCGAGACATAACTGTAAAACTTAAAATAATGGACACATATTTTTGGTCATAAACAAAGATATTGGCACAAAACCGTTTTTTACATGGAGATCTATGGGGATCTCTAAATTTCCTCTCAGGCACTAAAATAATACAAATAAAATATTTTCTTATCTTATTATAGCCAGACTCAAGTGCTCATTTGAGGTACTCCAGTTTCTGGGACTTCTTGACTTTATTTATTCATTTTACAATTAATAAATAAATAAATAATAGGTTGTATTCTTTGAAAATAATTATATTAGAGTATGTGTGTGTGTATGTATATATATATATATATATATATATATATATATATATATATATATATATATATATATATATATATATATATATATATATATATATATATATATGTGTGTGTGTATGTATGGACACACTTACATTTTTATTTAGAAAATTACATTTTTATTTTCTTAGGATGAATTAAGCAATATCTTATTGTGTCTGTGCACAATATTTACTAAACAGCTGAGAGATAATAGCTCTGTTTCTATTAAAGGAAGACAAAGTTCGAAAAGTCAAGAGTCTGCCCTTTCGACCGGTTTATTTTCTGTACAAATGAGTAAGATTTACTCCAAAAACTACAATAATAAGTTGTTGGCCGTGCATCAGATTTCCAGACCTTCGGTACGTGTCTGAAGAGCTCTTTAGTCTGTGTGTTCGGGGTCTTGCTGTCGTTTCCCGCCCTCTGAATGAACTTTTCTTTTGCCCGTTCCTGAACACAGACATCTGGCGCAGGACGGCTTGAGTTTCTTTGAGGTACACGTTCTACGCCGAGAGCCAATCCTCTCCTCTTTTCTTTTTTCGCTTATTTAAACGTCGCCTGTAGTCCGCCTCATCTCCCCCCATGAGCTCTGTAGCTGGAAACCGTAAACCGCCGAGGACAGAGCGCCGTGCGCCCGCCGACGTCAAGAAATATCTTTAAATATGGAAAATCAAATCAATGGCGGGTATTAAGACATAAATTAACCTGGAGGGATGATTTTACCTCAAACTAGTCTCAATCACTGCAAATGTCACGCAACATTACGTCACTGAAAACCTCCACATGTATGTAATCACACACACTGAAGCTGGTTTTCGTGGGATCGACTTCCTAAAAAAGCAGGTCAGGGTTCCCACAGCTCTCCACTGCAGGGTTCGTACGGTCATGGAAAACCTGGAAAAGTCATGGAATTTTAAAATGGTCATTTCCAGGCCTGGAAAAGTCATGGAAAAAACTTAAATCATAAAAGTTTTGGAAAAGTCATGGAAATTTGTGATAATCACATGTTAATTTACGCCGAGTTTGAAATAATTAATGTTTTTTGTTTTTTTAAGAAAGTCGCTCAAAATATAAGTCGGCGTACGCAACATTTTCGACATTTTTCATGATTATAACGAAATTTCAGTTTGGTCGTGGAAATTTGTTTAAAAGTCCTGGAAATCCATCGGTTAAAATGTGTAAGAACCCTGCCACTGTCAACGTGCTCCTGTTCTACTGTCACATGTTGGGTTCATGTTGACTTCCTGCCAGCTGACGTCATTGACGTACACGGCAACAAGAAATATGTAGAAGAAGAAAAGGGTTGTCGAGTCATTGGGACGCCATTTTCTACCGTAAGCTAACGTTAGCCTTCTTGGACCGCCAACCAACAAACGGTTATTGATCAATAATTATATTCAGGGGGACTAATGTTTGCCAGCTCTTTCTATTATTTTCAAGAGGTGGAGCTGAATGCCTTTTTTTATAGGACCTGTTTATGCCTGTGTTGCAATGAACTGAATTAGTATTCTTGTGGTTTCTTAGCTAACGTTAGCAGAAACATCTCTAACAAAGGACCAGAGTGCTGCTGTGTTTACAGCCTTTCTAGCCCATGATGTGTGTGTGTGTGTATGTTAACTGATAATATTGCAAACACACACACACACACACACACACAAACACACACCTGTCCCAATAACAAGAAAAACAGAAAAATGCAAATAATGTTATTTTTAATTTTTTTCTTTTTGTTCAGTCAAATGAGAAACGACCCAGATCTGATGGTTTCAGAGGCCTGCTTCAAAAGCTAAACGTTTCTTGTGAAGTTTTAAGGCAAAGAGCATTTTAAAGGGCAAAAACAATCCATTCCCATGCGGATCACTCAGAGTTTAAGGTTCCTTCCCAGTTTAACCCGATTTCATGGTCACGTTAGAATGCGTGTGAACCGTCTGGGAAGTTGCGACTACGAGGGACGAGAAGCAGCCTCTCCAGTTTCACGGTTATAAGCGATGCGGAGGCTTATTCCGGCACCCGACGTTGTTCTTCTCGCCGATCCTCCTCGCGCACGTACCGCGTCGGTCATTACGTGGCTTTGATCTCACGGAAGCGATCGCCGAAGGCGTAATGAAATTTGAAGAGTCGTAGGCGGCCCGGAGGGCGGAGAGGCAGACCGGTGGATGGAGGTCACTGTTTTTAAACACTCAGTGTACGTGAGGTGCTATGTATGGCCTTGAGCAACGGATTCAACCAAAGGTCGCCCCATGTTGTTGATATTGGCACCTGAGTGATGTCTCTATTATGTAGCAGACGCTTTCTTTTCTTGGTAATCGGCGGTTGAATCAACATGTCGGGACCCATCACACGCATTTCTGGATGACGGTTTAACCACTGAGGAACATAACGTGTTTTACACCGCGTTAGCGTTTATTTTAAGGGTGAAACTAAGTTTGAAATGTTATGAACGCACTTAATAGACAAAAGAAACAACATTAATCCTAATTACCCTTGCATTGAAAATGCGGAAGGTAATGTTTTGATCGCCGTGTATTTGTATGTATTTGCGTGCGTGTTATTCGCATAAGTCAAAAAGTAGTAAACCGATTCGCGTGAAATTTGGTGAGATGATTGGTTATTATCCGGGGACCATTTGATTAGATTTTGGGATTGATCGGGTCAAAGGTCAAGGTCAAGAAAAGGTCAAAACCTTCTTTTTACCATAGCGCGGCCAATTGTTATCCAATTGGCATGCAACTAATGCCAAAATGTTCATAATGCAATGCCCAATCTTGTGATATGCGAAGGTATGCGCTCTACCGAGTGCCCGTTATAGTATTATATATACAATCGCTCTTCAAACTGAACATCACCTGATGACGGTAAACTTCTAAATTAAATATTCAGCTATCGGAGCAATAAACACACATTTTAAAACGATTCTCCAGACTATTGCATCTCTCTGTCGCAGTTTTTTTTTCAGAATACATGCAGTGAATAAGTCCCGGGTTAAGTTGAGACAGATTTCGGGATGACACAGTAATGCAAACCTGGATGCGTCTGGACCGCGCCGCTCTGACGAGGGGAACATAAACCACAGAGACCTTCAGATTTACCGCTGAATTAGAGGATCCGTCCTCAGACGGGAGCGTGCGCCGGCCGGCCTCTCGCTGACTCCCGGCACAGCAGAGCTCGCCTCAGACCAACGGGCCTGTTGAGTCGCAACACGTTGAAACGACGGCGTGAACGATGAGCTCTCGCTCCCCCCCGAAAGAAAAAAGTGTAAAATTGCTGCTCTTGAAAGACACATCCGTTTTATTGGCACGCGTTTTGATTAGCGCCGTTGCTCTTTTGTTTTTATAGGTGCGTTTGAGCGACTCCGACGAGCCGTCCGTCAGCGGCAGAGAGGCGGAGCCGGCGGCGATCGTGGACCTGTCCTCGGCTGCTAAGCTCCTAAATATTCTCCTCTACGGCATCCAGCTTCATCAGTCAAACGTAAGCTCTCGGCCTTTCTTCCTTTTCCCAAACAAAACAGCCTTTCAAGTGTCTCGTTCCAGCGACTTTTGTCATGCTTTTCATGCTGCAGGCGAGGTTGCTGTCTTCTATCACACCTGTGACTGTGTGAGTCTGAGAAAAGTACATGTAGTAGCGGGAATACATGTGTGCCTGCAAGTGATTGATGAAGAGGGCAGGATATAAACTTTTCACCTTCCTGCCATATGTGTTGTAGTATTGTTCCAACTGAACGCCAGAGGGATGAGGAGGATCGGAGGCGCTTTATAAGTCCAAACGTGAACTACAAAGCACTGCACAGGTTTTATAGGTCGAACCCAAGAGGCAACCTCCGATTCTACAGAGTGAAGTCCTAACATGTGCATTCTCTCTACTCGCCACCAGGGGGCGACTCCTCTGGTTGTATATAAGTCTATGCTTCATGTGTTAAAGCTGCATTCTCTCTACTCACCACCAGGGGGCGACTCCTCTGGTTGTATATAAGTCTATGCTTCACGTGTTAAAGCTGCATTCTCTCTACTGACCACCAGGGGGCGACTCCTCTGGTTGTATATACGTCTATGCTTCATGTGTTAAAGCTGCATTCTCTCTACTCACCACCAGGGGGTGACTCCTCTGGCTGTATATAAGTCTATATAAATGATTAGTACATCATGGTTCATTTAGAGTCGAGCAGACCATAAAGGAGGGGACGCTTTAGGGTGGGGCTTACTGTGTACGGCGTCCCTGTGCACTCCACATTCCCTAATACAACCTCCGTTCATTGGCTGTGGAAAACCCCAACATGACGTCATCTGTCGTCTAAGGGCTCGTGGCTTCACGTCGGCGGTCCTTGAACCCGACGGGTGACGTCACCGTTACGACGTCCACTCCTTCGTTGCAGTCTGTGGTCAAACCGCCCTCAGTTCAGCCGCGCGTCATGGGAATCGGCTGCTGAGGGGACCGCCGGCCAAGCCTGGGCCGGAGTCATCGGAGGTGGATGCGGCTGACCTTAAAATCCACAACCGACTGCTCAGTAATTATCGGATTACACTAAATGGAAAAAGCCGTCAAAGTCGAATCTCGTGATAATAGCCGGATGCGAGAGTGCAAACCCGAAGAAAAAGGATGCTGAATATTAACATTTTAAAGTGACATCGGTCGTGACTGACTGCACAGGGGATGATCTGCATTGTGCGTCTTCAAACCCAGATATCGCAGCGTCGGCTTATTTAACCCTCCTGTTACCTTTGGGGACAATTTGACCCCATTCAATCTTTAACGTCTCTAAAAAAATCATTGACATCATTTTTTTTTTATTCATATTTCATGACTTTTCCTAATTTATTGGGGACAGCTGGGTAAACATAAAATTCACATAATGATATGTTTTCATTTTCTTGTACAATTTGACCTCAGGCGGTGTAAAACATAAGAAATATCAACTTTTTTATTTATTTAAAAGGCTTTTTAGGTAGTCAACAAACAAACAAACATACCTGACACTTAAACGTGGGAAATAATATTAATTCTAATAATTTTCTCTCGGCTTTAATTGATAGGGTCAAATTGACCCCAGGGGTAAAAAATGTTAGTATATTGAAGGTAACAGGAGGGTTAAAAAACGAGATGCTTTTCATGTTCTCGACACGCGAGTTTGATTCCGCTATCGCAGTGGTCGCCAACACGGTGCCCGCGGGCACCTGGTCGCCCGCGGGGACCAGGTGAGTTCTAAAAATAGTCAACATTGAGCTCCGTCAAAAAAAAAAAAAAAAAAGGTCATAATCCGCGGGCACTAGGACCTGGGGGGAGGCTGCTCCTCTGGCTTCCTCACTCTGCAAGGAGCGTCTCTCAAAGAGCCAGGATGACAGAGCCAGCGCGCGCCTTGCTCAGCTGTTGTGCGCGCAGGTGAGCTCTCTCGCGCACCCCCCCCCATCGCCGGGGGGATGTTCATATAAAAAAAAGGAGCCCTTCGGATTATTTTGTACCCTTGAAGTAGCCCTCGGACTGAAAAAGGTTGGCGACCCCTGCGCGATCGGATGTCGGACGTCGGCGTTGATTAGTCGAGACGCCGCGTGTGTCCGGGCTTATCGTTACGAGATAGCGGAGCGGCGGGCCGCGGCCTCGGATAAATCACTGTTAGTTATTTGTTATAATGAGGGTAATTCCTCCCAGATGGCCTCGTTCATACTCGCGGGCACGGCTGCCAGCACTTCCCCCGTCCGCCGTACACCACGTACGAATATTGACTCGCACAGTTTGTTTTATTTCTTTGGCTTTTGATTGAACAAAAAAGAAAAGATCTGACGCAGGCGATACCGCCGCACACAGAGCGATACCGTTCAGGCAATCAGTGTGATTGGTGAAAGCTGCATTAAATCTGTGCGGATTGCCTGTTTTTTTTGTTGCTTTCTTCTTTTTTTGTGTTTTTTTGTTCGCACGGTGTTTGTTGCTTTAGTTAAAACAGCCCGACGTGAACCATAAAACATCTGGAGGTGGAACTGATGCGCAACTCCGGTATCTTTTTCTGTCAGGAAATTCCACGTTTTCCACATCCAGAGGGATGATGTTGTATTTGAGGTTGGGCTCATGGAGGCTGACGCGTCGTGTGTTTCCTCCCCACGACAAAAACAGCCCGGGTCACATGTCCGATCCCCCCACTGAGGAAAGGTCACATTTTACTGTTTTGGAAGTCCTTTTTTTATTTTTTATATATATTTTTTATTTTCACAATGCAAGAGAGCATACTACATTAAACACAATAAACAGAAAATTACACAGCATGTTAGGAAAATATATTTTTTTAAATACACAACTTTTAAAAGTCTCTTGTAGGCGAGGTGAACTGAAGTAAAGATATCGGAAGTTATCTTGAGAGATTTATAAAATTTAAAGGGATTTTGTTCAATTAAATTCATCTTTTCTGCTCTTTCTGAGATGAGGCTTGTCGGGTGGATGATGCAACACCACCCGCAGTGCTTCACAGTACTTCATGTGGACTTAAAAGTTAGTGGGAATATACTGACCTGCGTAAATATTATCAGAAATGTGCTCTGTTTTAAGCTGGCTTGTGTTTTTAGGTGTTATGTCTTATGAATGAATAATGTTTAGAGTACCATCACCAAGACATGCAGCTGCCTGTTTTTAATACGTTTAAAGTCGGAGCTGCTTGCTACTGGAAATATTTATTATCCTGCAAAATTGAATCAAATTGACCCTAAAGGTAACAGGAGGGTTAAATTACGAGACAAAAAAAAAATGAGAGTATAACACGGTGTGCCGTGTACACTTTGACTGTTATTTTTAATACCTTGTTAAAGAAGTTCCACCGTGAACTCTTATTCCTCTTTTTTGTTCCTCCAGAAATGATTTCATTCTCGTCTCTCGTTACACATCCCTCCGAAGACACACACACACACACACACACACACACACACACACACACACACACACACACAAACATATACACACACACACACACACACACACACACACGCCTCTTCAGGAAAAAGTACGTTCATTCGGACAATCTAATTTAAACCTCTGACTGAGAGAGAGAGAATGCATGAGTGCATCGGAGCAGCGTTCGCCCCCCGGAGAAGTTGTGAAAACGATCCACCTCATCGACCTTCACTTTCTTTTCTTTTTTTTTTTACTGATGTCTGTTTGGATCAAAAAGAAGTGGATCCGGTGAAACGAGGCCCGACCGCGGTTTCACGTTATTCAGAGGAACGCCGAACCGCGGAGGCACGAAGAAAAGGAGAAGGGAATGTAGTCACGGGCAATAGACGGCGCTCTCTCTCTGGAAGAGAAAGAATAAAAGATAAACAAAAGGACGCGGTGATCAAAGCACTTCTGTAGCGCCGCTTTCCGAGTTTTTTTTGTGTGTGTTTGTTCCCTTTGGGCCCACGAGCCCCAAAAACACGGGGATGCGATGATGTGTGAACATCAAACCTGAAGACGGCGGCGGAGGATACGGGGCGGACACCGGATCCCCCGCCAGCCGACTCCCCGTGTTGTGAAGAGACGGTGACGGCACACGCTATCGGTGTCTTGCCGCGGCGATAGGAAGTGTCATCGGATCCGTCCTCGCGCCGCGTCCCGGCCACTTGTCATCCGCTGAAAAGGGAGTTGTCACGGTGATATATGGCCGTTGTAATCCCTGCAGCGAGAGCCCTGATGTTTACCCAACCCCATATTTTCCTCCTCCTCAAAGAGCCCGGACCGGGAATCCTAAACCTGAGAAGAGATTAGCCGGCCAGGGGAAGAAAAGAGTGGGAGAGAAAGGAAGGGAGGAAGGGGGGAGGAGGAGGAGAGGACTCTATAGGTCTATTCTCCTCTACCTGTTCAGATGGAGGTCTGAAAGGCAGACGGGTGTAACCCGACACCAGGAGCTCTCTCGCGGTGGAGTTGCACCCTCGTCGGGGTCAAGGGAGATCGGGGGGGGGACCGTCGTCCCCGTGGCTCCGGCACACCCCGGGCTTTATTTTAGACTGCATAAAAAAATCGTTATTTAAAGGAACCCTGAGTGTGATCCGACCGCCATTTTTCCAGAGCCGTGACATCACGCTGAGCGTCTCATCGGTCAAAATGTGCCGAACCGAAAGCGGTGGGCCGAGTTGACGTTTCCGCCCTCGCCGTGGAGCTATTTTTGGGCTAAGAAGAGCGTTTACGTGAGTTTGTGAAGTCAGAATGAGTCACCGTAAAGTTCCATCAACCGAAATCCGTCCCTCTCTGGTTAATTCCCGTAAAAAAAAAGAAATGGGGAATGTTCTCAACGAAGCGCCAGGAGAAAACGATTCCACCAGAGGTCTTTGTCCACACTTTTTTATTTTGTATTCATTCTCACGCGATGGCCGTCGGGCGACATCCCGTTCGGCGGGGGGGGGGGGGGGGGGGCGAAACCGCGTCTCTCGTTGCCACGGCGACGCATTCTCGGGGGCGCGTTATATATTCTGGGACGAGATGAGCGTCGACAGCCGAGGAGACGTTTTTAAGAAAGCGGGAGGAAAAAACTTTAAACGTGTCCGATGAGGTAATCCAAACATTTCAGAAGGCAGTGAAGATAAGGAGTCACGTGGATTCGGGGAGTCTTTTCCCCCCCGGGCGATCCACTGAACTTGGCGCCCGTTTGCTTAAAGTGCTCGTCCTTTTTTTTCTTCTTATAATGTCTTTTTAAAACTTTTATCTGGAAATGTGGACGAGAGCTCTTGGCGTCCTCGGTGGAATCCTGACATCTCCATACAGACAGAAGCCCAGGGACCCCCCCCCCCCCCCCCCCCCCCCGATCTCCCGCGCTCAGGGCGCTCCAGATGTGCGACGGTATGCGCAGAAACTTGACCGCCGGAGTTTGGCTCAAGGAATTAGACGCGGCGAGGCGGTGTTTGCTCAGCTTTGATTTCTCAGATTAAAAAAAGACCCGCTGCTCCTCGGCCCGGACGGGACTCGACTCTCGCAAGTGACATTCGGAGAGAGAGAGAGAGAGAGAGAGAGAGAGAGATTTAGTGTTATAAGACAGACGCGTTCTCCGTGGAGGCTTCATGTGAGCCGGCTCTTCACATTCGGTTGGCGAACATTCAATCACTCAAGCCAACGGGCAAAAACTTGGTGTGTGTGTGTTTGTTTTTCCACTTTTGTTTTCTGACCACCCACACGAGTCCTGCTTCTAGCTCTTCAGGCCCCGTTGAGCTCGGCTCTGCAGGGATTACGCCTTAATTCGACAGGCCCTCACCAGAGATTGTTTTTTCGGGCCGCTCACCTTCCTGCTCCGCTTGTGCTTTTGTTTTCAAGGGTGTCCCTCATGCTCCTCTGACTGGGTGCGGTAGGAAAATATCTGCTGGAATAGCACGCCGGGGGGAAACAGGCGCCAGATGGCCCGACGCGCCGCTAAACGTTTAGCGGAGGCCGGCGCATGTGTTCGCTCCTCCAGCCACTTGTACGCCGCCGTCACGGCTACGGGCCCCCAAATTAGTTTCTGAAAAACCCTTTGAGGCAAGAAATAAGCCAGGCTTGATTCGTATTTGATCCACGCCGCCTGGTTTAACGGGCTGCGTGTTGCGAGCCTGCTTCTTTTTTTTTTTCGATGGACGGACCCTCGTCGATTCTTAGATTACTCATAGACGCCGAGTCGAGTCCATCGCGATCTTCTCGCTCCCGTTTCTCAGAAACTTAATCGGATCCGTCATCTTCAAATAAGTCGACAGGATTCTGAGTATTTCTGCTATTGCGCAATAGCAGACGTTAGCGAGAGGTTCCTGTTGGATCGCCAACTTCCAAAATCTAACGCTGTTCTCCGTTGGAAAAAACCCTGACTGGAAGTTCCAAAAGTTATAAATAAACCCGATGTTGAGGTTGGATTGAAGAACGTAAACCTGGTCCTGGATTTAAACGTTTCCGCATGAATCTCCAGGTCATGAAGTGTCGCGTGAAAACGTGTTTTTCCTCGTAGCGGACCCTTCTGGTTCTCACACTCCATCTGTCGAGCAACGCGGACCGGCCTTATCTCCCCCGCCTGATGTTTAGTCTGCGGTACACCGATATTTTGACAGCAGTACAAAAACACAGTATTGCACCTCTACCTCTTGTGTGTTTGGCTCCCGGCCGACCGCGATTACGATTTGGCGCTCGCGTTAAGCGTAAGCAGCGAGGGCGCGAAGCCTCGGCCAGGACTTGAGAAACACGCCGGCACCTGACCCCAGGTGGCCCGCGATGGAGCCGGCGGGTAAGCGATACGGTGTGATGAGTAAATGAGGCATCAGTGGAGGGTGCGTGTGCATTTTTTGGGGAGTTTCCTTCTCACCGCATGCGGGTTTTCGGTCCGTCCCAGTTCATAAATCCCACCCACGCCTTCACGCTTTCGTACCTCCTCGACTAAAGAGCCATTGTTCCGCTTCCTGTTTTGAGGTTTACGTCTTTCGGACGAGTTGAATTCAAACAAAAGCCGTCTCTCGCCAGAGCGTGTTTAAAAAGATTATAATGTAGCCCTCCTTCCACCCCGCGCTCGATGCCCCATTCAGGGTTTCGATGTCTCCGCGGAGCGGAACGAGAAGTCGTACATCGGACGTGACACAGCGCCGTGTTTGCCCCTACGCAGGATATTTTGGAAACCCGCGTTGACGGCGCTTTGCCGGTGTACCGTGAAAGTGTTGTGTGGCAGAAATCGCGGATGCGAAGAGTCAGAACCTTTTTCTACGGCTGGAAAGTCTGAGAGGGAGCTCATAAAAATAGGGCGGGGATACGGACTTATTCGTGTTTACTCCGTTAGCGCCCCTTTTCAGATGAAGTGAGGCGTCTCGCGTGGAGCCGGAGACACGAAATACCTTCAGGAAGACGAAATAAAACACATTCCCGGAAGCACGAAATAAAGGGTTAGGGTTCTATGGTTTAGGGTTCTATGGGTTAGGGGTTAGGGTTCTATGGGTTAAGGTTAGGGTTCTATGGGTTAGGGTTCTATGAGTTAGGGTTAGGGTTCTATGTGTTAGGGGTTAGGGTTCTATGGGTTAGGGTTCTATGGGTTAAGGTTAGGGTTAGGGTTCTATGTGTTAGGGGTTAGGGTTCTATGTGTTAGGGGTTAGGGTTCTATGGGTTAGGGTTCTATGGTTTAGGGTTAGGGTTGTATGGGTTAGGGTTGTATGGGTTAGGGTTCTATGGGTTAGGGTTCTATGGGTTAGGGTTCTATTGGTTAGGGTGCTATGGGTTAGGGTTCTATGGGTTAGGGTTAGGGTTCTATGGGTTGGGGTTCTATCCTATCTCTACCATCTCGGCATAGGATCTTTCTTTTTAAATTCACGGCTGAACTTTCAGTGTCAGGATGACGTAGACCGGGAAAGTTCTGATCCAAAGGTCGGGAGTAGATATTAAAACGGGCTGTGTGTGTGGAGGTAAACCAGAAAGGATATTTATTGATCACCTTTTTTATAGATCCTGTCTATTTTCCCCACTGGCGCAAAGCCGCGATACCAATCGTCAAAAATAAGTGCTTTCACTTGTTTACATTTGAGGATTTATAGCCGATCGTCATCCAAACCCACACTTTCATTTCACTTTAACGGAGAACGTCTCCGAAGACACCCAACGTGTCGGACTGAATTGTGCGTATGTGTGTGAGGCGACGCAGAAGGCCTCGAGAATAGCTCCAGCCAACAATGACATGCAGTCTCCGGTTTCCATGGTTCCCTCGTATACCTGGAAATAGAAAAGGGGGCGTGGATGTTAAGGAGTTAAACTCCCTATGGTGCATGTTTTCTCTCCGTGGTTTGCAGCCTTCCACCGTTCTTCATCGCACTAATTGAGTCTCTGCAGCACCTTTTTTTTTTTTTGCCGTATTGGATTCTGACTTTTGGACCGGGCCAGTAATCGGACCTCTTCGCAGGTTTCGCCCCCGAGCTACTTCTTGTCTCCGGTGATACACGGGAGGGCAGCGGGGACCACGATACCCACCAGGGGGGACGAGCTGTCAGGAGCTCTGAAACACTATACCCCCCCCCCCCCCTCTCTCCGACTTTAAGCAGTATTGTATCACTCGGGATTCAACGCAGGGGTCATTTCGGGAGAGTCCCCCCCCCCCCCTGACAATTACCTCGTCTATTAAAAAAAGGAAGACGTTGGGGTGACGCTCGGTTCGCGTTGGGTGGATTGAAGTCGGCCCTTTATTGCTAGTCATGCTGCTGCCCTCAAGTGGAGGATGCTTCTACAGGGATGGTGAAACAAAAAGAGGCCGTAGAGACGTACCGAAGGCTCCCGGCCACCTCGGTCATGGTAGCCGGGGTCGTCTCTCGGCTCGGGGCGCTGGGCCAAGCTTCTTTCAATTAGGACCCGGCGCTCTTGGCGTTTCACGAAGGGAACAGAAGTAGAAGCCCGCCGCCGTCCTCGGGAAAGTGACGTCCGCACCGTCACCGTCAAAGGTCCTAATGGCCTGAAACCTTCTACGCTTCAAAGCAGCTCCTTCTTGTGTGGCGGAGAGAGGGGGATTCGACCGTGGCATTAAAGAGAAAGAGTTTGAGGATCGCTTATTTCGTGTGTGGTCCGCTGAAGCCCTCCTAACACACACACACACACACACACACACACACACACACACACACACACACACACACACACACACACACACACGCTTTATATGTTTCAAAGACCCTGTCGCCTCTTGTCAAAATCCTCCCTTCTTCTTTTCTTTCTCTTTCTTTCGTAAACGGTAAGCAGAAATAGACGCTAATGATGGAAGTTCCCATTCCATAAACTCGCGGTCTGGAACAAGGAGGCCGTCGCATGTGTTCACACACACACACACACACACGGGAGCCATCGAGAGCGTTTCTTTCGCTTGTAGTGGAATGATTTATACATATCTTGCATTGTTTACACTTTAAAACAAGGCTGACGCTTACTTTCATAATGCGACTTGTCCTTTTGTGCTCGCAGTCCGGGGTCTGGGTGCACGAAGAGTTATAAAACACTCCTGAACTCGCCCAACGATGACTCGTAGCCACTGGTATTTTCCCCCCGTGATACCAGTTCATATATTGTTTGCGAACGCTCGACTATTTATAAACTAGAAATCTGTCGAGAGAAACCGTATAAATGTCGCGGACGTGTCGGTAATGGATGCAGCAGAGGCTCCGGGGGGAGAGAGAGGGAGAAGTGTTAATGTGTCGCTTTCCCATTTCAACATGGCACACGTTCCCGGGTCCTTCCACTAATGTGAATAGATGATGATGCTCTTGGCTTTAAGTGGGGATTGGTGGCAGTTATTCATTTTCGAAGTGGAATATTATTTTCCCCTCATGTCCGATAATAATAGTTACGTGAGGCTCGTAAAAACGAGCTTTGAGAGCGTTTTAGACTTTATCACACGGAGGGGGCTGTGTGGAACACATGAGACAACTCTTCTTCTTCTTCTTCTTCTTCTTCTTCTTCTTCTTCTTCTTCTTCTTCTTCTTCTTCTTCTTCTTCTTCTTCTTCTTCTTCCTTTTCTTCTTCCTCTTCTACTAGCCTTCCTTTTCTTCTTCTTTTTTTTCTTCTTCTACTAGCCTTCCTCTTCTTCTTCTACTAGCCTTCTTTTCTTCTTCTTCTTCTTCTTCTTCTTCTTCTTCTTCTTCTTCTTCTTCTTCTTCTTCTTCTTCTTCTTCTTCTAGCCTTTTCTTCTACTACTAGCCTCCTTCCTCTACTAGCCTTCTTCTTCTTCTTCTTCTTCTTCTACTAGTCTTGTTCTTCTTCTTCCTCCTCTTCTTCTTCTAGTCTTCTTCTACTAGCCTTCTTCTTCTTCTAATAGGCTTCTTCCTTTTCTTCTTCTTCTTCTTCTACTAGTCTTCTTCTTCTAGCCTTTTCTTCTACTGTCATTCATCTACTAGCCTTCTCCTCCTCCTCCTCCTCCTCTTTCTTCTTCTTCTTCCGGCCTGAGTGGCGGTGGTGACTACTTAAAGCTGGGCCACGAGTCGGTGAGGAGCTCAGGTCATATTTGCGTTCCACTGTGCAGACGACGACTTGATTTAAATAACGTTTTTTAGATGAAGCGTGATTCACATTTCAAAGGCCGCCGCATCTCTGGGGTGGAAACGATTCGGCATAACTTTGATCCTCCTTGGTGATCCCGACTCGCTGTTTCTTTCTTTTCTCGTGTGCGAATCGAGTATGTGTGTGTGTGTGTGTGTGTGTGTGTGTGTGCGTGCGTGCGTGTGTGTGTTTTTTGTTTTTGTTCTGCCTATAAGAAAAACAGACCCCCGTAATAGAGTCATTAGCTGTGGTTTGATTGCTGGAGCTGTCTTCAATATGCCCGAGACACCAGGCGGAGGGGGGGGGGGGGGGGGGGGGGTTCTCGTGACTTTCCCTCCGTCAGTGCGCTTGGGTGGCAGTCGATCATGCCGGTCACATTCATCATCATCCCCCCTCACACACACACACACACACACACACACACACACACACACACACACACATGGCGCTCTAGCTGCTCCGAACACACGCAACATCTCAAAATACTTTCCGTGCGAAGACGTCATTTATTTCAGATAACAGTCGGAGGAACGCTTTGATCCGATTCGCCGTTTTTTAACAATGAAAAGATGCGGCGAGACGTCACGAGGACGCTCAGATTTTTTCGCTTTTTTCTATCGCCGGCGAAACCTTTTGCACATTCCTGAGGCTCTGCGGTGAAACCGGTGCCGTCGGCGGCTTCGCCCGTCGGCGTCTCCCAGATGTGCCGGAGCTCCTCACACTCCTCACACTTAGTGATTTCTAAGCCGCAGAACAATGGAGTCGGGTCCGAGCATCCTCGAGGAACAGAACAGCAAAGCCATCGCTGCTCCGTTCGCCTTTGATCCCTCCAGGATCCTTCTCAAGTTTTAGATCTAAAATAGCCGATTTAAGAAAAGGCCGTCGGAGCCGACGCAGATCGTTCGAAAGCGATCATATTTTGATTCCATCTTCTTCTTTTTTTCAATTTTTTTATATTCCTCCTCGTCTCTTTAATCAGCAAGGAGGCCCGGAGCCCGCCGGTCCGTACTCCGGTTCCCCCTGGCGTGGAAAGTCCACGTCATCCGACTCCCCTCCTCCGCTGGTTCTGATTAGGGGAGCAGAGCTCCGGGACTCCTGGATCCCGGGGGGGGGGTTCTCTCCGGGTTCTTCATCAGCCGCGGTCGGGGGGGGGGGGGGGGGGGGGACTGCACACTCATCGCTCTCGCACCTCGTCACGTTCCCGTCACGTTCCTGCGCCGTCAAGAGGAGAGCCGGCCGGGGACGGCTAGGAGATGGAGAGAGAGGACGGAGCGAGAGAGAGAGTGTGTGTGT
This sequence comes from Liparis tanakae, assembly GCA_036178185.1. NCBI lineage: Eukaryota > Metazoa > Chordata > Actinopteri > Perciformes > Liparidae > Liparis > Liparis tanakae. Next base: position 3,481,085 of record CM070092.1, on the reverse strand, counting down.
GTGTGTGTGTGTGTGTGTGTGTGTGTGTGTGTGTGTGTGTGTGAGAGAGAGATTATTTTTCTTCACACACTCTCCTCCATGTGTTAAACCTGTTGTGATCAGAAAAGCTCCTGGAAGCCAGACCTGGAGACGCGTTGAAGAGGACGCTCACGAGGCCGAGCTATTCTGTCATTTATTATTCATTTCATATCGTTTGATGTTCCTCTCTTAGTACATTAATAGCTTTGTGAAAATCCCTCTTGAATTATGTCATTTCCCTCCTGAGCAAAGCGGCCTCCACGTGTCAGATCGGTCGGTGAAGTCGAAATACAATCCCGTTTTATTGGAGAATAACGATTCATTTCAAGTTGGATACAGTTTTCGTAGTTTTTAAAAAAAGTCTGTAAATGTGTTTCGATAACGTCATCAAAATAAAAGTGTTTTTCACTGCAGATCCTTCGACATCTCTCAGCAGCACATGTGATAAAGGCCTCTGATGACTTCTGTCATGACTTCCTGGATAACCCAAAAACCGGTTTAAAGAAGAGAGACAAAAAAGTAAAACAGTAAAACTTGTGACCTAAACTGTCAGATGAAAACATCTTTAAACCTTTTTGTCGTTACCGCAGTTGTATTGGCCAGAAATGAAGCTAATGCTGAAATCTGGTTGTATAGAAGTCTATGCTTCATGTGTTAAAGCTGCATCCTCTCGACTGACCACCAGGGAGCGACTTCTGGTTGTATAGAAGTCTATGCTTCATGTGTTAAAGCTGCATTCTTTCCACTGACCACCAGGGGGCGACTCCTCTGGTTGTATAGAAGCCTATGCTTCATGTGTTAAAGCTGCATTCTCTCCACTGACCACTAGGGGGCTCCTCTAGTTGTATAGAAGTCTATATAAATGACTCTACTTCTCTCTTGATGTATTCCAGTAGTAACATTTCTTTATATCTTCTATCTTCATCATTTTAGTCATTCATTTAGTTTTCATTTAAAAAAATAAACAGAACAAAGACCAGGGGATGATGGGGGGGGGGGGGGGCAAGGTGATTGACAGGTCGCTACGACGGAGTTATGTTATGGAAACATTTTTGGGCGTAAACTAATTGGGTTTATTCATCCGTTGCTTGTACTTGGCTCCGCCCACTCACCCTCTCGCATCACTTCCTGTTGCAGAAAAGAAGATGCGTATTATAAAATTATGAGAACAAGGACTCATTGTTAAAAAAAGTTTAAGTTCATGTGCCTCTGTTCTCCTTGTGAACTTCACGCAAGAGACAAACTGTGGAAATAACAGACAATTTAACAGATCACGCAAGTTTAATGTTTTATGAACGCAGAAGTTTTGTATGTGAAACTATTTGAAACCAAAATCCATCCCCGGCCTCTAACCGTCCCGATTCTCTCGCTGTGTCCTTTGAATCCTTTTTTAAATGTTTTTATTCTCCCTCATGCCGCCACATCAAAAGCCGTATTAAAGTCCACGCTCCGTTTATGCAAAAGGTCCAGGTAGAGCATGAAGCATAAATCTACGCGAGGAAACGAGTTGAAAAAAATTATGATAATAAAAGTAAAGCTCCTTGGACCGCGGCGGCTTTGCAGAGAGATGGAAAGCGGGTCGTGTTCGGCCTCATCAAGGAACTAAATCAAAGGCGGGAGTCGGCGGAGGGGAAAACATTAAAAGAGCATCGTGCAGGCGGCGTGCCGAGAGAGAGGACTTGTGAAAGCAAAAACAACCACAACATTTTATCCTTTTTTTTTTTTTTTTTTTTTTTTTTTTTTTAAAAGACCCGGAGAATGTCTCGATGTCGTAGAGCGACGATCTGGAAGCTTCTGGTCGGTTCACGAGCTTCAGAGGACTCGCATCAACACGCGCTGCGAAAAGAAAAAGTTCATTATGTGGCGTGTTCTCACACACACACACACACACACACACACACACACACTCACACACACACTCTCCTCCCTCCACCTCTTTTGGTAAATTGTTTCCGTCTGTTGATTTTGAACATAAAACAACATGAGAGTCACGAGAGGACTCCTCGACGTGTGTGTGTGTGTGCGTGAGAGATAAAGTGTGTGTGTGTGTGTGTGTGAGAGTGTGAGTGTGTGTCCTCATTTAGAGCATCCTTGTGGCGACGTCTGAGTCCAGGATATCGTTTTCTTCTTTTGCGTGACCTCTCACTCCTGTCTCTCTCTCTCTCTCTCTCTTTGTCTCTATCTCTCTTCGTCTCTCTCCGTCTCTCTTTATCTCTCTCTTTCTCTCTCTCTGTCTCTCTCTCTGTCCCTCCCTCTCTCTCTCTCTCTCTCTCCCCCTCTCTCTCTCTCAGGACGCAGGGCGTTGGGAGCGGTCGGTGTCGCGGGTCGCTGAGCTCTCGTCGGCCCTGATCCGGGACCGGAGCCCCGCCCTGGTGGGGCAGCTTCTGCAGGCCTGAAGAGAAACGGCAGCAGCAGGAAGAGAGGAAGAAAAACAACTTCACGTGTGCAGACTCTCGAGCCTTTATATCCCACAATGCAACAGTTTCCTGCCTGGCAAACACCCACGTCTTTGAAAGCATCAGAGCTAAAGCTCGTCTTCACTCCATTCGAGCATCCTTTGAAGGAGATACAAGACATTTGGTGAATAAAGTTGTTTTTAGGTAAATCTCTATTGGAGAGCCGTATGAGATCCACTCCTCAAAGTATTCGACACATGCTCCACCTCCACTCTAAAGATATAAAGTACAGCTCTGATCCTCCATCATTGACCATATAAAATGCTATTGGCTCCTTCAGTGTGTCACACCCACTGGATGAAGAGGTTAATGGCTGGAACACTAATGTGAAATATGAATTTACTTCTATTTTTGTACCTCTATTAAAAATAAAAAGCTTATTTAAAACATGTGGCATTAAAAATATCTTTTATTTGTACATGTACTGTACATGCGCTTATTTCAGGAATTGTTCTTTTGATTTTTATTCATAAATCACAAACTATTCTGAACTTAGCAACTCTAAAGTCACCGACCTCAAAAGTTTTACACACAAACGCTGTAATTCAGAAATTTGTTTTGATGTTTCCAGGAACTGAAAATTAGACTCGGACTAGATGATAAATGTCTTACCTTATTTTAATTATATATATATATATATATATATTTTTTTTATTATTTTTTTTATTTAAATGTTTTATTGGTGCTCTACAAGATTTGAATTGAGAAGAAGCATTTACTCGGCCATGTTGAGAGCCATATGGAGTCAATCCCTCGATTTCACGGATCTCAGCCTCATTTAATTTACAGAGGAAATCAAAACTGAACTTGAGTAAATTAATGCAAGTTAAAAGCACTTGTTCTCGTCTCTGGAGCTTAACTACATATCTGCGGTGATATCTGCGGTGATCAAGACACAGTGAACGTGTGTGTGTGTGTGTGTGTGTGGGTGTGTGTGTGTGTTCATGCAGCTGTCCTCAGGGTTCGTGCACTTGTCGGAGGAAAGCGATTGAAAAACCGTGGAGCGTCTCCAAAGAGATCTTCTCAAAGCGTCGAGGAGCATTCCTTCCGAGGGCCACAGAGGCCTCCGTGGCTCCGCGCTCGCCGCTCGCCGCTCGCCTCTCCGGTTTCCTGCGTTTCGGCGTCCCTCTGCTGCTCGGCCCGAATTCCAACCGATGATGGACGGCCACCCTCGGGGGCCGATCTTCAGATTCCTGTAATGAACTCCTCGCAAAACAATACACGCTTATGTTTCAGGGATTTCTCAGGGGGTCATGACCCCCGGGGTGGAAGAAGTGGCTGATGGCGTAAAGGGAAAGAAAGCACCTGCAGATTGTTATTTTATTCATTCTGGATTTGGTTTATTCGGTCCCTCCGTTTTCCTTCTCTACTTTTATTTATTTATTTGTCCTTACTGTCGCTGTGTGGAAAAGTGTGTCAGTAATAACCTTTTAAAAAGCTGGTTACTGTCGCTTTAAGCATCTCAAACAGGAGGAAACGGTGCTGTTGTTGGGGACTATTTTCTGCGGCGGATCAATACACATGTGGGGCTTTTACAAAGTGTGTTAGCTCCAGCAGGCCGGTGGACAAAATGAACTATATCATGGTAACGAAGGAACGTTACAACATGGTGGCTCATTGCTGTGTTTTTAATCGTTGTTGGGGGGCGGGGAGCACAGAGAAAGAAGATATCCCCCCCACACACACACACACACACACACACACCCACACCCACACACACTTATAGTTGGTTTTACTAAAGGCTTTACTAAAGCCAACTGTGTGTGTGTGTGTCTGATAAATCTTTAGATTTGTAATATATTTATATTTTAAATATATGTTTTAATATATTTTAAATATATAGATCATTTCTTATGTCCTATGTATATTTATATTAAAGAAATAAATGTATATAATAATTATATATTTTTTCATATATATATATTAAATATAAAAACAATGATATATATATTTTAAATATATATCTAAAAAATCATATATATATTATAATATATTTATATTTATATCAACTATTACATATTACATAAAAGAAAATATATACATTTCCATGGGAGAAGTTTCTGTTGATCACACCTCACCACCAGGTGGCGCCAGAACCTACACACCTTCAAGGGCCTTAAACTTGTCTGCATACATTGACCTCTAAAGTTAATAAAGGAGTCTGTCTGTCAACAACAGTCATGTCGGTCCTGCTGCTGTTCATCAGGAGAACACCTGCTTCAGGTGAGCGGGACACTCAGGAGGAGACTCGGTTCCGGTCACCGTGGTGACGTCATGTGAAGAATTATCTCATACAATATAAAAGTCTGTAAGTACGTGAACGATGTTCCTCACGTACCCGGAGGTTAGAGGCAAGAGGTACACCGTGTATTTCTTTGAGTACAGTGCCGCCTGGTGGACATGCGCGTTAATGCAGCTGGTCGGGTGTGCGTGTGATACGCTCTCTGTCCACTAGGTGGCCATAGTGGACTTTGCTCTGTAGTGTTCTTCCCTCGTTTGGCCAAATCGTGACTGTTGTGGCGAGACTGACGCTTTTTATTGTTCTCACTTTCTTTTGGTGTGAGATGTGGTGTAAATACACAGATTGCTGTGGGTGTCAGAAGATTGGGCTGAAAAACAAATACTTTACTGTCATTTAAATACTTCTGTGGAGGAATGGAGGTAAATACAATTGGACTCAATTCAGCTTGCTTTATTCTATTGTGTGAGTGTATATTTATACAGACTTTATAAAAAAGACATATTACGTTTACAGAAAGAGATTAAAGATGTAAAGCAAATATAAAAGCAAAAAGTATAGTTCAAACAACAGTCAAGTTAGTGTTATTGTTTTTTAAGATAATTAGCTGTAAATAAATAGCATTTGTATTTCTCAATTAAATATTTAGATTATCTTAAGATGTTTATTTACTTTATTTTCACTATTGTCTGCACTGTATATTTGTATCTACTTACTGTATACATTATAATGTATTCATATTATTTTTTTAATTCCAATCATATTGTGTATTGTTAAAGCAGTCCAATGTTTTGTTCAAATAAATAGTAACACAATAAAATAAAAAATAAAAAATATGTAATTAAAAACATGAAAGGAATCAAATAAACACATGGAAGAAATTGAATATACAATTATAGAACATGTTTTATATATATTGACTTCACTGTACACATGGACATACAACCTAAGTAAAACATTTATTCCGTTTATTCTCCATTATATATTTATTCTACATATAACTGTTTATTCTCTATCTTTTACTGCTATTTACACTTCAGGTATCTCAATGTTAGCCGTTTTTAAATTGTGTTTCCCTCTCAGATCCGGTGTGATACTGCTGTCCTTTTATAATAAAACGTATCCACACTAAACCTTTTTTTAAACGTCTTTGAAGTGAAACAGGAAACATCCGTCAGATCGAGTCTGTTATTTGAGTGTAAACTGAGAAAACAAAGGTCTCCACCAGTGATTTAGGGTTTTGGAGACGCTGACCGTGAACCACAAAGTCCGCCGCTCGAGACCGGATGAAGACGCTCTGATGCATCTCTCTCCCTCTCCTCTCTCTCCCTCTCTTCTCTCTCCCTCTCTTCTCTCTCACTCTCTTCATCTTTCCTCCTGTCAAATATTTAAAAAAACACTCACAAAAAACAATTTTTTGACCCGTGATTGACTTCAAATTTGTCTTTTTTTGTTTTTTGTATTCCCTGAACCTGCGATGACCCTCGCGGTTGCTAGCTGGATGCTAACCCAGACCCTGGGGGGGGGGGGGGGGGCTCGGCTGATACCTCAGACCCGGTCCATGTTTAGCCAGCGCCGCAGCTGGTGCAGCTCGGGAGCCAGATCCCACAGTTTGACCGTCTGCAGGTCTGCCGGTTCTCAGACGGCACGTCGTCGCCGCCGCCGCCGCCGCCGCCGCCGCCGCCCGGCCCGACTCGACCGCGGCTCTGATTACGGCCTTGGAAGAGCGTGCGCGTCTTTCCTACGCTCCCCCCACACTCCCCCTCCCGAGTTTGAAAACAGTGCGACGGTTCTAAATTTAGATCGTCCCGACTGAAAAAAGGATTCCCAAATCTGGATCTCAATAAAAAAAAAGAAGAAGAAATAAAAGGCACGTCTCCGATGCCCGCAAGAAAAGCGCGTCGCCCCGGGAGACGTCAAAACAAAAAAAACACACAGCGAGGAGGTCAACAAGAGCGGGGGCGGAGAATGTGAGGACTTTGGACGTGAGGTGGGATGCCAAGTACCAAAAGTGACCGAGGAGGGGGGGTGGGGGGGGGGATTTGACCTTGTGAGGTAGGTCACATTGTTTGAATCCCGCTCTGATCAGTCGTGTTTTGGCTCCACCTTCTCGGGGATGAACGACGGCGGAGAAAAAATGGCTTTAGAGAGAAAAGAAAACATTGGATATTGAATTAGATAATCCAGATTATCCATTCATTGCTCGAGCATTGTTAAATATTATAAATAATGCATCCGCGGTTTGAGTTTTCAATGCAGTTCTCTGCAGTGAGATTGTGACTCATTTTGGATGTGAACGTTATTAGACATAAAACCGCTTGAGTGGTAAGTAATTAAAAAAATGACCGTAAAAAAGGAAGTGACCGTTACTCATTTGCGGCTCGCTGTGGTTGTTATGTAAAATATTGTGGTTTGGGGTAAGATTACTTTTGTTTTCCTCTCTAAACAGCAGCGAGCTGGAGGGGAATTTGGGGGATTTTTACGACGCGACGTGTTGATCGTGTGCTTTCCCACCGGCGCTGACAAACAGGCAGATGTTGGGAAGCCCAGGGAATAAACTCGGTAGAAAATATTTATTTCTTGATGTTCCGTCTTCTCTCCGGCCCCCGTACCCACTCCCACATATTTCCTGCCCCCCCCCCCCTCTCTCTCTCTTTCCCCCACCCACCACCCAGATGAATTCCACATTTCTCCCCTCCTGAGCCGTCACTGCTGAGGCTCGCCTTATAAATGAGGCTCAGCAGGACTCTCGCTGACAGCTACGTCCGAAAAACAACCTGCCGGGGCAAAAAATAAATACGAGAAATGGGGGATCGAGTCAGTCGGTGGAGTGTGAAGCCTCGGGGGAGGGGAGAGGGGGGGGAGGGGGGGAGGGGGGAGGGGGGGCACCTCACTGCAGAGGAAGGCAGCGGTCGCCTGCTGAAGGTTCGACATCCAAGATGATTTTCAAAAACAGTGACGTAGCATATCGAGCAGGGCCGTTATCAAGAGTGTCCACCAGGGGGCGGGTGTGAGAGGAGGAGGAGTCAAACTTTCACCCAGGACACCGGTGAAACCAAAAAGTCGACGTCTGTCACATCTTCGCCGTTACGTTGTTATTTTAACACACATGGTGGCTTTGTTTATTATTATTTTATTATTATTTATTCAGTCCAACGGGTGTGTGACGTCCTCAACGCCCCTTAACCCTCAAGTGAGGAGACAACACAATAGGAGAAATATTCCATATTTCATGAAGACTTTCACAAACTATGATAATAAACAAAGTTGTGAATCTTTCACAGAACTTTTAATCCAAATGCAACATCCCTAAATGATGGATGTCGTAATAAATACAACTCCTTCCCTCCCTGGGATCCAAACCTGGTCTTCATTACCGCATCAGGCCAGAGAGCCGGATCAGATGTAACACAGTTTAGTAACACGCTGAATTGGTCCAAATTGGGTCCGACAATTATGTATAATTATGGCGGAGGGAGGACGGGACGGCACATCGGAGCTGATTATTTGTGTTTGGAGGTCGGCCGGCGCTGCGTTAACGGGTTCTCCATCATCAGGAGGACGGGAGGGATGAGTCACGAGAGGTGGAGGCCTCTGCTTTCTGCTCTCCTCTGCAACAGTCTGCAGGAATCTGTATTAATCTGTATATGATCTCTATGAATCTGCATGAATCTGTGTGACTGGAGGACGTCACGAGAAGAGAAGATCATATATTTACACGGTGGGAATTGAGAGAGGGCATATATGAGGGAAAGGAAGGAGGGATTAACACAATGGAAGTGAGGGATGAAAGAGGACAGGAAGGAAGGAAGGATAGGAGGATGCAAATAACGAAAGAAACAAGGGGAATACACACAAAGGAAACGGCAGGAATGAAGCAAGGAGGGAATCAAGGGAGGAAGAATATAAGCAAAGAATATAAGGAATCCAGAGGGAAGGAAGGAAGGAAGCAAAACCATTTACATTGATAGATCATCAAAACAGAAGGAAGGAAGGAAGGAAGGAAGGAAGGAAGGAGCAACCCTCAGCTCCTGAACCACTTGCTGATAGAGGAGATGAGATGATGAAATACACTGATGTCTCATCTTGTAGTGTGACATATCTTTCCAATAAAGGGAACGGAACCGAGCTCAAACCGATGGGAGGGAGGAGAGAGGAGAGAGGAGAGAGGAGGAGGAGGGAGGGAGGGAGGAGAGCTAGTTGGAAGCAGCTGTGGATTTTGGTTGTACGCGATTCAGACGATGAAACATATTCTTCCTAGAGCTCCTCGCCTCCTCACCTCCTTCCTTCCTCCTTCCTCCTTCCTCCTCCTCCCTCTCTGCATCCATCCTGGCTCGTCTCTGCTCCTCCTCTCCTCCGGCGCCGATCAATCAGAGCCCGCCTCCTCATCCATTACAGCTCCCGCCCACGCAGGCGGTCCGGCCGACTCATTAGTCCAGGACCGCTCGGCCTCCTCCGAGCTGACGGGGGTGACGGAGGTGACGGGGTGACGGAGGTGACGGTCCCCTGGAGGGTCCTACAGGGATGTTGAGGCGGGGGGGGGGGGGGTCAGGTTATAGGAAGAACCCTTGTTGACCAAAGTGACTTTTGAACTGCTGAGAAGCGACGCAGAGACGGTGTGTGCAGCTTTAACACATGAAGCAGAGACTTCTATACAACCAGAGGAGTCGCCCCCTGGTGGTCAGTAGAGAGAATGCAGCTATAACACATGAGTTTGGGTTTCATTTGAGGGTTTTTACCATCCACCCATCCATCCATCCATCCACCCATCCATCCACCCATCCATCCATCCATCCACCCATCCATCCACCCATCCATCCATCCATCCATCCACCCATCCATCCATCCATCCATCCATCCACCCATCCATCCATCCATCCACCCATCCATCCACCCATCCATCCATCTATCTATCCATCCACCCATCCATCTATCCATCCATCTATCCATCCATCTACCCATCCACCCATCCATCCACCCATCCATCTATCCATCTATCCATCCACCCATCCATCCATCTATCCATCCATCCATCCACCCATCCATCCACCCATCCATCCATCCATCCACCCATCCATCCATCTATCCATCCATCCACCCATCCATCCATCTATCTATCCATCCACCCATCCATCTATCCATCTATCCATCCACCCATCCATCCATCCATCCACCCATCCATCCACCCATCCATCCACCCATCCATCCATCCATCCATCCACCCATCCATCCATCTATCTATCCATCCACCCATCCATCCACCCATCCATCTATCCATCTATCCATCCACCCATCCATCTATCCATCCACCCACCCATCCACCCACCCATCCATCTATCCATCTATTCAATTCAATTCAATTCAATTCAATTCAATTCAATTCAATTCAATTCAATTCAATTCAGTTTATTTGTATAGCCCAGTTTCACAAATTACAAATTTGTCTCAGAGTGCTTTACAATCTGTACACATAGACATCCCTGACCCAAAACCTCACATCGGACCAGGAAAAACTCCCAAATAACCCTTCAGGGGGAAAAAGGAAGAAACCTCCAGGAGAGCAACAGAGGAGGATCCCTCTCCAGGATGGACAGATGCAATAGATGTAATGTGTACAGAAGGACATATTTAGAGTTAAAATACATTCAAGGAATCTGACAGAGTTTATCAATAGTTCATATTTAGGCATATTCCACGATGGAGAGTTTGGAGACCTCCCAAGTGGAGGAGGGCGGAGTCCCAGCAGGGCAGTGGCACAGCTGGCGACAGGAACTCACGATCCAACCATCGAAGGTCCATCAGCAGATGGAATCTATGCCGTCTCATAGGGTCCGATGACCCCATGAGACGTGAAGTCAGAAGGACTCCGGGAGAAAGCAGAGTTAGTCATGTGTGATGGAGAGATGAAGATTCATCCATAGGAGAAAGAAAAAGGAGAGAGGTGCTCAGTGCATCCTAAACATCCCCAGCAGCTATAAGCCTATACCAGCATATCCAGGGGCTGGACCAGGGCAAACCTGATTCAGCCCTGACTATAAGCTCTGTCAAAGAGGAAAGTCTTCAGTCTACTCTTGAATGTGGATACTGTGTCTGCCTCCCGGACTGAAGGTGGAAGCTGGTTCCATAAAAGAGGAGCTTGATAACTAAAGGCTCTGGCTCCCATTTTACATTTTAAGACTCTCGAACTACAAGTAGCCCGCATTTAGTGAGCGCAACTCTCTGGTGGGGCGATACGGTACTACAAGCTCTTTAAGATATGATGGTGCATCACCAATTAAGGCTTTGTAAGTTAAGAGAAGAATTTTAAAAGTGATTCTTGATTTTACAGGGAGCCAGTGCAGAGCAGCTAGTGCAGGAGTAATGTGATCTCTTTTCTTAGTTTTAGTGAGAATACGAGCTGCAGCATTCTAAGTGAACTCGTGGACCTAAGAGATTTATTAGTGCAGCCTGATAATAAGGAGTTGCAGTAATCCAGTCTCGAAGTAACGAACGTGTGAACCAATTTCTCTGCATCTTTTTGAGACAAGATGTGCCTGATTTTTGAAATATTACGTAGATGGAAGAATGCAGTCCTTGAGATTTGCTTTATGTGGGAGTTAAAGGACAAGTCGATCAAAGATAACGCCGAGATTCTTTACAGTGGTGTTGGATGCTAGAGTAATGCCATCTACAGAAATCACATCACCAGATAATTGATCTCTGAGGTGCTCAGGGCCGAGTAGAATTACTTCGGTTTTGTCTGAGTTTAACATCAAGAAGTTGCCGGTCATCCATGTTTTTATGTCACTAAGACATGCTTGAATTTTAGTGAGTTGGTTAGTCTCCTCTGGTTTTATCGATAGATATAGTTGAGTATCATCTGCATAACAATGAAAGTTTATAGAGCGTTTCCTGATAATATTGCCCAAAGGAAGCATGTATAAGGTAAATAGAATTGGTCCAAGCACAGAACCTTGTGGAACTCCATGACTAACGTTGGTGGTCATTGAGGCTTCATCGTTTACAAATACAAACTGAGATCGATCTGATAAATAGGATTTAAACCAACTTAGGGCGGTGCCTGAAATACCAATCGACTGCTCCAGTCTCTGTAATAGGATGTTATGGTCAATGGTGTCGAATGCAGCACTAAGGTCTAACAAGACCAGTACAGAGAGAAGTCCTTTATCTGCTGCCATTAAGAGGTCATTCGTAATCTTCACAAGTGCTGTCTCTGTGCTGTGGTGTTTTCTAAATCCTGACTGAAACTCTTCAAATAAACTATTCTGATGTAGAAAGTCACACAACTGATTTGCGACCACTTTCTCAAGGATCTTAGAGAGGAAGGGGAGGTTAGAGATCGGTCTGTAGTTAGCCAAAACCTCTGGATCCATCCACCCATCCATCCATCTATCCATCCATCCATCCATCCATCCATCCATCCACCCATCCATCCATCTATCCATCCAGCCATCCACCCATCCATCCATCCACCTATCCAGCCATCCACCCATCCATCCATCCACCTATCCATCCATCCATCCATCCATCTATCCATCCATCCATCCACCCATCCATCCATCCATCCATCCACCCATCCATCCACCCATCCATCCATCCATCCACCCATCCATCCATCCATCCACCCATCCATCCATCCATCCACCCATCCATCCACCCATCCATCCATCTATCTATCCATCCACCCATCCATCTATCCATCCATCTATCCATCCATCTACCCATCCACCCATCCATCCACCCATCCATCTATCCATCTATCCATCCACCCATCCATCCATCTATCCATCCATCCATCCACCCATCCATCCACCCATCCATCCATCCATCCATCCACCCATCCATCCATCTATCCATCCATCCACCCACCCATCCATCCATCTATCTATCCATCCACCCATCCATCTATCCATCCATCTACCCATCCACCCATCCATCCATCCATCCATCCACCCATCCATCCACCCATCCATCCACCCATCCATCCATCCATCCACCCATCCATCCATCTATCTATCCATCCACCCATCCATCTACCCATCCATCCATCCATCCACCCATCCATCCATCCACCCATCCATCTATCCATCCATCTATCCATCCATCTACCCATCCACCCATCCATCCACCCATCCATCTATCCATCTATCCATCCACCCATCCATCCATCCATCCACCCATCCATCCACCCATCCATCCACCCATCCATCCATCCATCCACCCATCCATCCATCTATCTATCCATCCACCCATCCATCCACCCATCCATCTATCCATCTATCCATCCACCCATCCATCTATCCATCCACCCATCCATCCATCTATCCATCCAGCCATCCACCCATCCATCCATCCACCTATCCATCCACCCATCCATCCACCCATCCATCTATCCATCTATCCATCCACCCATCCATCCATCTATCCATCCACCCATCCATCCACCCATCCATCCACCCATCCATCCATCCATCCACCCATCCATCCATCTATCTATCCATCCACCCATCCATCCACCCATCCATCTATCCATCTATCCATCCACCCATCCATCTATCCATCCACCCATCCATCCATCTATCCATCCATCCATCCATCCATCCACCCATCCATCCATCCATCCACCCATCCATCTACCCATCCATCCACCCATGCACTTGACAATCATGTCAATAAAGAAAACTGAACAGTTTAGGCGTGTGATCGTAAAAAAGCCACAGCAAATGAAGTACTTTGGAAATGCTCTCTTACACACACACACACATACACACACACAAACACACACACAAACACACACACACGTCAGAGACTAACTACACCATAGAGACACATTCCCAGTTGATCTTTCCCATGAACATGTCTCCCTGGCTCCGCCCCCTGCAGCACCGCGGCATTTTCAACCTCAACAAAAACAAGTGACGTCATCGGGAGCTCAGCGGCGCCCTCTGGAGGGGCCAACTCGCCACTTTGAGCGCGGACAACAACCCAAAAACAAAAAAGGGGTCTGGAAAGATCCTTCCCCCCCCCCCCCCCCCCCCCCCCAAAGTTAAATGATTGATGAGGCCGGACCGTTCCTCACTTCCTGTCAGGGAGATCTCAGACGTCTCTCCTGCTTTATGCGTCACGTCGACACGAAATCCTGCTGGACGGCTTCGTCTGCACATGTTCCTCCACAGGGAGCCTCCTCTTCTTCTTCTTCTTCTTCTTCTTCTTCTTCTTCTTCTTCTTCTTCTTCTTCTTCTTCTTCTTCTTCTTCTTCTTCTTCTTCTTCTTCTTCTTCTTCTTCTTCTTCTTCTTCTTCTTCTTCTTCTTCTTCTTCTTATTATTATTATTATTCTTCTACTAGTCTTCTTCTTCTTCTTCTTCTTATTATTATTATTATTCTTCTACTAGTCTTCTTCTTCTTCTTTTTCTTCTTCTTCTTCTTCTTCTTATTATTATTATTATTCTTCTACTAGTCTTCTTCTTCTTCTTCTTCTTCTTCTTCTTCTTATTATTATTATTCTACTAGTCTTCTTCTTCTTCTAGTCTTCTTCTTCTTCTTCTTCTTCTTCTTCTTATTATTATTATTCTACTACTAGTCTTCTTCTTCTTCTTCTTCTTCTTCTTATTATTATTATTATTATTATTCTTCTACTAGTCTTCTTCTTCTTCTTCTTATTCTTCTTCCTCTAATAGCCTTCTTCTTCTAGTCTTCTTACTAGTCTTTTTCTTCTACTGGCCTTTTTTCTTCCTCCTCCTCCTCCTCCTCCTCCTCCTCCTCCTCCTCCTCCTCCTCCTCCTCCTCCTCCTCCTCCTCCTCTTCTTCACGCTCAGTCCGACTTCGTGTTTTCCTTCTTATACATTTCTCCGTCATCTCTTTGGCCGTGGCGCTTGGCGCTGACAGGAATACGGCGTTCCCCCGTAAAACGTGAAAGAGCCTCACGGCCTCCGGAGCGCTTCAAGTCGTCGGCTCGCTCTCCGCCGTCGTCTTCGACTTCCTGTCGGTGTTTTACAGCCGAGACGCTTGAAGACGCAAGAAAAGCGGTCCCTGTAATTTCTCTGCGTCTTAAAGATACACTTTTATTTTTATTTTTATTGCAAATTAATCGCGGGCCTCCGAGTAGCGCCACGCTCGGCTGATATTTATCGACATGCAGCGCCCCTCAGCGCCTAATTGGCTGTTTGGAACTGACCCGACCCGCGACGGCTCCCTCAGCCGCCAGCTCCCCCCCCCCCCCCATAGACCACAAACCCTCGGTCCAGAGCTCGGCTGTAAATTTCCTTTCCTCCTCCTCCTCCTCCTCCTCCTCCTCCTCCTCCTCCTCCTCCTCCTCCTCCTCCTCCTCCTCCTCCGACGTCTTCATTACCCGAGTCGTTTAGTCGGCACACCGTGGAGCGGACCGACGTTTAGGTCATTTCCTCCTCTTGAGATCAGATATTGCGTTGCCACAAAAGGTAGCCATGTTGCCAGATCGGGGTGGGAGGGGGGGGGGGGGGGGGGACCCCTGCTAATCTAATTAGAGAGTGAGGGAAAGAGCCCCGCCCCCCCTTTTCTTTTTTAAAAAATGAAGCTGCGCGCCACAAACTCTCCCGCGGTAATGTCGGCGGCTCTAATTCTTCCGGACTCTCTCGCCTCCCGCAGACAGCCACATCCCTCGCTTCAGACGGAGGGAGGGAGGGGGAGGGAGGGAGGGAGGGAGGGAGGGAGGGAGAGGGGGAGCAGAAGAAAGAGAGAGTCCGAGAGATGATTTATGTCCCGCCGCGTACTCCAGCGACCGATAAGCGCAGAAGGGGGAAGCAGGCCGTAAAGCACGCCGATCAATGCCGGGCCGGTTCCCCGGCTCGCTCTTTTCTTTTTTGAAGAAAACCCCAAATGAGCTCAGATCTCCTGCCTTGTCGAAGCCAATCCCTTTGTTTTATGTCACCGGGGGCCTATTCCTTTCTTTTTTTTTTTTACGACGGCGTTCCCACTCCGTGAGAGGGAGGGGGCGTGGCCTGACGCACGGGGGTTCGGGCTCCTTGGTGAACCTTCGGCGTTGCGTAATTAGGGTTCTTCTTGTGGCGAGGGGACGTTTGCCGATCGCCGTAGTGGGAGGCCACTTAAAAAAAAGAGAGAGAAATAATTTCATTTGAGGAGTTATCGGGGGTTGTTGCTCCTCGCTTCTACCTCCGGCCCTCCGGTGCGTGGGACCCGCAGGTGGCCCGAGAGAAAGCCCGACGTATATTTCACGCTCGCTCCGCTCCGATCACTTCCACCTCGCTGCGTCGCGTCCGGTGGAGCGAGAAACTTTTACAAGAGAGAGAGGGATCGGTTTCCAACGCGCTCAGAAGTCCCAGCGTCTCTCCGTCGCTGTTAAACGGACCCGACGGCGACCGGTTAGACAGACCTGGAGGGGATTGACTCGGTTGTATAGAAGTTTATATGCTTCATGTGTTGAATTTGCATTCTCTCTCCTGACCACCCGGGGGGCGACTTTTCTGGTTGTATAGAAGTCTATGCTTCATGTGTTGAAGCTGCATTCTCTCTCCTGACCACCAGGGGTGACTCCTCTGGTTGTATATAAGTCTATGCTTCATCTAATAAAGCTGCATTGTCTCTCCTGACCACCAGGGGCGACTCCTCTGGTTGTATATAAGTCTATGCTTCATCTAATAAAGCTGCATTGTCTTTCCTGACCACCAGGGGCGACTCCTCTGGTTGTATAGAAGTCTATATAAATGACTCTACTTCTCTCTTTGACTCGGTGTTGCACGTACACTCGCTAACGTTGTCAGAAACAACCTCAACGTTACGAGGCCGTGAAGCCGAGAGGATTCACGTCACATTATTTATGTTCGCGTTCACTTTTAAAACTCCAGGTTCTTAGCGGTAAACACAGCGACGCTAATGGCGCCCTAACTCTTTATCGTCACGTGCACAACAATTACAGATAAGTAGCTGCTGGCCATGACACTCGAGATCTCAAGCACCCTTGACTTGTGTGTGTGTGTGAGTGTGAGTGTGTGAGTGTGTGTGTGTGTGTGAGTAGTAAAGTTGCCAAGTTTAAAGATCTTTTTTTGATAGGTTTTCCTCCTCTCTCTTTTTCTTTCTCCCCCTCTTTTCCCTTCGCTCGTATATTAAAATCTGCTGCTCCCCGACTCCCCGAGGGAGGGGGGGGGGGGGCTCGTCCCGCGGTACAGAACTTTCCTCATTTTTTCATCGTCCGGTTCTTCGAAATTGAAATTATTTTTGGAGGAAATTACTTTTTTATTTATTTATTTATTATTATACCACCAAAAAAAAAAAAGAAATCTGAAAAACACGCCGTGTGATTTATGTATTTGAGGTGTGATTGCGTGTGATGTGAAGTGTACTGTGTGCGAGCGCTTGTGTGTGTGTGTGTGTGTGTGTGTGTGTGTGTGTGCTTGTGTGTGAGTGTGTCGGTAAAGGTGCGGTGCCACACGTGTGTGTGAATGTCAGATTGCTTAATACGGCCTTAAAACACACAAACCTGCACACACCATACACACACACACACACACACACACACACACACACACACACACACAAGCAGTGGAAAGTGGCATCACGCTGACTTAGAGGAGAAAGGAATCCTCTGATTGGCCGAGACGGTTGATGGGCGGGACCCTCAGACCAGCGGTGTGAAATATGAAATGACGAGAAGTAAACATCCCAGATTTAAAGCGATACGCAGAAATAAAAGTTGGATGTGATCTGATCTGCGATCGTTAACAAAGTTAAAGAACATATTACATTCACTCACGTATTTTTGGTACAGAGAATAACCATTTAATCTGGATTAAGCAATTTAAATCAGTTGCATTTGTAAAAAAAGCATTTGAAGCACGCGTCCTCTCTCCGAGGTCAACGCCGCGGAGAAAACAAAGAAACGATTTAAAAACATTCCCCGACTTTAACCGAGGCGACGCTCACATCTTCTTTATTAAAGTCGAGAAACAGAAACACAGAAACACCTCAGGAGTTCACGTGGCGGCCATCGCTCGCCATCCACGACCCCCGTTGGAAACGCCGTCTCTCCTCCTCATCGTCTCTCCTCCTCACCGTCTCTCCTCCTCATCGTCTCTCCTCCTCACCGTCTCTCCTCCTCATCGTCTCTCCTCCCCACCGTCTCTCCTCCTCACCGTCTCTCCTCCTCACCGTCTGCTCCTCACCGTCTGCTCCTCACCGTCTGCTCCTCACCGTCTGCTCCTCACCGTCTGCTCCTCATCGTCTCTTCTCATCGTCTCTCCTCCTCATCGTCTCTCCTCCTCACCGTCTCTCCCCATCGTCTCTCCTCCTCACCGTCTCTCCCCCTCGTCTCTCCTCCTCACCCGTCTCTCCTCCTCCTCGTCTCTCCTCCTCCTCCTCCCCTCCTCACGCCTCCTCCTCCTCCCTCGCTCTCTCCTCCTCCTCACCCTCCTCCCTCCTCACCCTCGCTCCTCCTCACCATCTCTCCTCCTCACCCTCTCTCCTCCTCATCATCTCTCCTCCTCACCATCTCTCCTCCTCATCATCTCTCCTCCTCACCATCTCTCCTCCTCACCGTCTCTCCTCCTCCTCCGTCTCTCCTCACCATCTCTCCTCCTCGCCATCTCTCCTCACCATCTCTCCTCCTCACCATCTCTCCTCCTCACCGTCTCTCCTACTCCGTCTCTCCTCCTCCGTCTCTCCTCACCATCTCTCCTTCTCGCCATCTCTCCTCCTCACCGTCTCTCCTCCTCACCGTCTCTCCTACTCCGTCTCTCCTCCTCCGTCTCTCCTCACCATCTCTCCTCCTCGCAATCTCTCCTCCTCACCATCTCTCCTCCTCACTGTCTCCCTCCTCACCGTTTCTCCTCCTTGTCGTCTCCTCCCTCGTCGTTTCCCTCCTCGCCCTCTCTCCTCCTCACCGTCTCTCCTCCCTCATCGTCTCCCTCCTCATCGTCTCTCCTCCTCGCCTCCTCCCTTGCTCCCGCTCCGCTAATCTTCGTCGTGATTGAAGCCTCCAGACGCTCCGGGAGGAACCTTCCAGAAACCGAACGCCCCCGTGAAAGTCAAAACTTTCTTTCTTGTGGAGGGCGGCGAGGAATGTCGGCCATCTTGCCAATCCACAAGGACGCTCCTCTTTCTTTTCTTTTTTTCAGCGCGTGTTTACAGAGAAACGTCCCCGATGTGGGATAGATTTATGACTTATTTACTCTCCGGGGCCTTTTTGTTGGTAGGCTTTCTGATCACTTTCGATGCCTCGCGCCAGACCGCCGAGTGATGGCGGCGTGTAAACACACCCGCCGCGAGCTGGAGACAGGAATGTGTGTGTTAGTGTTTGTGTGCATGTGTGTGTGTGTGTGTGGGTGTGGGTGTGTGTGTGTGTGTGAGAGAGAGAGAGAGAACAAGGCAGGGAATCTCTGTATTTTCAACCACGTATCAGTGTGTGTGTGTGGGGGGGTCTGTGTGTGTGTATGTGTGTGTGTGTGTGTGTGTGTGTGTGTGTGTGTGGATGTGTATGAGAGAACAAAGCAGGGAATTTCTGTATTTTCCACGAAGCCTCAGTGTGTGTGTGTGTGTGTGTGTGTGTGTGTGTTTGTCTGTATGTGTGTATCTTTATGTGTGTGTGTGTGGTTCTGTTTGTGTATGCAAGTGTGTGTGAGAGAGTACAAGGTAGGGAATCTCTGTATTTTCAACCAAGTATCAGTGTGTGTGTGTGTGTGTGTGCGTGTGTGTGTGTGTGTGTGTATGAGAGAACAAAGCAGGGAATCTCTGTATTTTCCATGAAGCCTCAGTGTGTGTGAGTGTGTGTGTGTGTGTCTATGTGTGTGTGTGTGTGTGTGTGTGTGTGTGTGTGTGTCTGTGTGGGTGGGTGTGTCTGTTTGTGTGTGTGCGTATGTGTGTGAGAGAGTACAAGGCAGGGAATCTGTATTTTTAACCAAGCCTCAGAGTGTTTGTGTGTGTGTGTGTGTGTGTGTGTGTGTGTGCAGTACGTGGATGTGTGTGTTCATTTAAATGG
Source organism: Liparis tanakae (assembly GCA_036178185.1). NCBI lineage: Eukaryota > Metazoa > Chordata > Actinopteri > Perciformes > Liparidae > Liparis > Liparis tanakae. The sequence goes on along the minus strand of CM070092.1, from coordinate 3,461,406 downwards.
TCTTACCTGTGTGCCTATACGTGTCCAGGTGTGACGGTATAGTACTGTTACTCGCTGCACTTTTATTTTATGTAACTTTAAGCTTCTACTCCACTACTATGTTTTAACTTTTTAACTCATCAGCAGCTTAAGTTTCTTCACACTCTGTTTCTCCTCCTGGTCGTGTTACGTTTGTTCGATATCTCCTCAGAAAAGTAACTTTTTGGGGCGTTTTCCTGCAACACCTGGCAATATCCGTTAGCTAGCTACACGCTAGCAGTCCTTTCAAAATAAACTTCCATGTAGGAAGCTTAAATAGTTCAGGTTGAGGCAATGCAACGTCAAAGTTGGGTTTAGAAATAAATTAAATACTTAGTTTGTACAATTAATTTATAAAACATGATACTGTGCTCGTTAAAATTCGCTTCACGATAACCTTAAAATACGGTGTATGTATTAAAGCGTCACAGGTAATACTCCAATAGGATGTATATCAATAACAAGTTTAATACTTTGATGTGAGACTTTTAAAAGTACTTCCACGTTTGCACATGTCCTGAGTGTCTTTCTGATACGTGTGTGTGTGTGTGTGTGTGTGTGTGTGTGTGTAATGAGTCTCTTGTAATCAGCGCCTAATGGAGGATCAATCAGGTGGAAGATAAACACACGAGTGTAACTCGCTCCACGACCACAGAGCGTCGGTACATCGTTCACACGGACCTCTTTATACTCCTAATGTTGTAATTAAAGAGAATTCTTCTCTCACACGCGTTTGATTGGAGGACTTTTAGTTTCCTGCACACCGGGTCTCATCCCTCACAGTGTTGGCGGCGCAACAAGCAGACACTCGTTTCCTCAAAGCATTCCTTAAAGAGAAGAAATAACACTGAGCCGGACCACCACAGTAAATAAGCACCACGAAAGGGCCATCCATCCCATAATACTTCAGCCAACATGTTAGGCACAACAAATCAAAATGGATTATCATCCCGTTGAAGATCTTTCGATATCGCGTCTTTATTACGGCCTCTTTACGTGAAGTCAGGTACGTTTCCTGCTCTCGTAAGACGCTTTGAGAACAGGTGGACGTAATAAAAGCATCGATTTCTCTTTACGGTCGCGGCATACCGGGACACGTAAATACAACTAAGCCCGCGTCAATATTAATAAGTCAAAATGTCGGCTGTGAAAATAGAGATGTATGAAGGAAGAAAAAAAAAGGTTGCACACACCAGGCTCTCCGCGGGTTCGTAAAAAGACAAGAAAGAAAAAAAGGTTTGGCGCGCCGCAGCTCGCGTTGGACGAAGACATCAAAAGCAATCGCTTCAACAAAAAGAAAAGAAGAAAATCCCCCTTTTTCCAAAAATTCTAAGTCCCTCGTAAAAACCAGAGAACATGTGCGGGGACAAATGCATCTTCAAAAGCGACAAAAGAAAAGTTTTTTAAACGAAGTTTATGGTAAAATGTGTTCTTGCGTCATCGTCCGAAAACATCTGGCGTACGCCGTAAACGTCTGGACCGCCGGACACCGAGCCGCTGGGTGATCACGTCACGACACCTCCACCTGATTCAGTCTCCATCACAATATGGCTGCAACAAAGCTGCATTCTCTCGACTGACCACCAGGGGGCGACTCCTCTGGTTGTATAGAAGTCTACACTTCATGTGTTGAAGCTGCATTATCTCTCCTGACCACCAGGGGGCGACTCCTCTGGTTGTATAGAAGTCTACACTTCATGTGTTGAAGCTGCATTATCTCTCCTGACCACCAGGGGGTGACTCTTCTTGTTGTATAGAAGCCTATGCTTCATGTGTTAAAGCTACACTCTCTCTCCTGACCACCAGGGCGTGACTCCTCTGGTTGTATAGAAGTCTATGCTTCATGTGTTGAAGCTGCATTCTCTCTACTGACCAACAGGGGGCGACTCCTCTGGTTGTATAGAAGTCTATATAGTGACTCTACTTCTCTCTTGATGTGTTCCTTCAGTAAACATTGTAAACATGGGTTTATGTCTCAGTCTCTAGTTTCAAGTCTTCTTCTATACAGCATGATGTCATCATTTAGTACATTATGGTAATTTAGAGTCAAACAGACCATGAAGCAGGGTGTGTGCTTTGGGGGCGGGGCTTCAAGGTGATCGACAGATCGTTGTCCCTAGAGACGTCTACTATTTGCATTCCAAATGTGGAAACTCCTCTTCTTCATTAGTTTCAAAGAAAGAAAAAAAAAACTTTGCGCTGAAATTCTTTTGGAAATCGAGGCTTGGAAACATCGGCCCACAAACCAACGGGTGACGTCACGATGATCACGCCCACTTCAGCAGAATCCAGGTGAAGTCAGTCAGACGGCCATGAGAGAGATGTTTTTACGTGAGTGTCTTTTTATAAACTCGGAACCCGAAAATAAACGATTTGGATGGAACGCCAAACGGGCTGTCGCTGCAGTTGCAGCCGGTCACCAGCAGAGGTCTGTTTTGGTCGCGGGTCATCCGAGTGGAGGGTAATCCTGCGTCGGGTTAGAGTCGCGGTAAATTTGCTCAGAATAGCCGAGGCGGGCGGGCGCCGCCCTGCCGCATGACGGAGAGCCTCAGTAACGGAGACGCATGACATCACCGTCATGTGACCGAAGACCTTCTGTCCGCGTTAGAAAGCTGCAGCTCCTTCGGGGTCACGGTCCGTCTGCAACGTTCCGACAGGAAGTCCCACCTCCTCCTCCTCCTCCTCCTCCTCCTCCTCCTCCTCCTCCTCCTCCTCCTCCTCCTCCTTTTGTTCTAATGAAGCCCCCGGGAGGTTCTGGAAAAGCCCTGGAACCGAACGCGGTCCATCCCTTTCCAAACCGCCGCCTCCTCCTCCTCCTCCTCCTCTTTCTCCTCTTCGGTCCCAGCGAGCTCTGGACCAAACCCTTCTCGGCCCTTTCTCTTGCACACTGACCCGTCGCCGCGGCAACTGCAAACAGGGGCGGGGCCAGGGTCCCGGCTATGATTTCAACAGATGTCACGGCAACGCCGGACGGGGCAGAGCGGCCTTTTCCGTGGATTTGATCCACAGGCGACGCGCTTCACGTCATCATCGGGGCGAGAGCTCCATATTTAGCTCCCCGTGTTTGGGCGTGGCCCCGAACTCCGGGTATGGACCCCAGAATATAACGACCTATCTCACCCGGCACGCCCCCCGGTATCCTCCTATTGTCCCGGGTCATGCGTCACGCCATCTCGCGACATGGGGATTGTTCTGCGCCACAGTCGGCGGGGGGGAGGAAATGCTTGGGAACTCCACTTCCCAGCGTGAGAGGAGAGACGGGATAGAGCGGTTCCCCGGAGGCCCCCCGGCTGGCGGACCCTCGGCGAACGCCAAAATATGCAGAGGTCGCCAGATTCCTATCGGGGCGAGAGCCGCTGAATGTGACTGACACCGAGCGGCAATAAGCCCTCGACTCCGGTGAGACGCGCTGTTTATTTGCATGCAGATAAACGTCAAGCGAAACCGCTCCGGGTTTCAAACAACGCCTTCAGGAGGAAACAATCGGACGGGAGGGAGAGGAATGTCCGCTCAATCAGAGCGGCGGCTAGAAAACAAGTAAAAACAAACAGCAGAATAACTGTTCTGTTTTATTGGCTCGTCAAAAGCCATCTGCACAGCCGTTACGTAACAGTACAGCGCGGCTGGAGCGGCGCTTTGGATTTACATTCATCTGATTTTAACTGTTGTATTTAGGCTTTTTTTTGTGTCTTTACTGCTTTTTTATACATTTTGGAGAAATTACCAGCAACAAACAAAACAAATGATTAATTTAAACAATATGACGCTGTGGTATAGATAAAACTATCCAACATTATATGTAGTTAAAAGCTCCACCTCCTCCATGCTACAAGCATCAGTAATATAGTTTTCCCATAGTAGGATACATATAATTACGTACTTTAACAGTACATTTAGCTGTTAATACTTAAATAAATAATTAAATAATTAATAACAAATAATAACATTAAAAATATAATATAATAATACATATTATATATATTATATTATTCTAATATATATTATATATACTATATTATATATATATATATATATATATATTATGTATTTTAATATATAGAATATTATATTCTAATATATATATATATATATATATTAATTGATCAATCCATAAGGAAATAATTATGAATTAAATATTAATGATTATTTAATCCAGCTATTGGCTCCAATATCTTAATCTGCAGATTATGGACGGAGGTTCAGGGTAAATATTTAGATGTGGATATTGTCTGTTAGTTGTGTTTATAACCTGATCTGAACTTCCCTCGCATCTTAAAGGAGACAAAGGCCATTTTAAAACTTCTTAACCATGTTAAAACATCCCCGAACTCATTAGCACTGGTGTATATATATATTTTAGTTTGCATCCAAGGGTCAGAATATTAATCAATCATAAAGTAAAACATTAGTTTAGCGGTGCTTTTGTAGGAGGCTGTACTTTCAGGTTTGTACACGATCACACGCACACACACTAAATCTACCCTTTCATCACCCCACCAGTAGAGGTCGCTGTTCTCCTGCCGCACGCCGCTCCTCCGGGGTGTCGAGCTGCACCTTTAGTTGGTCCTCAGGTGGAGGCGTGTCTGCTTCAACTTCAGGAAACACCTTGAGATGACCTCATACCTCAAACAAAAAACAGCTGAACAAATAAACAACAGGTAATATACAGCTGGATCGAATACCAGAAGCTTTAAAGCAGATGTGTTGAGAGTTACATTATAGAGATGTACTATGACTTGTTATGCATAGATTTAGGCAGCTTGTGGTAGCATTCAGTTTTTTGACAGAAAGCCGATTGAGCTGTTAAATCCGAACAAGGTGTGACTTGTCTGCTCCGAGAGGCACTCGGTTCCAAAATGTTTAAACCCGAGTCTCGAATAAATTGTGCCAATAGTTCAGTTGCAGTGAAAAGGCCTCTGGAGAATCCTCAAAGAGCATCACAGAGAACGAGCTCACCAAAACAACCACAACATGTCCCAGAACACGTGAATAAAAAGCCCATCGATTGGCCAGCTGCCGATCAATAACTCTAAAAATGTTGGCTGTCCAAAAGGAACCTCCAGCTTGATCAATGGATCGATCGTCTATCGGTATTTTATATTTGCAATAATGTCAAATCAACCATTTAGCCTGTCTCCTATTACATTTATTTTTTGACTCTTTACTTATTTATTATACCGTGTTTTGTTATTTTACTAATATTACATTTTTGTTGCACTGCAATTGTTACAACAGAATAAAGGATTATCTTTAATAATACAAATAATATCTATTAATTACCTGGAGCATTTCCTCTTTTGACACGTATGATATCTTTTCTGAGAAAAAATTAAAAACTTTTTGTTGACAACAATATATATATATATATATATATATATATATATATATATATATATATATATATATATATATATATGTGTTCTTATTAAAAGGGAGTTGTACGTTAATAAAACTGACAAATATTTACATAATTTTTAATTATAATTACTTCCTAAAATGAATATAAATGTTCACGTCCATGTTGTATTGTTATTAGCTGGTATTATGTGAGGAAACTTTAGCTTTAAAGTTTCTACTGGATAATTAGTATAGCAGCAGAATAGCTGTTGTTATAATAATTTGAGAGGAAATAAAACCCCAAAAGGAGAAGACCGAAACCTGAACTTCACTGAAGGTCAAATCACTCCATCGTCCCAATATTTGAGTGTAGAAAACAACAATTATTAGTTCACATAATTAGAATTAAAATCAGAAACGGTCCGGCAGACCTTCAATGGCGTTAAATCAAACGCTCCGCACACCCACGCAGGTGTTTTCACTCACCGGTCCGATCGGACATCTGGTCAGGATGAAACCGCCTCGACGGCCGCCGCCGCCACGCTAATTAGAGCGATAAAGTTTTGACACAAACAGGTGGCGGCGTGAGAGCGAGGGAGGTGTCCGTCAAAAGGGAGTCACGCCAACGCCGTCTCCCAAAGAAATAAAACAAGTGAACTGGGGGTGTGAAGGTTCTGAAAATGAAACTAACCCTAGCTGATGTTTATATATCAGAAAAAGTTTTTTCACATGTATAAATAGCGAGGAGACGTTTTTTATTAACGACTGGAATATGTTCGCCGGCTGCATTTGAGTCAACGAAGCGCTATATTTATTATTTAATACAATTCCAGTTAATATGACACCGGGCTCCGGATGTTTGCATCCACGAGTCCCGAGTGGTTAAGTTTAGGTTTAAGTTTAGGACGGCTGAAAGTAGAGCACGAGAGAACATATCTCTCCTCCCCGCATAGCAATAAAACACGTCATCTCACTTTAGAAAAGATCAAATGCAGAGTCATTCGGAAATGGACGAAGATGACATTAAATTAATCCAGACGCACATGTAATATGCGTCTCAGTGGGCTCTTCAAAACTTGTAGACTCTGTGAAAGGAGGACCAAAAGGCGAACTGCGGCTTTGATGACATTTTCTTTCGGCGTGAACAGTGACAACATCTCTTTGGGTAAGGAAACATTTGTTTTTCTTTGCCGTTGGAACACCATGGCTAACTTTCAAAGAAACACGTCGTCAACGTTGAAAAAAAAAAGTTTTATCGTTGTGAAAAGCTGGTAGTTACATGCTTGAAAGACATGGTTTACTTTTTTAAACGATGGAAGTTAACTTTTGGAAAACCTGTTGAAACATCGTGAAACGATGGTGGTTAATGTTGAATCACGTGGCTAACGTTGAGAAACTGTGGACGTTAACGTAGGAACATGTAGCTAACGTTGAGAAACTGTGGACGTTAACGTAGGAACATGTAGCTAACGTTGAGAAACTGTGGACGTTAACGTAGGAACATGTGGCTAACGTTGAGACACTGTGGACGTTAACTTTGAAATATGTTACGAACGTTGAGAAACTATGGACGTTAACGTAGGAACATGTAGCTAACGTTGAGAAACTGTGGATGTTAACGTAGGAACATGTAGCTAATGTTGAGAAACTGTGGATGTTAACGTAGGAACATGTAGCTAACGTTGAGAAACTGTGGACGTTAACGTAGAAACATGTGGCTAATGTTGAGAGACTATGGACGTTAACGTAGAAACATGTGGCTAACGTTGAGAGACTATGGACGCTAACGTAGGAACATGTGGCTAACGTCGAGAAACTATGGACGTTAACTTTGAAATATGTTACGAACGTTGAGAAACTATGGACGTTAACGTAGGAATTTGTAGCTAACATTGACAAACTATGGAAATGAATATAGGAACATGTGACTAATGTTGAGAAATTAGGAAGACGTGGTTTACGTTGTGAATCGTGACGTTTATCGTAAGACCATGTGTTAATGTTAAATCACGTGGATAACGTTGAGAAACTAGCTATGGACGTTAACGTAGAAATATGTGGCTAACGTTGACAAACTATGGACGATAACGTACAAACATGTGGTTAACGTTGAGAACCGGTGGATTTTAACTTAGGAAGATGAGGTTAGGTTCTGAAACAATGGACTTCAGGTCCGAGCCACTAAACCCTTAGTTCTTGTTAGTAAAAACACGGTTTGGTTTAAGCCACAGACGTACCTTCGAGTGACTGGCAGAACGTGACCACCTCCCTCACACACATCGTGGACTTCATCTCTGCTCATATACCGCGTCAGACTGTCCGATAATGACGTGACGGGCTCAGGGGAAAGCCAGTTGAAAGCCCGGTGCTTCTCGTGCGGTCCATAAAAGGTCTTATGCGTCGCCGTCGAGACGCCGCTGCCCAACCGTCAGTAGTTGGCGCCTTTGGACTCAGACCGACCGTTCTTCTGTGCGTGTAAGCAGAATTTCTTGGTAGACGAGGCTACAAATTCAAACACTATTACATTTCATTGAGCTATCCCACTATCAGGGACCCACTGTGATATTATTGAATGGCAAAGCTTGGCAGAAATAAAACTGATGGCGCAGAGTCTGTATTAAGTGTTAATGAGATTCAGCCCAGACACATTGACTTAACATTAGTCAGAACGCCGGCTGCTCCCTCTGTACAGTAACCCAGTGGAATAAATGCTCTGGGAACCGTCCAGAAAACTCCCAGGAACCTAAAGAGCGAAGGAAGCCATAAAAATCATAAAAGGTTGACTTCACTCTTTTGAATGATTCGGCTTATTGGAACAGCATGTTGAGGCCGGACCGTCAGAGTGATGCAATATGGTCAGGGCTCCTGCGCAGCCATTGGTCGGAGCGTGCGCCGCTTGGCATCGTGGAGCGGGGAGTTTGGCGTGCGGGGAGGGTTTTGGTCGGATGGGCGGCGGGCGGGCGGGCAATTTCAAATCGAACAAATAAAAATCACTAATGGCCCCCCCCGTTCAACAAATTGAGAGGTCTGGAGTCGTTCCCCCGCCTGGCACCCATTCCCTCTCGCTTGAAAGATGGCGAGGAGTGTGAAAGCCGGGGGGGAGAGGGAGGGGTGTGGGGGGGGGGGGGGGGATGAAGCGAAGGAGGGCGTTTACAGATTTAGTCTGGGAGGAAACTGGCTTAGCACTGTGGCTGGAGCCGGAGCCCGGTGCCGCTTTTTATTTTTTTTATTTTGGCGGTTGCACCGGGACCAGATCTAAATTGGTTTTCTTTTCTTTCGTTTTTTTTTTTTTTTAAGTGGCGACCCCGGGCTGTTTGAGGTGTGGTCTGACTCGTTGGAGGCCCTGCAAAGCATCAACGCACGTCTGCTCGGGGCTCCGATGCCTTTAAAGCTGGAGGCGGAGGGGAACCAACCGCCCCCCCACCACCCCACCACCCCCCGTTATAGACGATGATCTCACCCCTCGCCGTCCGCGGTGCCATTACAGACGTAGAAAATGGCCACCTTAGAGCGGCGCTGTGTCTCGATTAGAGCGGGGAAACCGGACCGCGAGGAGACCGACTTTTTTTTTACAAAGATCTCATCCGTGTCCGACGGGAGCCGTTAAAACTCTCCAATGTCGACTTTTTAAAAGGGAAAATCCGTCGATTAATATTTCTATATTTCTCTATCCATAGCAGCCGGATTTTAATTTACCATGATATCATAAAAAATAAAAAAAGGCAGCGCTCAAATATCTCAATAAAAACACTTTAATTCTCATATTAAGAGACATTTTTAAGCGTTTATTTGAGAGTCTCCTCTCAGATTTGTACAACTGTTTCACTCTTACACAAATTGCAGAGGGGTAAACACACACAAACGCACACAAACACACACACACATGCACACGCACGGTTTTGTCCATCTCAAGTGAGTTTAAAAATAACAAATTGCCTTCACAGCCGTCCTCTGGCGCTTCCTCGCTGTCACTCCCGGGGAAGGCCTCCGTCCTCCTCCGGTAATGGAGCTGTAAGCGGAGACACCGTCTCCCTCCGTCACCCCGTCTCCCGACATCCCGGCGTGTCGTCCACGTTCCTGAACCAAACCGTCTGCTGTAAATCTGCGGCTGAAGACTGAAGGGAAACGAGCAGCGACGACAGTTTCCCTCGCCGCCTGCAGATGTTCAGCGGCGCCCTCGTTATTAAAAAAAAACATTGTCGTTGTGATCCGGGAGCTGACGTCCAGATACGCCGGTATCGTCACAGTATGACAAAAAAAGAAGTGAAATGAGACAAACTTTGTACAAATTAATCCAAAAGAGTGACAACTTGACGGTATATTTCTATCTCACGCTGTATACTCTATTTTCTGTTAAATTTGAAGGGAAATTCCACGCCAGCAATCGTTTCATAAGAGCAGTTTATTTCAGAAGGTGGAAATATTCCTGAAGTAAAAAATCATTAAAGAGACCTCTCCTCTCAAAGAATTCAGTTTTTATCATGCCGGTCGTTTAATTTAGGATATATATTGGGTTTATATCTTTATACATCATAAGTGTTATACGCTCTGACATGTTTCCACACACACACACACACATGTTATCACACGGTTTCGTAAAGGTCACCCGGGACTTGTGCCATTATATATTTCCTTAATTGTTATTGTCATCAATGCTTCTCTCTTATTATCAAAGTGAAGGTTTTTAATGTACAATCTAGTTGAAGTAACATGTTATTCGAACCCTTCTATTTTGCATTATTTTGTTGCTTATTATATGCACTATGGTTGTCATATAAGTGTGTGTGTGTGTGTGTGTGTGTGTGTGTGTGTGTGTGCGTGTGTGTGTGTGTGTGTGTGTGTGTGTGTGTGTAATAACAGTCTTTGTCATGGTTTATAATTACAACTGCGTTATTTTATTTGGTCAGTAATTATTCTATTCTTATTTTATATATATTTAAAAACACATCTGCTCACGGAAATCCCAGCATGTTATAAACCATTTATTACATGTTTATATTGTGTTCATTAATGCACGTTAAAGTGTTCCTGGTTGTTTTACAGCTCTACTTTCCTGGTGTCTTTTGGTGAAGCTAAAGTGCATCGCTGCTCTTATGTGGACTCATAGTTGTGCATGTTATAAACCCTTTATTACATGTTTATATTGTGTTCATTAATGCACATTATATTGTTCCTGGTTGTTTTACAGCTCTACTTTCTTGGTATCTTTTGGTGAAGCTCTCGCTGCTATAATGGGGATTCAAAGTTGGGCATGTTATAAACCTTTTATTACATGTTTTTATTGTATTTATTAATGCACATTTAAGTATTCCTGGTTGTTTTACAGCTCTACTTTCCTGGTATCTTTTAGTGAAGCTAAAGTGCATCGCTGCTCTTATGTGAATTCGCAGTCGTGCATGTTATAAACCGTTTATTACATGTTTATATAGTGTTCATTAATGCACATTAAAGTGTTCCTGGCTGTTTTACAGCTCTACTTTCCTGGTGTCTTTGAGTGAAGCTCTCGCTGCTCTCGTGGGGATTAGAAGTCGAGCACATTGCTGTTTCCACGAAAAAGAAAAGAAACCCAACCCGAAGCCGCCGGCAAGCGGGGAGCGTGTGAGAAATGGACTAAAGTGGCAGTTGCGTGTTTGTTTTGGTGACGGCGGCGGCGGCAGGGAGCCGTGTGTAATCCTTCCTGCCCCGAGTGACTGACAGCCACAGGTCTACCTTCGCTTTCTGTCGACTGAGGGGGAAAAAAACCGCCGACAGCCTCGCCATCAGAAACAGGGCGACCCCGGCGGCCTCTGCTCCCCAACGACCCCCCCCTTTCTCACCTCCTCTTCTTCACCGAGGTTCTACTCCCTTCTTCATTCGACACGTACTCATTAATTCGTTTGTGCTAAAGATATTCACACTATCATTATGTTAACATTAAAATTCAGCTTTTAATCAGTTCAGACAGGAAACGCCTCTTGTTTATTAAATCAGCCATCACGATGTTTCAGTATTGACGATACAAATAAATAATAAAATAATGATATCACGTTAATAACACGCATTTGATCATATTATGTCAACAATCTAAATAATGTAGCCCATCTTTATTTAGTTAGGAAACAGACTCTCTCGCATCACTCTATACTTTTAATTTGTTAAAAAATACACACATAAATAAAGATAAAGTAAATTTGACTGATAGCATTAGTTCATTTTTTTAAAATCAATGTCGCGATAATATCATTATCACCACTTCTTTTGGCCACAAAATACTGAAAAATCTGATATAACCTTAATTCACCTGTAGGGAGGACAAATAAGGACACAGTAACACACACACACACACACACACACACACACACACACACACACACACACATATATATATATATATATATATATATATATATATATAAATAATATATATAAATGTATATATAATATATAAATATGTATATCATATATATATATATAAATATATAATATGTAAAATATATATAATTTTTTATAAATCACCGATTCAATAAATAAAATGTGTTAAGGAAATACGTTTTAATTGTTGGGCCGATATGCGGGAACCTCAAAATCACTGCAAAAACACTTTTCACAATAAAAGCCCAACGTTGGCCCGGCCTATGAGTGTAAGCCTCGCTTATTCACACAGTGGGGTATTTTTGACTCAAATAGCCCACGAGGGGCACAGACTATTGACTGAAAACATCCCCACGGGCCACCGCTACTGCAGGGCCGGCGATTGGAAACACGTGTGTAATATTAATACCTGCTCAGGAACCCTAAATATAGAGCCTGGACTAACCTGCTAATAGCCTTAATTTGTAAGGTAAACAGTAGAAGAAGTTGACACTCACTCACCTAAGGTGCCTTTCCTCTGCTGCGCTGCCTCGGCTGCCTTTGGAGGGACTGTGTGCGTGTGTGTGTGTGAGTGTGTGTGTGAGTGTGTGTGTGTGTGTGTGTGTGTGTGTGTGGGGGGAACAGCAGCAAAGTTACAGCCTTCCTCCGCCGCGCTATCTGCTAAAGTCATTTTCTCTCAAAGAGGAATTAATTTCCTCTCTCAGGCGGCCCACAGCGCCCGTGTGTCGTCCGCCAGGCGTTACCGTGACGATCCGTCTGTGAAGAACCCTATAGAATTATATTTAGTTTGAAGTGTTACTTCTTTTCTTTAAATCTGAACGGCGTGCACTTTAAAATCTCATTAGCAGAAGTCACATTGCCGCTTTTTGGGATTTCAGAGATTTGGAGGATGGGGAGAGCGTGTGCCTGTGTGTGTGTGAGGTGATAATCATCTTTAATGTTTCTTAAATATAAAAAAATACGTATTCACAAGGCTCTAATCGTGTTATTACAGACAACATATTTTAATTGCAAAGATTAGAACCATCACATCTCATCTGTCTCAGTATCAGAAGTGGTATGAACGAGTGTGAGGGTGAGTACATCTGCTGTAGTTTTATTTAAACTAACAATTATTATTATAATAATAATAAAAGTAAGAGAGGAAGCATAAAAGACTTTCTTCTTTCCCTCCCGGGTGTTTACCGCCTTTTTTTATTCTCACTTCACTTCTGGAAAATAACACATTTATGACCAAAATGATGAAGGTGAGGAGCTGACCTTGTGTTTGATGTATGCCGAAGGTCGAAGGTGGCTGAGATATTTCATCTTAATGCTAAATGATAAATCGTTTCCGGTGTGGGTGTGTGTGTGTGTGTGTGTGGGGGGGGGGGGATTTCTTCCTACTCTCAAGACGAAGATATGTCATCTAAAAATAATAATAAAAAGCACTTTGCGGCACGGCTGCAGTGATTAACACTAATTTTAAAGCCAACAACAATAACAACAAGTGTTATCCCGCAGGTCAAACCGGTGTCGCCGTGTATTTATATTTGACGACGTGAGGTGTTTCATTTAAAAAAACCAAGATTGAAAAATCCTACGCCGAAGAAAAAAAGAAAGAACAAAACCCGATTCTATAAAATAATTGCCTGCACTAAATGAAACTGTGGTTGTGTGTTTTTTAAAGAGTAGTACACGTTAACCTTCAATTGAGACTGGACACGTTAAAAAACTATTTTTTTTAGGATTATTATTTTGGAATAAAACTTTTTTTTCTTGAAGTAGCGGGGAGTAAAACACACAGAGACTCCGAGGCAGACGAAACAACGCGCACAGGAAGCCGTTTGAAGCCGCCTCCCACTAGACCAACAGTGTTTTAAAGGGTCAGCGCTGACAAAAGACGGGCCGACACGCCGAGTTAACCCCCGACACCTCGCTGCCCCCCCCCCCCCCCCACCACCGCGGGGGACGTTTACTTTTTTTTTTCAAAGGGAAAAACAAGAGAGAAAAAAACATGGCCACCGGAGGTCAGATCCAAGTCCAAAATAAATTGCCCTCTTTTTTTTTTTTTTCCTCCGAGGCTCTCGGCCATTTTAATAGCGCAGATTTATTGCGCCGTGCTTTTTTGGAGGCCGATCGTATGCATGTGGTCAGTGAGACGCGTACGCAGCCCGTGACCCAGCCTCCCTCTCACGTTACACCCTATTTATAACATCCCCTCCGCCCGGCTCCCCTCGTTCTGCAGTAGTTTCCTAGTGGGAAGCCTCCTCCTCGCGCTCCTCCGGTCCCCCCCTCCTCCGCTCCTCCTGACATCCGAGAGGCTCGGCTGCAGCTCGCCCCCGGGCCGACTGTTTACCCCGAACGGGCCCGCGGCGACCGGCCCCACGCTCCGGATTACCACAGGACGCCATATCCCCCCCAAAAAAACACACTTTGCTTTCTGCTCCGACTCATCCAGAGAGTAGACTGAATTTTTCTTTAAAAAAAACTGGAGAAAAAAAAGATTTTTTTGAGGAGAAAGTGAATCGTGGATATGTGCTTGTGATTTCATCTTTTTTTTCTGGGGTTGTTTTTTTTTTACTAACTTTTAACTTCATCACCTTTTCCTGGAGGCTGTGTGTGAGTGTGTGTTAGCGAGTGTGTGTGTGTGTGTGTGTTGTGATGGATCACACGCTGTTCGGGTGCCTGCGGAGCCCCCACGCCCCGGCTCAGGCCCTGCACCCCGCCTTCGCCCAGTCCCCCCTGACCCTGCACGGACGCTCGGACCACGTCTCCTACCCGGACCTGGCCTCTTCCTCCTCCTCCTCCTCCACCTCCTCGCCGTCCCCCTGCATCATCTCCAGCTACCCGGTGGACGACGGCCTGTTTCCCGGCGGGCAGCACCACCACCACCACCACCACCACCACCACCCTCACCGCGGACACCAGCAGCAGCAGCAGCAGCAGCAGCAGCATCACCACCCGCCTCAGCACCACGCGTCATGGCACATCCCGCAGATGCCGTCGCCGGGCGGGAACACGCGCCTCAGCCTCTGCCACCCGCACCCCCTCTCCACCCACGACGGCGGGCCCGTGGCGGCGGCGGCCCCGGACCTGGGCCACCCCGGGGGGCCCAGCATGTGCGCCAGCACCCCGAGTCTGGGCATCGGCAGCACCCCGACGGGGGCCTCCTGCGCGCCCGCAGACTTCGGCAGACAGACTCTGTCGCCCGCCGAGGCCGAGAAGAGGAACGGCAAGAGGAAAAGTGACAGTTCAGGTAAGAGGAGGACAGACTTTCTACTTGATGTTTTGCTCGACCTCCGTCCGACACCTCGTTATTCAGTCTTATTGTTGCACGAAACATCGTTGCATAAATATCATCATTTTTTTGGAGCAAGCCCCCCGAGCCGAGCTCAGGAATAACACGCTCGGTCTGTCAACGGCACATTGCTGTCGAGACTCCCGCGGCTCGGATAGGGAAAACAAAACCAAACACAAAAAAAAGGAAAAGCTGCGTGAGAAAGCAGTTTGTAGGTGTCGGTCGACGCAGCGGGCGGACGGCGGCGTGGAGTCGGAGGGGCCGCGGCGCGGAGTCAGAGGGGCCCGGCGGAGCCACGGTGGCCACATCTGACTGCAGCTTCTTTTGTTTAACTTTTTCCTTTTTTTTTCAAAAATCACATCTGGCTTGTTGCGAAGCTCCTCGGAGGGCAGCGAGGGAGGCGTACGGTAAATAATTAATGTCACGGATTGTAAAAGACTTCACCCGGCCACGCTGCCCCCCCCCCCCCCCCCCCTCCCCACCCCCGATGCACGCAGGCGTTTTTCAGCTTTTTACTTCTATAAATGTTGAATGAATAGTTTTTATTGAAATCTATTAGTCGAGTAGTATCTGTGTAGGATGTGATCATTTTAATTTATCACAATTATATACATTTTTGAGTCGGATTATGAAGTAAACCCTTATTCAGAAGTGAGATTTATGAAAGTGGTTTGTATATAAAAAATCTAATATATAAATATGAATATATATATATATATATATATATAATTATATATATATATATATAATTATATGTATATTGTTGACTCTGTATATATATTCATATAAATATTTATTAATTAAAAATATATATAAATATAAATAAATATATGTATATTTTTTACTATATATATTTATATATATATTCATATCAACATCAATATATGTATGTATACAAATAAAATATATGTAAATGTGAATATATATATTGTTGACTCTACATACATATATATATGTGTAGAGTCAACAGTATATATATATAAATATATGTATATATATACTCTTGACTATATATACAGTATATGTATGTATGTATATATATAAATATATGTATATAAATGTTTATATATTTATGTAGAGTCAACAGTTTATATATATATAAATATATATATATATATATATATATATATATATATATATATATATATATATATATATAAACTCCTAACTCTATATACACAGTTTATATATGTATGTATGTATGTATGTATATATATATATATATATATATATATATATATATATATATATATATATATATATGTAGAGTCAACAGCAAAGTGAACCGGCGCTGTGAGCTCCAAGGCCATTTTCCTTTTTATTGTTTCTTGGGAAATTTATGACTTTGAAAAAAAGAAGTGTGACTTGACTTCTGACCTCTTGATCACTTCATCGTCATTGAGGGCCGTGTGAAGTTTTTTTCAAGATGATCCGCGAATCGAAAAGCTCCATTTAAAGCTTCACGTATGTATTAATAATAACATACAAAAAGAGACTCACCGACGACACCTCTTTGCACATTCATGAAGAAATCCCTCTTTTTTGAGGGACTGCACTCAAATAGGTGACACCTCCCACGATGACACGCTGGACGTTTCCAACCTGCGGTCCAACGCGATAATCAATCACGCCGCGGTAAACTGTCGGGGTCGGGTCGCCGGTGTCCTGGCGGAGGGAACGTGATATTAGCGAGACTTCTAAAGTTTTTCCAGGGAAAGCGTGCCGTCCATTTGAGGATCGCGGGCCCCCCATCGCCGCCGACCCCGCACCCTTTTTTATAGGCCTCTCCGGGGTCCCGGCAGCGTATCACCTGCACCGGACCACCGGCTGAAGCTCCCTGCACGTGACCCTGGAGGATGCCGGAGGATCGCCTCAGACGGCGAGCGTTCCCCCGCTGCAGGTTACAGCCGGGGAGCTGAATATGGAAAACGAATGGACTTTCGGGACCGCGCTGGAACTAATGCATCTGTGATAATTCAGGTTATGTAACAACCGAACGGTAGACGGAGCAGTTTAAAAGTCACATCACTCTCGGATTTAGCGTGAATTCCAGATGTTGAATGAAAGATTCATGACAACACATGAGGCTTTTTCGAGGGCCCGGGCGGCCTCATTTCGAGGTTTTAGAGTTCAGTGTGTGCTACATGTCTAATATATCCACATTACCCACATGCAACATGTTGCAATAGTATATTTAATCCACAAATCCAGCGCAGAACCTCCCATTTCCTCTCCTCCTTTGTCAAATCCTTTGGAAAATCGAGCCTCTTCCTTCAAATCCCACATCCCCCCCGTAACAATACTGCATACTCATTACCCCCACTCTTCCCCTTCAACACCAATCACGCTGATTATCGTGGGCTAACTAGGTTTGCTGACTCAATCAGCTGTCTAAATATCACGCCGCCCGCCAAGTTGCACGATAGATAGAGCGCGGCGGTTTGGGTTTCACCATCTGGACCCCGAAACTCCAGCGAAAACAAAAAAAACTCAATTCAGATAACGGAATAATAACAAAACCCAGAGAGCTCATTTCCACGTTGGGTTTAGCCCTCCGACGTCAGGCGTCTGCGCTCTCCGTGTCCGAAGCCTGCGATTGTAGGATGGGGGGGCTAATGAGATGAGCCAGCTCCCTGGTATTTTTGGGGCTCTGGAACCAGAAACCCGTGGTCAAGCTGCAGAGTTTCGGTGCCGACGAGGGAGTGGTCGTCTTAAAAAAAAAGAAAAAGAAGTGACTGTTTTCTGCGTGGGACAATAAAGAGGTGCTTGAAGGCTTATTTTGTTGAGGCAGTGTTGTAAAAAAGAAATTAAAAAAAAGAGAAGGAGAAGTGAGGTGCTGGAGGCCTCTCGCTGGCAGACGCTTTTTCCTAAAAGAAGCTTAAGAAAAACACTGCGGACGTATCGGTTCACGGGTCGGCTTCATTCTGCTGTGCTGCAATATTATTTTACCAAAAGGGAAAGAAAAGAAAAAACTTGACAACTAACTAAGCAAAGTTCCACCGCTCCAGTCCTAATTTCTTAAGACATCAGTTTTGAGTCCCGCACCCGAGCTCCTCGGTTCATTCAGCAAACCCACGATGACGTGACCCCGTCTGGTGTTTTTCTTATATTATTATTCCCCCCCCTTTTTTCTTGTGGAGAGATGAAAGTTACAGCGGGGACCTAATTGCTGTGGTGTCGTGGCTGTCTCATAAAAATAAAAAAAAGCCCCGCCGCTGGTTTTAACTCCAGGCCTGCCGGGTCCAAAAAAACAGCCGAGGCTGTGTTGTGCTTTTAAAAAAGAAAATCTCTTCACACAATGTCTGTGTTTACCAGAGAGAGAGAGAGAGAGAGAGAGAGAGAGAGAGAGAGAGAGAGAGAGAGAGAGAGAGAGAGGGCTGCTTCAATCAGCCACACACTGTATGGAGGTTAGAAATTACAGGGAGGCAAAGGCAAGGTCAAGGAGGGGAGAGGGAGCCGGACAGGCTGCGGGTCAAGCAACGATCTCATTTCCATTTCATAAAAAAACCCACGTGGCAGCTCTTGCCGTGTCCTTGCCACACAAATATAGCTTTTGTTTTGTGGAGCCGGTGCCGGTTCATCCCCTCGTCTTCTCTCCGGCCTCTCGAGGGACTCATTCGGACCCAGAAAAAAACCGCAACAAGCCGCACTTAATTAGAAGGAAGATCCTCTTTTTTTGACAGGAGAACACAGGGAACCGACCTCGGGGTTCCCTCAGGCTGGAAATGTTAAGCGGAGAGGGAGACGGTCCTCCGACGAAGCTCCGAGACTCGGAGACTCCAAAGCTCCGAGGCACGGAGATTCCAGAGCTCCGAGGCTCGGAGGCTTTGAGACTCCAAAGCTCCGAGGCTCGGAGACTCCAAAGCTCCGAGGCACGGAGACTCCAAAGCTCCGAGGCACGGAGATTCCAGAGCTCCGAGGCTTGGAGGCTTTGAGACTCCAAAGCTCCGAGGCTCGGAGACTCCAAACCTTCGAGGCTCGGAAGCTTTGAGACTCCAAACCTCCGAGGCTCGGAGACTCCAAAGCTCCGAGGCTCGGAGGCTTTGAGACTCCGGGCTCCGAGATTCCGAGGCTTCGTAAAAAAAAAAACTTTTGCAAGACTTTTTTTTACGGGTCTGACTCGACGCCCCCGGGCCGTATTAAACGGCACCGCAGAGCGTTAATTAGCGTGCAATCAACGGGCCCGCCTTCGAGAAGGCAACGTGCCAGCGAAGCTCGTCCGTCTGGAGAAACCACAAAGGGCTGAAACAATAGGAAGGTTTTTTTTTAAGGGCAACTCCACTGTGGGGGATGACGCACGCCGGGCAATTTCTATTATTTTTCCACATTTTGCTTAATGAAATACAGAATATATTGCGAGTGGCCCTGCATTTGCTGCTCACACATATATATATATTTTATCTTTATCAAAGGGTAAAACACGATTTATACATTACCCCCCCCCCCCCTCCCCCATCTTCTGGCATTCCATATATCAGGTAACATTTGGCAGATTTTTTTCCATTTAACAAGGAGCAGGCTGTCAGTTCTTACGTAATAAAAAAAGAAACGTCTATATTTCACGTATATCACGCGGAGCTGCCGTATTCCGTTTTTTTTTTTTTTTTCAATGATCAGATTCGTTTCAGACTAAGACAAATTAAACCCACGTTGGCAGCTGGAGTCAGACGCACATGTGTTGCCGCCCGTGGGTCCTTCCAGACGCTTAAAGTGTTCATAAACAATGCCTGAACAATAAAGCCTGATTGACAGCTCCTATTGTTTCTTTTACCCCCCTCCCTCCCTACCTCTCTCCCCTGCTGACTTGCACCTGCCACACGACCTTCGCTTTTATTTTTGATGTATAAATCTGAGTGGAAACAGAAACCTTGTGTGTGTGCGTGTTTTTTTTTACAGAGTCCCAGGATGGGAATTACAAATCCGACGTGAGCAGCAAACCCAGGAAGGAGAGGACGGCCTTCACCAAGGAGCAGATCCGAGAGCTGGAGGCCGAGTTCGCCCACCACAACTACCTGACCCGGCTAAGGCGCTACGAGATCGCCGTCAACCTCGACCTCACCGAAAGACAAGTACGTTTCCACCCACCGCATCTCGTTTTCAGACATTGCCCCCCCACCTCCTCCCCTCCATTAGCACATTAATGCCGTGTTGTGAAAACAGAGGTGGCCTCGGGAACGACGAGGAGCCGCTTTCTCAAGCTCGCTACTGTGTTTTTGTAACTTTCGGTTCGAGGGGTGGCTATTGTGCTCCAGATGTGGCCGTGAGACGAAAAGGGTGGGTGGAGGGGGGGTGGGGGGGACTATCATATTCCAGATGTTCCCGTCCATTCTTTCAAGCGAGGCCGGGAGTCGAGGCGAGAGGAGGGGGGGGGGAGACGGGTTGAAGGAAACGCTGTCTAGCAAGTCACTTCCTCTCTCTCCCACCACCCCTGCACAAATGCACAAATTGGTCTCCGAGCGTGGGCCGGCTGCCGTGAAACGCAGGCACATGAGATAAATAACCGGAGACAAATGGTTGGGGGGGGGGGGGGGGGGGTGGAGGGGGGTTCTCTGACACCCATTTGGGAGCTGTAGGTCACACTTAGTTGACGCCTCGCCAGTGATATTCTATTCTGCGGCGTGATACAGTACAGATTGAGTGTAAAATAAACAGGCTGGAGACGGAAACCCGAGCGTTTCAGCTGATGCCTCGGGATGCAAATCACAACTTCAGATGCCGAAGATAGAGCTTTGAGCCAAAGTTATACTTTCCTGCCCGGAGCGTTGAAAGTCCACCGTGGTCCACGTTCGGGAGTTCGGGATACCCGACCCGACCGGAGGCGCGGACAGTTATTTTGCAAATGATCCTCGGGTTTCTTACCACATGTCACGAAGTTCTCCGTGTAAAGTAAATAAAAAATGATGGACCTACACCGTCCGTGTGAGAATGTGATTTTCAGCCGTCCGGCGCACGTTGACCCAAGTGAGAAGAGACCGTTCACGAATTCACCCCGTCAACGCAAAACAGTCTGGGTATCTACTTGAATAAAGAACGCTGCTACTCGGGTTCGGACCTAAATATCGGCGTCTCTCTGTATCCGCTAGAGCACAGGCTTGCGGCATCGTTTTACCTGGCCCCTGACGGCTTTAAAGACACGCGATCACCTTTTCTTAAAGAAATTTAAGAAAAATATTCGTGCTTTTATTTTGAAGGTTTAAGATTAAATGGATTTATGTTTGTAATATTAGAGAAATTGTCCTATGTTCAATATTTCTACACTCAAATAAACAATAATCAAATGCAAAGACAGTTATTTAACGATAAGTGTTTCCGGCCCTTTAAGAGGGCGGCCATGATGCTGATTTGGCCCACGTGAACATGAGTTTGCGACCCTGCGATAGAGATTTACCGCGCATGTGTCTTCCTGACGTCAGGGAGCATAACCCCGAGGCTCAATAGACTGTGTGTTTGTGTAATGTTAAACTTAAAAAGTACAAAGATCGCACGATCAAAACAAATTACAAAAATACGACATATCTTCACTACCGGCATCCCATTTAGTAACGTTTGGTATATGTGCGTGATCAATAATCGTATTAGTTGCATCTGTTGTTTCCGGGCCTATATCACGTATTAAGTCGTTGGCAATCAGCGGTTTTCATTCCCACTCGCCCCCCCCCCCGTGGATAAAGGGTCTTCCTGATGATTCCTTCCCAGCGAGTATACGAGTGTGTATGTGTGTGTTTGAGGCGCCTCTCTGACTGGAAAATTACAATTCGTGAAAGGTAATCCTCCGCCAACAAAAAGACTTCTGAGGAATGTTTCTGGATACACAAAAAAAAATCCATTTACCCACCAAAGCTCAGCGTTTGCCATCGTAACTCCACTTCATCCGTCGACTGTTGCGCATAATCTGTTTTCGCCGCGAAGCGTAACAAAAATGTGCATCGAGTGTCTTCAGCTCGAGCAATTTCTGACGAGGGAAAATTTTGTTTTTTTAAAGTGAAAAAGGAGATAGTGAGCTGAATCCCCCCCCCCAAAAAACTAATAGGAATGAATTCACCGATCAGCAATCATACATACAAACTTTACGTTTTTTAACCGAAGAAATGCATCCAACTATTGTTTTAATGGCATTTCGATGATTACATTTCAGTGTGAAGAAATTTGCACGTCAATATAAAGTCGATAAAATATAACCAGGACGCCACCCGGCAAAAATAAAGTCGTCCCCCCCCTCCTCACGATACATTTTGAAAATGAACGTTGAGTCTTTGCGAGTATGATGTTTTTGGGATTGAGTGTCGCTATCAGTGTCGAGCACTGCAGGTAGAGTCTGAATAGTGTGTGTGTGTGTGTGTGTGTGCATAAGCCTGAAGGATCACATGTTTGTTTTCGACATTAGAGCCCTGCATATATAAATGCCCACCCCCCCCCCTGCTCTCAGAAAAGGCTTGCGAGGGAATCCGAGGTGATACTCCCCGTACGCCGCTGACGTCAAACACACAACACCGTCGACTGACTTCCGGAGCATGTGACCGTAGAATGACACGCCCCTAAAAGTAAACCTGTGACCTAGCCCCCCCCCCTCAGGCACAGCATGTGTCGACGCTCGGGGGCCCCTCTGCTGCTACTTGACGTGCAAACCGTTTTAAGCAACAGCTTGATCATCAATCCGAGAGACGTAAATACGGCCGGGGGCCGTCGGGTCAGGGGGAAGACGGGTAGACGGCGAGCGGCAGATGGAGCCGCGCCACAACACGCAATCGCTGCAGTGGAAATAAGTTGCCAAGTTGCATTCAAGTACAATCAGACTTTTCTAATTGCTTCTTTGATGTGTTGTATGTTTGCTTGTTCTCTCGCAGGTGAAGGTGTGGTTCCAGAACCGGAGGATGAAGTGGAAGAGGGTGAAGGGCGGCCAGCAGGGGGCGGCGGCTCGGGAGAAAGAACTGGTGAATGTGAAAAAGGGCACGCTGCTGCCCTCGGAGTTCTCCGGCATCGCGGCGCTCCACCACTCGACGGACTCCTTAGCCAACGAGGACAGTCACGACAGCGACCAGAGCTCCGAGCACGCCCACTTATGATGCACAACGCCCCCCCACCCCCCGCCCCCCCACCCCACCGCCCCTTCAGAGGACAGGCCCTGTCTCAGGACCGTCCTTAGAAGGACTGCTGTTTGCTGCCCCCCCTCCCCCTCTCCTCCCCCATCGTCATACAACGATGATAAATAAGTGTACAGATATGCAGAGCAGTGCCGTGTGGTAAGACAATGCAGCATGCAGGCAACACATTTAAAGATTTCAAGAAGCAGAGCACATGAAGTAAGGATGTGGACTTTTTTTTCTTTTCCTTTTTTTAAAGTGTCATTGGTTAAAAGAAAAATGCCCGTAAAGAAAAAAAATATATATTAAAATTGAAAGGAATATAAATATTAACACAAACGACTATAAATATTAACATTGAAACAACGTTTGTGCTTCACCCAAAAACACTGAATATTGCGTAACATTTTGGAAATCCCACTTAGTCAAACATTCCACGTTTGTGTGCCGCGGTCGGTTTCCACTGTATAAAATGTAAATTGCAATGTGATTGAGTTATTGATCAAATCAATCGTGCCCAAGAAAATTTGCCTCGCTAATAATATAAACGATCTGTAAATATAATTCTCTGTATTGCCGTATACCATTTAACGATCAATTTTATACCCACGCTATTTCAGCTGCCGCAGTAATAAACACGGACATTTCTTCTGGTCAACACACCTTTCTGACATTTTTTTGTAAACCGAATCTGAAACCTGAAAACAAAAATGGCTTTTATTTGAAATCCCATTCAGGGACGGTCGCAGATCGAATAAAATTTACACAAACTTTATTTTTTTCTTCTTGTGCAGGCATCAGTCCATGTGTGTGTGTGTGTGTGTGTGTGTGTGTGTGTGTGTGTGAGTGTGTGTGTTGCATGAAGTGAAGCCAAAATGAATTAAACATTACAGAGTGTAGAAAACCGGTGATGATGGTGGAGGGGGGGGGGGGGATGTTAAATTCACCTTGGCCTCAGGGCATGGTTTAGGACTCCTGCCAAGACACAGAGAGAGAGAGAGAGAGAGAGAGAGAGAGAGAGAGAGAGAGAGAGAGAGAGAGAGAAACCCGCAAAGGATCGGATTCTGTTACTAAATCCAGTTGAAAATAATTTCTTGACTCGGTCTCGTCTTTCACCACCTTGTGATTGTGCATTCTAATTTCTTTTGTGTGTGAGGTTTTAAATAGTCTTTTTCTTTACCCACTTCCCCTGGAGCAAACCCCTGGAAGAAAGTTCACTTTCTAAAAAAAATAATGTGGAGGAAAATGTGGAGGAAAACTCACCTCTGTTAATAAATGTAATAATTTACCACGTGCATGTATTTGCCCAGTTGTCACAGATTATAAACTTATCCATAAACAAGAATGAGTCACGAGAAACTCACCTCCAAATCTGGTCTTCTCTCACCTGCAACCAACAACTGCCTTTTCAAAAGAAAGAAAAACAACAATACGCAAAAGTAGACCGAAACCTTCAATATGTGCATTTAATTTCCCGTGTGAAAGAGATGGCTGCATAGCTTCAGCTGTTGACCGACAGGTCAGCGTCAGAGAGTCACGTGTGCAATACAACTTTATGATCTGCATGAATATCAAAGTTGTCAGTGTTTGTGTTTTCTCTTGCTAGAGATTTGACAGTTAACAAGAAAACATGAGCCAGAGATCGGGTTAGTGTTCCTCTGGAAGCAGAGTATTCATATTAAATGATGTTTTGGATATAATTAAGGATTGAGATTTCCTATCGTTCCTTTTAAACTATCCTTACTAAAGATAAGAGAAGATACTCGGCTGCGTAACCGGCTTCATATCTTTACTGGATCTGATTAGGTTAATGGTTTTATATATATATATATATATATATATATATATATATATATAAAGTATTATATAGTGTGTGTTAGTGCAGACTAGAGGGTCATCAGAGCACCCTCTCAATAACTAGTGTGACAGCATCCATCTGTAATGCATGTAGATATCTTAAGAGATAGACGTAATCATTAACCAGGAGGTATAAAACCTGGAAGGGCGGAGGGGGGGGGGTCAAAGTCTGTAGTTCACTCATGACATTGTTCCCCGAGTGAAAGTATAACTTATTGTTGACCTATATAAGAAGTTTAAGATATTTTCCTAAACCAAACTAAGAAGTTTTACGATCTTTTCCTCAACCTAATTAAGTTTTTTCCCAATCGTTATCTAAACCAATAAAAAGTTTACGATTTTTTCCTAAACTTAACTAAGAAGTTTTATCTTTTTCTAAACTTAAACTATTACACAATCATTTTCTAAACCTAACGTTTTATGATCTTTTCCTCAACCTAATGAAGTTTTTTCCCAATCATTTTCTAATCCTGTGCGATCTTTTACTGAGTATTTTACGATCTTTTCCAAAATCTAATGAAGTTATTTCACGATCATTTCCTAAACCTGTAAGAAGTTTACGATCTTTTCCTGTACCGTACTAAGTATTTGACGATCTTTTTCAAAAACCTCATGAAGTTATTTCACGATCATTTCCTAAACCTGTAAGAAGTTTACGATCTTTTCCTGTACGGTACTAAGTATTTGACGATCATTTCCTAAACCTAAATAAGAAGTTTACGATCTTTTCCTGAACCTAATCAAGTTGTTCTCCCGATCATTTCCTAAACCTAATTAAGTTATTTCACGATAATTTTTTAAACCTATAAGAATTTTCCGATCTTTTCCCAAACCTAATTAAGTTATTTCCGATCTTTTCCTAAACTGAACTAAGAAGTTTACGATCATTTGTGAATCGA
The DNA here is from genome assembly GCA_036178185.1 of Liparis tanakae. Taxonomy (NCBI): domain Eukaryota; kingdom Metazoa; phylum Chordata; class Actinopteri; order Perciformes; family Liparidae; genus Liparis; species Liparis tanakae. Next base: position 3,435,583 of record CM070092.1, on the reverse strand, counting down.
GTTGTTTCCTGTAAAGACGGAAGTTTATTTTCAACTGTATAAATGTAACGAGTGAAAAGTTAACAAGTTTTTGGACTTGAAAACGCAAAAACAATGATAACCTTCTGTTGTAAGATCTAACAGCTGCATGAGGATACGTTGACCAGGACACCCGACAAAGCCCTCTGAAGCAACCTGACATCGATTGGCTGAGGACCACCAGACGAGAAGGCGGTAGGAGGGGTTTTAGTATGTTAAAGCCAAATATCAGCAATCACAGTTTTACCTTTATCAATGTTCAACATCCTGAACAAAGAGTAACAGTGACGTTAAAACTCAACACTGAACTGTATTATGTGTGTTCACCAACATGAAGTTAACGGTTAATTGAGCGGAAAGGAAACTCCAGGGTTGCGCTCTCGACCCTTTTACAACTTTACATCGGGAATTCGTGTGTACATGTTGGTGATAGAAAACGGAAAAGCTTAAAGACATTGAAGAAAAAACTTTATTAGTTCTGTTCGTTTAAAAAAAGATTTGGAACAAAAAATTAAAGTTTTGATCTTCGAATGTATTCGAAATAAAGTGTATGAAAAGTTTTATTGGGTTAAATATATTTTTTATTCAGTCCTGCTTTTTTATATATACATATATTGAATATTTTCAACTTTCAATTTATTCTTTTCACAGTTTTAAATCGGATTTCTCTCAGTTTCAGACTTTGGACTGAGGTTAAATTTTATCTTTAAAAAATGAGAAAAAAAATATTTTATACAAATACAAAAATTAAGACAATTTATATACAACCCAACACAACTTTTCATACACTTATTTTTATTTATAATAAATTCTCTAATATTTCAAAAGTCATCGACCAAAACTTGAATTTTCAGGTTCAAGTCTTTCTTTCGAATAAAGCCATTGTCCTGGATTCGTCTCGGTCCTGGTGACTCATTGCACATGAGCATGTGTTTGCTGTCGTGCACAGAGGCCGTCCTCATGAGGACGTGAGGTGTGTGTTTTCAACAGTTGCTTTCTCTCAGACGCTCGTGTTTGTGCGTGCCTTCTTCCTTTTTTTTTTTTTTTTTGTAGAATTAAAGTCACAACTGTAAGTCGATGTCCTGGTCTGACGTCCTTGACATGACTTGAGATAACATCTTGTGACTTGTGTGCGTCACAGCTAACTCTGTGAACTAAAGCCATCATTGTAGGACTAATCTTTGTTAATTAACTTGTGACTTTATGCTGTTGTTTACAGCAGAATGTACCGGCTAAGAAATAAAGGAACACAGAAACAACCTGAAGGTTATATAAGTCATAGTTTTTCTATAAAAACAAACATAAAGTGCACACCAACAACAACAAAAAGCATATGTTTTTTTTATGGAATAGTGAGTATAGGAATAACACCCACACAATATCAATGTGATAAATGCTGATTTATTACACCTTTATTACCGTATCTGATATATAAAATGAAAACAAAGTTTGGTATCAAGCATGCATAACAGGGCAACAGCCGTGCGAGATAAAGTCACAGGGAACTGGGTCAGCAGTTGAAGTGCGCTGACTGAAGATGCCCCCCCCCCCCCCCCCCCCCCCCCGCGGCTTTTAAAACCCGGTCCCGGACTCCTGTGTCCGCTCTCCTGCTGACCTACTTCACTTGGAGAGGAGAAACAAGGTCGAACAGAGGCAGGAACACGCCCCCCCCACCCACACACACACACACACACCTATCGCTATTTGGGAGCCGTTTAAATACCTGCACAGGTAACAGGAACTCACCTGCAGAGATCCGACAGGTGTTGCGCGCGCAGATGGCTGTAGCCGTGGAGCCCGGTTCGGCGCACGCGGGGCTCCGGTCCCTGTTCTTCATGCTCACGCCGAACGAGACCTCCTACCGGGAGCTGGAAGACGTGCCTGAGTACGTGCTGCAGGTGGGTTCAGGTCACGGTCTCGCGCACTTTCGAACGGTACGTGGGTTATGTTGTTTTCGTAAGGAGTACTGCGTGCGTGGACGCGCGCGCGTGTATGTGTGTGTGTCTCAGGTGACATTGACTGTCACTCCCTTAAGGGATTAACGGCAGGGAAGACACACCAAAGCCTCAAGTAACCCAACACAAGAAAACAAAACAAATCTAAAGGTCAAAACCATTATAAACTCTGCAGAGATTAGTCTTCGATTTATTTGTTTTAGTGACTTTCCAAGCAAAGTTCAAACCCATCCGCCGCTCAGATGTAAACAAGTGTTGCTTTTGTTTGTCACCCTTGCACATGTGTTATGTAAAGTGCATATTTAACTGAAGCAGCCACTAAACTTGAGCTTTTACATCATTTACTGCTCCACATGTTGTTTAGAGGTAAATATTGTACTTCCTACTTCATCCGGCAGCTTAAGTTACTTTGCATATGTTCTTAGTTTTCATTTTAAGAATCTACTACTAAATAAATTGTGTATTCATTATATGCGTGGTGCTGCAGATTAAAGCTGATCACATGGTATAAATCGATTATATCCTGTGATCTGGAGCCTGTCTGAGTGATGTAATGCGATAGACCTCAGATGTTACTGCCGCTGAATAACTTCCCCACGTCTACTTCAGGCGCAATTTAAAAATAAAGTCTGAGGTTTTCTTCTGCTCCTCGCTGTCAGTTTACGGCGTCTCAGTCGCTCGTTTGTTGTGGCGAGCGTCTGGTGCAGGTTTAGCAGCCACGTGGTCGCCGGGAGGGTTTACTTTTTATTTTTTACGAGGCACATCAGGGGGAGGCGAACAATTACCCCCACAGCAGGAGGGGGCCTTATAACCCACTACCAAACCTGATTAAACAAATTTTGTTATTGCTGCCGGGCCCTCGGCGGCGATAAAAATCTGTGTGTGTGTGTGGTTGTGTGTGGTTGTGTGTGACTCTGTACTGTTTACAGTTTGTTTTGTCTCCCTAATTATTCAGATTAATCAGAAAGCAAACAAAACCACCATCTTCTAACTAAAGAGGTGTTTATTGGGGACTGATTACGATCGCAAACGCAGTGATGAAAGCGTACCATGACCTTCATCCGTGACCTTGTAAAAGAACATGTCCATATATATATATATATTTAAAGAAAAGAAGGCCGTTTGGGGGGGTGAAATACAGACATCTGGTCCACAAATGTCTCGTATCCACGTCAGGCCCCACGAATAGGGAAGAAAAGAAAATACAGTTATTAGATGCCACAACAAAGGCGGGCGGGACGCAAGTATTCCGCAGTATAAAATACGCTCCCTCAAAAGTGTGAATTAGTTTATTTTCAAAAGGATAAAAATACAAGAAGAGACGTTTTGAGTGCACGCGCGATCAAAAACACGACTTTTGGAGGCGCTGCAGGGAAGAAGTCGTCGTGTAGGCGAATCAGGAAGCTGGCGTCTCATTGGTTCCCACGACAACCGGCCAATAGGATCGTTGCTCTGTGGCGAACAAATGTTAATGGTGGATGATTTGTATTTCTTTTCTTAGCTAAAGGGAGTTTAATGGTCTCATTTAGCCACATGCGAGTCAACTTTTTTTTAAAGATGCAGAAAAGCTTAAAAATATTCAATTGTGAGGGTTTTTATTGATGCATTTTAAGCCGTAAGACATCATATTTTTAACCCCAGACCTTATTTCAGTCATCTAACCCAAACAAAATTAATAAAACACATTACCTTTTGAGAATCAGGAGGCACAAATGTACATTTTCTGTGTTTTTCCTGACACATTAAGCAGCTATTTCAGAAACAGAGGAAAAACGACGATGGAGAAGAAATGTCATAAAATAAATGGGATAGACATGAGCAGTTAAAAAAAGAAAAGAGAAAAAAAAGTGAGAAAACGGAGACGGTGTTGAAAACTAAGACGAGACTTTTCCCCTCGTCCTTCTCCTCTGAATAATTCGGCCCGAGCTGTCGAGAACGCTGCAGAGGTAGAACGAGATCCGCTCGACAGGCGAGAGGAGGAACGAAAAAAGGAGGCAGGGTTGTTGCTTTTTCCTACCGGTGTCCAGATGATAATCTGTCTCTCTGTGGGTCTGGAGGAGGCCTGGAGGAGGTCTGGAGGAGGCTTAGAGGAGGTCTGGAGGAGGCCTGGATGAGGTCTGGAGGAGGCCTGGAGGAGGCCTGGAGGAGGCCTGGAGGAGGCCTGGAGGAGGTCTGGAGGAGGCCTGGAGGAGGCCTGGAGGAGGCCTGGAGGAGGTCTGGAGGAGGCCTGGAGGAGGCCTGGAGGAGGCCTGGAGGAGGTCTGGAGGAGGCCTGGAGGAGGCCTGGAGGAGGCCTGGAGGAGGCCTGGAGGAGGTCTGGAGGAGGTCTGGAGGAGGCTTTGAGGAGGCCTGGAGGAGGTCTGGAAGAGGCTTAGAGGAGGCCTGGAGGAGGTCTGGAGGAGGTCTGGAGGAGGCCTGGAGGAGGTCTGGAAGAGGCTTAGAGGAGGCCTGGAGGAGGTCTAGAGGAGGTCTGGAGGAGGTCTGGAGGAGGTCTGGAGGAGGCCTGGAGGAGGTCTGGAGGTCTGCCTGCACCACAAGCCCATTTGTTGGCTGCGGCTCTGGAGTCTGCTGCCAGATGTTGGGAGCGTTGCGTGTGATCGCAGGTTCCTGGTGGTGCACACACACACACACACACACACACACACACACACACACACACACACACACACACACACACACATACACGCACACACACCTGCATGTTAAAGTAGAGGCATTCACATGGGGCTTATGCACACACATGCGTGCACACTCCCTCTCACTTCCATCCACACACCCACACACACTTCCTCCCTCCCCAACCTGCAGATGTGCTCCTCTGCCCCCCCCCCCCCCCCCCCCATCGCGCTCGGCGGGGCCCGTGCGTCCCGGTTTACGAGTCCCTCGTTCGGCGAGCGCCTTCAAGCGAGAGCTAAGCAGCAGGTCTGACGCGCCGCTGAAGACGTGACCCGCCGGCTCACCCCGTCCCTCGCTAATTTGTTCCATGTTTGACGCGCCCATCGAGCGGCCGGTCGCTGACAGTCTGTCACAACCAGTTACCAAATGTAGTCCATCCTTTTTTACAACTTAAAAAAATATACATTTTATTTCCTTTTTTTTATATTTCAGCAAAACTTCCCAGTTTGATTCAATTAGGATGCAATTAACGATTATTTTTCGATTAATCTGTTGACTATTTTTTCGATTAATCGGATTAAAAAAAAACATAATTTTCAACCCTTTATTCAGAACGAGGTTCGTACGGTCATGGAAAACCTGGAAAAGTCATGAAATATTAAAATAGTTATTTTCCGGCCTGGAAAAGTCCTTCCCAAAAAATCCAAAAAGTTTTGGAAAACACAATTTCAATTTGTTCTATTCATGTTCATTTACTCTGTATATACTGTGTGCTTCAGATGTATTAAATTACTACTCTCCTTGCATTACTTTGTAGTTAAATAATTACATTATTCCAACACTGACATAATAAAGACTTCTTATTCATACAATTCAGTATATTCATATATTTTGGGCCAGAGCTGAATCTATTTTATGATATGAAATGATATAATATGATATATACCTTTATTTGTCCCACAGTGGGGACATTTCAAAATCACAGCAGCGGTGCACATCAGAGCATTAATAAAAATAATTATAAAACACAAAACTAAATACTAAAAAACTAAAACCTTAATACTAATACTAAATATACAAGGGGGAAAACAAGTAAAGTGCTGAGTAAAGTGATGCGTTTGCCAGGATCTCCTACTGCAGTTTGTTGTGCAGCCTGACATATTTTACGATGCTGATTGGATGTATGTCACTCTTTTATATCTTTAATCAATTATTGGCTAATTTGCTTCTTAGTCCCGCCCCTTTTGGGCCAAATCGCCCCGGCCCCATGCATAGAACTTACAGCACTAAAGTAATGACTTCCGCAGCTGTCACTCACCGCGGGTTATCTGGACGTTGTTGTTGTTCTAGTGACAATCCAGCGTGTGTTTTATTCAGCAAACAATCCAACGCCGCTCTGCAAACGTTTGCGATCTCCGATCGTCCGGAGCGCCGCGGGCCTCCGCCCCGCCACGGCCGAGCGGTCGAGAGGAGCAAACATCGCGGGCCGCGAAGACGCTGCGGGCGTCGAGCTCGTCGGCCAAGACAAACAGCGGACTTCAAAAGAGCTCTTGTTTTCACAGTCTGTCACAGTGTTGACTCATATCTGTGTGTGTGTGTGTGTGTGTGTGTGTGTGTGTGTGTGTGTGTGTGTAGGCCACTCCTTTCTTCGTAGGGCTGATGGTGCTGGAGCTGGTGGTGGGCTGGCTGAAGAAGGGGTCCCCCGTGGTCACCGTCAGGGACGGGCTCACCTCCGTGTCTTGCGGCATGATCTCCAGATTCCCCCTGTGAGTGCGACTTCATCCGACTTGCGCTCCGTTAGTTTTGAGTAAAAATGTAAAAAGTAATTAACGTGATATTCTATATAAATACGCTAATGTTTCGTCAGCAGGTCAAAAGGTCAGCAGAGGTGGAGGAGGGCACTTTTCTCTTTTGGGTACCGAGACAAAAACAAGTTTTCCACCGTTAAACTTGGCGGAAATATTACCAACCCGACTAAAGCCGTGACCTCGCCTCTACTCGGCCTCTGATTGGCTCAGGCAGCAAACTGCAGTTCTTCAAAATGGCCTCATTACACGCTGGTTCGAACACGGTTTTGGGCGCAATTTTTTTTGGGTGAATCTTTCCACACGTTGTCTGTTCAACTTATATGAAGCGATAAAGTTACACGCTGTGATGTCACAGAGTCTACGTCCATATTTCATAAAGTCTATGGAATGGCTTCCTCTGATATTCTCACCCTCGCCAAATCTCACGCTGGAACTTAAAGCCCCAGTATGTAGTTTTTCCCTTGTAGCGCCCCCTTCAGGTATTTAACGTTTACTACAGTGTCGTAAATACTCAGTTACGATAGATCAGGTGTTGTGAACCTCTGGCTCTGAGCCATATATGGCTCTTCTGGTGACGCATATGGCTCTTTTGAGTTTGAGTTTAAAATAACCTCCGCCCGCCCCCCTGTAACTTTCTCTATCGCGCCAGATTATAGGGGAAATTTGTTGTTACAGTAGCACCAATAAACTAAACACATGAGAATAAAATATAAATATAAGAAACAGAAACAGTGACTGTGCACAAAGTGAAATATAAAATAAAATATATATGTATATATATATATATATATATATATACATACACAACATATATGCAAATACGCAAATATAATACTGCACCGACAGAACCACAATGACTGCAGTGAAAAATTAAATTAAATTAAATTAAATTAAATTAAATATAGTATGGTGCTAACGCGTGTGCCCTGTGGCCAGGCTGTTCATGAGGAGCTGCGAGCTGACCGCCTACCTGCTGGTGTGGGACCGGTACCGCCTACTGGAGCTGCCCTGGGACTCCGCCTGGACCTGGTGGCTCACCTTCGTGGGCGTGGACTTCGGCTACTACTGGGTCCACCGCTGCGCTCACGGTAACCGGCACGGGACACTCGGAGCGAAGGATGAGGGGATTTAGAGATTAGATTAGATTAGATGAGAGAACTTTATTGACCCTCAGAAAATAGACAAGAAAAACATCAAAGGAACAAATTAACCTGAAGATGCTCCATAAATCACGACCAGAAAGATGCTAAATTATACAAATAAATAAAAGGTGTTCATTAAAAAACAAAATGCTGCTGGAACAAAAGACCTTCTGAGTGTTAGGAGATTTTTATTTTTATTTTTGTTGTAGTTTTGACACAGAAACGGGTTTGCACATCGTTTCTTTCATTTTAAACTCATCCCAGCGTAAGAAACACTCACAATTAAAAAAAAGTTAGAAGCTCCTTCTGGGATCTGTTGCTGAGGTCAACTCGGGTTCACGCTGTTAAATATTTGGAGAGTGCACCACGTCTCCTGGTGGAAAAGTATTCAAATGTTAGTGGAAACCGAGCCTGCGTCGTACGAATACTCTTTATTTCCCTTCAAAATACGGCTCCCTATACTAAGCATCTCATCCATGTTTTAAAAGAACAGCTTCTGTACGCTTTCACACATTTAAAATGACATCGCCGCTGGTGTCCTACATCCTTTATTTATCACGTGTCACTCAGATAATGGAGAGAAAACACAACCACAAAGCCAGCTGATGATAAATGGTTCTCAAAATATTGATTTAGTTGCCATCCCTGCAGGGAGGAGCACACTGGATAGCACACACACACACACACACACACACACACACACACACACACACACACCACGCTGTCCTGGACCTCGTGGAGGAAGCAATTATTTTTGAGTTACATGCAGCTGGTTTTAGAGCCGTGCAGATGTGAGAGGCCGTGGTCTCCAGAGGGCTGCGGTCTGAACCCCGGAGCGCTCGCAGTAACAAGCTGGAGATATATCCGAAGGCGACCGTCGGGGCAGGAATTCAAAATGATACGCCGGATACGGAGAATTCCACACGGGAGGAGCTTGGCGTCTTCTTCTTTTCTTTTTTGTTTGCGCGTGCCAGATCGGCGGCGGCGGCGGCACGTCAAGCTGCCCGCCGCCGCCGCCGCCGCCGCCGCCGCCTCGTCCGCACGGCTTTTGGCTGAGAGTCCAGAATGTGGCTCGACAGAAGCTGAATTAAAAAAAACAACATATATATAAAAACGTCTCGCTGAGAGCCGCCCGACAAGATTTCGAGAAGACTTTTGTTTAGCAGGTTGAGGTGTAACTTGTCTTGTAACTTGTCTTGTTCCTGTTCCTCCAGCAAGTCTTTTTGTTGTCAATCTAATTCCCTTCTTCACACACACACACACACACACACACACACACACACACACACACACACACACACACACACACACACATACACACACACACACACGCGCACACACACACACACACACACACACACACACACACACACACACACACACACACACACATACAGCAACCATTTAAATAAATTGTGAAAATAATCGCCAACATTAATCAATAATAAAAATATTAATACTTCTTTATTTATACTTCTTTATTTTCTTTCTCTCGTTGTATGAACATGAACCAAAACTCTTGAACAAAAACCACCTCGTCACCACGGTGAGAGCGTCATACGGGACCGTTAAAACGATTAAAACTTTACATGAACTGCGCATCCGTCTGTAACATTTAGCCGTACTGTCAAGGTTGTATTTTTTACCTAGAATCAAGGTGTGCTTCCTTTTGACATTTCAAAATAAAAGTCAGATTTAACGCAAAGAGGAAGTGGATTAAAACGTGTATAAATTTATTAAAACAATACAATATAAAAAGGCATACATCAAAGCCAAAAAAGCAGATACAAAGAAGGCAATCAATACAGAACAATAAACCTTTTAAGGGGTTATTTACAAATACACTTTCTCTTCAATCGAGGTTTATTACCATTTTCACGCACACATGGGGGCTTTCACCTCAGGGACCAGACCTGATGAGTGTTTTCACACTCACAACGTAATTCTCTATAATTCGTACATAACTTTCATTTATTCTGTCGTCTGTGTGACTCGGCATCACGAACCGACACATTTGGCGTAGACGTAGATCTAGAACTACCGGCCTCTCCCCCAGGAGGGCGCTGTTCGGGTCTCACGTAATTTTAAGTAATTAAGTTAACGCCGCTCCCGTAGTTTATTTAACCTCCACTCGTCTTTTTTTAATCTTTTTTTTCGTTTCGTGCTGCGCGCCTCGCTTTTTTTTTGTTTTACGAGAGCGAAAGTTTTTTTTTTTCTCTCGCTGTTTTGACAGTTTGCTGGTTACCACGGCAACTGCGGTCACCGGGATACGAACATAAAGACTTTACACCGCGCCGTTAGTCACGAGGTGGCGGACGGCTCCCAGTTTGTGTCAAGCCAGCGTTAACATATTATCATATTATCATATAAATAATAATAATAAACATCACTTAACTCCATGAAGGAAACTGGGGAGGATCTGGTTCTGATCGTTAAATATCCCAACCATCATGTAAACAAAGATGATTTAGGAAACCCGGTGTGTGTGTGTGTGTGTGTGTGTGTGTGTGTGTGTATAGGGTTACCGCAGTAACGTGTGTGTTCCCGTCGTCGTGACATTGCAGAGGAGTGACGCTCACAGTATCACATATCTGATCCGGCTATATATATATAAATTTGGACGTCAAAAAAAAAAAAAAAAAAAAAAATTAAAAGGAAGAAGAAAAAGAAGAAAGCTCTACTTTCATTTCCTCTCCTGCCGGCGCGGTTATGACGGAACGTTGCTGGGTCGCGGATCATTTGTCCGGTGCCGAGCGCCCGCGGCGTATTTTTCTTCCCCGCCGCGTGACCGAAGCCGACCGCGGCCCTCGCTCGCCGCCCCGGTCGGCCGAGGTCGTCTCGGTCCGCCGCCGCCAGCTTCCACAACAAATCCTCCGGCGTTGTGGGATGGGAAGGTTTTCCTACTGAGGAACGAGGGATTTAGAAAGTTGTCGAAATGATCACGCAACGCTGATTTTCGGAGTTTCATATTTCATCACGCCGCATCTGTATTCCTCTTCCTCCTGTAAACCTCCGTATTGCGTAATAAAGGGACGATTACAGCTCGACTGCAGAGTGACATCCTCTGCTGGGACGCGCCGGCCCTCATTAGCTCCGTCTAGGATATCATTTTTCAGTTTTATGGCCCTTTTTTTTTCCGTTTTCCCCCTTCGTAGTTTTCCCCCCTCGTGACTTCCACATGAAAAGGACGGCTCGGGAGATAATTAAGCGGAAAGTACTTCGGGGGCCGGCCGCTGACGCCATCTTCCACCGAGCAGACGTTCCCTCTCGTCTTCGCCCTCGCCAGACGCCACAGTGATTCCGGAGATAACAACGAGAAATATGTAGCGGCTAGAAAAAGGTGCGCTTAAGTTATCCGCCGTGTGTGTGTGTGTGTGTGTGCAAAGACTACAGATGTATTGTTTTATTACATGGATGCGACCCACAGTCGGTAAAGCGCCCTTGGAGACACCGATGAGCTTCAGGTGCTCTCTGCCAGCTGTTTCCTGAACGTCCAGCCGGATGCAACCGGTCCGACAAAGAGAGCGAGCAACGTGTGCGTCCACTCGGCCGTGTCACCTCTTCCTCCCCGCCTCTTTTTTTTTTTTATTCTGCCCGCCGACTCCTCCCTCGCTCCTCTTAACCAGGCGATGAAAGGTGTTTCTGGAAAGTGCGAGTAGCCGCAACCACGGGAGGTCCTGGAGGGTTTAGCCACGGACGGACGGACACACACACACACACACACACACTCACACGCGCGCGTCGCATGATCCTCCTACTGCGTAGATTAAAAAGAAGAAGCTTGCTTTTTTCGGCTGAATATATATATATAGATACAGTGGGTACGTAAAGTATTTAGACCCCTTTAAAATGTTTTACACTTTGTTTCATTGCAGCCATTTTCTAAAATCAAAAAAGTTCATTTTATTTCTCATTATTGTTCACTCAGCAACACATCTTGACATAAAAACACAGAAATGTAGAAATTTGTGCAAATTTATTCAAAAGGAAAAACTGACATCACATAGCTATACGAGCTGAACAAAGGGTCTGAATACTTATGACCGTGTGATATTTCAGTTTTTCTTTTTTCTTTGCAAATAAGATGTGTTGCTAAGTGAACAATAATGAGAAATAAAATGAACTTTTTTGATTTTATAAAATGGCTGCAATGAAACAAAGTGAAAAAAATGTAAAGGGGTCTGAATACTTTCCGTATCCACTGTATATGTATTTATTTTACCGATATTTTTCCAATACAAGAGAACACAGTACATTACACATTAGAACAAAAAGAAAAAATAATAAGTTGAAGAAAAATTAAATAGTACTAACAATTATTAAATAAAGTAAATAGATAACGCTAATAAATAAAGTAAATATATAAAGTAAATGAATAAAGTATATAAATAATTCCCCCTCACCGCAAAAGAATAAGTTCATAAACTCCTGCTCGTGGCTTTTGTTTCGTTTGCAATCTGCTTACCAACAGTCAGCAGATTCAAATTGAGGGAATTCTGTCTCCTCGACCTTTAGCACGACCTTTAGTGCACACGCTGACTCCAATGAAGTGGTTGTATATCTAAACTCTCGATATCCATATATTCCCAGAACCCAGGATCGATACACTGCAGCTGTTAGCTGTATTCTTTACTTAGAATGATCAATTTTGTTTAAAAAAAGAAGTGTTCAGTTTGCTGACAGCTTTCTAGAAAGCATATTTCCCCGTAACCGCTGAAATAACATGACCCGTGTGACACGTTAGACCACCGATTGACCACCTTCTGTAAACACATCGGGTTAATAACCTGCTGACGGACGAGAATAAGAAACAAATTCCAATTTCACCCACATTCTGTCTGCTGCCAGACAGATTATATATATATATATATATATATATATATATATATATATATATATATATATATATATATACATATATGTTCAAAACATTCCTCTTCTGAACCAGAGGATTTCTGGGTTCGGGACATGCCGTGATGTTGACAGGCCCGTTGATTCGGTTCATCCTGACCTCGTATCGCCAGCGCCACTAATAGCAGCTCTGCTCCCGGGACGGCGTCTATATGCAGGCGCGGCGGCGAAGGCGGAGGCCATTAATCAGCCGGTCAGCTGTCTGGATGATACGCGAGGGGACAGAGTCACAGCGTCTCGCCGCTCCTACGCTTATAGTTCCGAGACGTCGGGAGAATTGCTTTTGAAAAGTGCAATGTTATTCGAAATGTGTCGTTAACCAGCCAGCTGCTAGTTAATGAGAGATTTGGTAGTTTGATCCGACTGGAAGAGGCAGAAATCCTGCATTGGAAGAATTTGGGATTAATTTAGTTTGGTTCTACCAAAATAAAAGCCCAAATTGCGGTTGAGACCCTTTGTGTAGCTGTTCTAATTGTATCTGGCCTCATCCCACGTTGGCTGGTATGCCACAGCTGTATGAACCCAAAGTAAACCATTTATTTGTGATTTAAATTGCAATAAATAGATAAAGAATGCCAAAATAACTACGTTTGTTCACGAGACAACGGGCAACACCTGAACCCAGCCCGGATCGCAGCCTGAGGTCTTGAACCCTGAACCCCTCAGGCTCCTCCATGAGGTCACCTGGTAAATGAATGAGTGAGACAGGCTGCAAGGGCGAGAGATGGTTTAAATACTAACGTTATGTACAATATGCAGGGTTCGTACGGTCATGGAAAACCTGGAAAAGTCATTTTATTATAAAATGGTCATTTCCAGGCCAGGAAAAGTCACTGAAAAAAGAATATCATAAAAGTTTGGGAAAAGTCATGGAAATGTGTTTAAATCATATGTTCATTTACGCCGAGTTTGAAATAATTAATATGTTTTTTGAAGAAAGACGCTCAAAATATAAACCGGCGTACGCTCTCAATACGCAACGTTTTCGAAATGTTTCATGTTCATACCGAGATTTCAGTTTGGTCATGGACATTTGGTTAAATTTGTTATTTTTTATTTGTCTGATTGTCCGTATAGTTGGTTGTTTTGTAATTCTTTATTTATTCGTTTTTGATTGTCTGATGAAACTTGTAAAAACTTAAAATAAAATTATTAAAAGAAAGGAAAAGTCCTGGAAATCCACGGGTCAAAATGTGTAAGAACCCTGAATATAAAGTAAAGTAACCCGCGTCGTTACACCGCCGACCCGAGAGACGGGCGCGGCGCTCGGGGAGGACGCGGCCTGCTGAGCTCACGACGCGTATCCCGCCCGGCGACAGGCGGTCGGCTCGTTGCTCCACATTCTGTGCGTCCCTTCCAGCATATTGTTTGCATTTTGTCGGTCGGTGTGAGAAAAAACAAAACCGCCGGAAGCCGCTAGAATCCCCGCCTCTTTGACGTTCCTTAAGTTTCGATGTCTTTTGTCTGGCTGATTATTTCTCGCTGCTCGAGTTCCCGGACACGCCCCTGACGCCTTTTCGAAATCCCTGATTTGTTTCCTGTGTTGCCCGCGGTAACCCGGCGTCTACGATGTTTTTGATGTCGTCTGGAATGTTCCGTATAGAAAATGCAACGCGGTGAGACACGCGTCCTCTCGTGCTCTCGTCACACGCGTACGGACGGGGTCAGAGGTGACGGGGCGGCGGCGGCGCCGGTGGAATGTGTTGTTTCAGGCCACATGCAAAACACGTGCACGGACAAGAGGATGTGCACCTTAATCCCCCCCCCCCCCCCCCCCCCCCGGCGGCGGTCGTCAAGACAAACAGATGTGCTCAGCACTGCTGCGCTGGGGGATGTGGATGTTATTGTTGGAGGAGGAGCTCCTCCTCCGGGCGGCCTGGCAGGGCGGAGGTGGTGGAGGTGGTGGAGGTGGTGGAGGTGGACTGATCTCTGAATCCATAAATCTTCTCGGTGACGGTGGGTTCCTGGCCCGGTGCAGGTTATAGGGGAGGGGAGGGGGGGGGGCAGACAGAAGTATCCGGGCCCCCTCCCCGCTTGGTTTGCTGGTTCTGTCGGTGCGGTGTGGTCCAGGATGTGAGGGGGGGGGGGGGGGGGGGCAGGAGAGACCAAGTGAAAGGCCTCATGGGAGGCCGAGATAACATCAACAGTGAGCTATAGGTCACTGCGCTCTCACTCTCTGTCTGCGGAGTGTGTGGTGAGAGAGAGAGAGAGAGAGAGAGAGAGAGAGAGAGAGAGAGAGAGAGGTTCGAATGAACCTCCACATCACCAGTGGATCGTGTCTACAGGTTCCCGAGCGAGCAGCTTTCAAACAAAGAGTGGAAAAGAGGAGCGTGTTGTGACGGTTGAGGTGACCGCCGCCCTCGTGCGCGCCCCTTCTTTAGCTGCCTGTTGAACACGTCTTTCTCATTTAATTATGACATAATAAATGCAAAGGTGGAAAGCATATTCCAATAGGAGTTATATTTCACTTTTTAAACTTATTTTTTGTTTCGAATAGAAAAAAAAGAGAGAGTTCTTCTGGCATTAAATATAACATCTATCCAGATCACTCCTCTGTGAGAATAAAACAGCTTCATATCTACTCGTGCTCTGGCTTTCAGTTACAATCGACACGATTGCGAAGATAAATACATTCAACTACTAGAACGGGCACTCGGTAGAGCGCGTACCTTCACATATCACAAGATTGGGCATTGAATTATGAACATTTTGGCATCAATTGCAGCCAATTGGATACAAATTGACCGTGCTATGGTAAAAAGAATATTTTGACCTTTTCATGACCTTGACCTTTAACCCGATGGATCCTAAAATCTAATCAAAGGGTTCCCGGATAATTACCAATCATCCCACCAAATGTCATGTGATTCAAGAATATTTTGACCTTTTCATGACCTTGACCTTTGACCCGATCGATTCCAAAATGTAACCAAATGGTTCCCGGATAATTACCAATCATCCCACCAAATTTCATGCGATTCGGTTTAATGCTTTTTTACTTATGCGAATAACACACACGCACGCATACAAATACACAAAGGTAAAAATGCCGCTTGAACTATTAAAACATAAGAAAGGCCCCTCCAAGTCTCCTCGGCCCGCCTGTGGGAGCTGTAAGTGGGCCTGACCCCGCTGAGTGCGCTGAGTGTGTGTGACTGAGCCGTGTGGACAGCATGAAGTACGGCAGGGTGGTGGATGGGGGGGGGGGGCTGTCCCCTGGACTCTCTGTTTGGGTTGGCACACCCCCCGTCCGAGAGCCTCTCCGATCCCAACCACCGGAGGGCCGTTCACGGGCCGTTACCCCGCTGGTTGACGGCTCGGCCCGCCGCTCAGCAGTGTGTGTTTTTTATCGGTGCCAGCTGTTTGTTTTTTCGGACCCGGCAGCCGATTCACGTCCGCGTTGAAAAAACGCCAACGTGAAGTTTTTCGTGGGATTTCTCCTCCTCTCCTCTGATTTTGTTTTTCTTATTGACGAGTCACACTTTCTTTTCGAGGAACCGATCGATCATCATCGGTACGACCCGAGGGCCTCGACGGGACTTTCTGGTTTATTCTGTTTTCAAACGCCTCGTGAACGAACCCGATGATGACTCACAGGCCGTGATTGCGCGTCACGGTGTAATTACCTGAACGCCATAGACCTCCTCACGCAGCCGTGTAATAGATCATTACACGGTAATAGATGACGCTATGAATTGGTTTATATTCGTTCTAATCACCGTAGGAAAGTATTCTCAACATTTAGAAGCGAAGGAACATTTTCCAATTTTTTTCCACATTTGTCATTTAGACAGTCAGATGGCTAACAAGCTAAGCTAAGCTAAGCTGCAGCAGGTTCAATGTACCCTTAAAAGACCAATTCAAGTCTAGAAGGTTGGGTTGTTGAGCACCGAAATGCATATATTTATATATATATATATATGTGTATATATGTATTTATTTATTTAATATATATATATATATATGTATTTAAATATATACATAAATATATATATATATATATATATATATTTGTTTATAAATATATATATATATATATATATATATATATATTTTTAAATACATATATATTAAATAAATATATATATATATATATATATATATATATATATATATATATATATATATATATATATATATATATATATATATATAAATGACCTTTTTTGGTTTTCGATAATGCAGCATAGTCCTGGCAACGGACCCCTGAGGGTCCCCCAGCCCTACTTTGAGAATCACTGGTATCAGAAACGATTCCCAACAACAGGTTTTTTCTTGTTTTATTAAAAACATAATTTTCCAAGTTGATTTGTTACATTTTGTCACATTCTGTCACGTTTTGGCACTCCGACTGTTATCGGTAGAAATTCAATGCAAACCGCAACTTTGCCCTTTGACCTCCTTTGACTTCTTCCACTCTTTCCTTTGACGGCCGTCACGACTCCCACAGGCACACAGAGGTAAACATAAACACGACGTCTCGGGGGACTCTGGCTGTCGTTGAGTCTCATACAAATGGGTCCAAACTGTCCGTCACCCGATTAGCGAGCGCTCATGCTCGCTATTCCTGAGAGAGGCTGAGTCGAGGCTCGCCGGAGGCCAGATGGAAGTGCCCTCCTCAGCGCTTATTTTGCTGGGAATGTGGGCTCCGTGGCATTGGTTCTCACCATTAACGGGGTTTCCCCTCCTGAATAGGCCCTGCCAAACTATGCAGCGTCCCGCCGAGTCCAGAGATGAGGACATGGGCTTGCAGTGAAGCCGAGCGGTTCCTACTTCC
The DNA here is from genome assembly GCA_036178185.1 of Liparis tanakae. Taxonomy (NCBI): domain Eukaryota; kingdom Metazoa; phylum Chordata; class Actinopteri; order Perciformes; family Liparidae; genus Liparis; species Liparis tanakae. The sequence continues at coordinate 3,418,357 of CM070092.1, read as the reverse complement.
TATCAATGACAAGAAGCATCAATCTTAGCCGCCCCCCCCCCCCCTTTTTTAGTCCTGGACCCCGCCAAGAGAGAGAGAGAGAGAGAGAGGGAGGGAGAGAAAAAAAAGAAAAAGAGACTCGAGGGCTGCTGGAAGTTTAACAAAGGCTGGATTATCCTCTCAAGCCGCCTGCGAGCGGGTCGGTCCATCTCTGACCCTCATCGTTTAAGTGTCTCACTTCTCTTTTAGAAATAAAGTTTGAATTGAAATCAGACCCTGTTGCTTCCATTTTAGACTCTATCCAAAATACAGGGTGTTAACACTGTGTGTGAGTGTATGTGTGCGTGTGTGTGTGTGTGTGTGTGTGTGTGTGTGTGTGTGTGACGCTTCAAAATAAAACAACCTCCCCCTGTGACACTTATTCTCTCACACCTGCTAAAACAAGGCAATAACTCAGTTGAATAACGGAGGTGTGGAGTATTGCTCTGGAGGGGTAGTTTAGCTGGGGGAGCTCCTCGGGGGTAGCGCCCCCCCCCCCCCCCCCCCAGGAGTCCACCTCTGTTTTTTTGTTGTTGCTGATTGTAAAGGTGTGGGGCGGGTCGAGGACCTCCAGCGAGGTGTTTGTTCAGGTGCTGCGGACCCATCGTTGGGGTATCTGACTCCCCTCCCCCGACGCAACTCACAAGTTTATTAAATGGAGAGAGAGAGAGAGAGAGAGAGAGAGAGAGAGAGAGAGAGAGAGGATGAGTTTTGAAAAGATATTCTCAAAACTAGAAAGTGGTCCTTTGTGCTCGAACGCCAGAGATGTGGACTTGATCCAGACTTGAGTCAGAAATGTGACTTAAACCCGACTTGAGACTGGAGACTCGAGTTCTGACTTCCCCCAAAAGGTTTGTTTACCATAAGTGTCGCGACTCAATTATAATTTCCCTTCATTCGTTGAATCGGCAAACGTTTTGACGTTGTTCACTCCGAGCTGATCTACGACTCCAACGTCGTCCAATCAGGTGGCAGGAGAGAACCACGAGGAACTGATTTGTTTTTACAGTTGAAAAAAGGGTTCCAAAGATAATCCGATTTTAGACGCGCAAAACCTAAACGCATAGAACATGTCAAATATACGTCAGTCAACAAACAACTTATCGCATTAAGCGAAAGGGGCGGGTTGCAAATGAAAAGCCATTTTGAAATGAAATGTGTTTTTAACTGCTCCATACAGGAGACAGTTAGCTTAGCTTAGCACAAACAATGGAAACAGGCAAGCTTCTCCCCCCTCCTGTTGCCTTCAATGTACTAACATCTTTTACCCTTTTAGACCACCGCAATTAAAACCTCCAGAAAATTATTAGAATTAATATTGTTTCCCAACTTTAAGTGTCAGGTACTTTATGTTTGTTTGTTGACGACCTAAACAGCCCTTTTTAAATAAATAAAAAAGTTGATATTTCTTATATGTTTTTACACAGTGAAAAACACAGATGCGTACACGTTGTGTTCAGGACATTAAAAACATATCATCATGTGAATTTTATGTTTTCCCAGTTGTCCCCAATAAATTAGGAAAAGTCATGAAATATGAAGCAAAAATGATGTTAATCATTTATTTTAGAGACGTCAAACATTGAATGGGGTCAAATTGACCCCAAAGGTAACAGGAGGGTTAGAGAAAGGCAACTGGGATGATAATTAACCTTTTTGGATTAAAAAGAAAAACACATAGGCGTAAAATATTTTTTTTTAAAAAGTTGAATTGCTTAATGATTGATTCGTCACGAATCCCAGCTTCATAAAACTTAAACTCCACTTAATCCCTCTGGCTTGTTGTGCTTACATCGCGCTGCACCGCCCTGCCCGGCCTCTAGGGGCGCTGTGGCGCCGCGGCGCCGGGAGCTTTACGGGTCTCCCCTGCAGGCGAGTCGGGGAGGTCCGGAAACCCAGTGAAAAGTTAACAAGCCTGTTCCCTTTGGATGTTAAAAGTGAAACACGGATATTAATGTAGCAAGTATCACAACACAGGCGAGGAATGTCCACTGGAGCGCTGGGACGCCGGGCTGGACGTCCACCAGCTGCAGCCTCCTCCTCCTCCTCCTCCTCCTCCTCCTCCTCCTCCTCCTCCTCCTCCTCCTCCTCCTCCTCTTCATCCAATGGCGAGACCCCAAAATGGCCCCAAAGTGTCTGACTGACAAGATTTGGACTCACGGACTCTTTTGTCATGTTTTTGTTCTGCATATTGATGTGTGTGTGTGTGTGTGTGTCCTGCTCCTCCCCAGAGGTGTCCATCATCTGGGCTTCTCACCAGGTCCACCACAGCTCGGAGTACTACAACCTCTCCACCGCCCTCAGGCAGTCGCTCACCCAGCAGTTCACCTCCTGGGTGAGGCCACAGGGTCAAAGGTCGTTCTATTACTGTCGTTGTTGTTATGGCGATTAATCTTCACACCTCTCTGTTCTCCTCCTCCTCCTCCTCAGATCTTCTACCTGCCCCTGGCGCTGATCGCCCCCCCCACGGTCTTCTTCGTCCACATCCAGTTAAACCTGCTCTACCAGTTCTGGATTCACACGGAGGTAACTAGGGGGGGGGGGGGGGGGGGGACTCACACATCCTGTCATTAATTAACTGATTAACCAATTAAGGGAGAGGAGAAAATAGGGGGCGGGGCTTGAAGGTGCACAGTCCGTCCTGTTTTGTCTTTCACCAAAGATAAAAAGATAATAAATTAAATGTGTCATAGCGTGGGGTAGGGGGAGGGGTCATTCATTAACTGATTAACCAATTAGGAGACAGGAGGGGAAAGGGGGCGGGGCTTCAAGGTGCACAGTCTGTCCTGTTTTATGTGTTTCACCAATTATAAAAAGATAATAAATTAAATGCGTTATAGTCGGGGAGGGGGGGACCGCCTGTCATTAATTAACTGATTAACCAATTAGGAGAGAGGAGAAAAAAGTGGGCGGGGCTTGAAGGTGCACAGTCCGTCCTGTTTTATGTCTTTCAGCCATGCAACTGGAAATTACGATGATCAATTGATTTTTGCAAAACTTAATTAACGTTGGCGGGTTTTTCCAGCCCGCTCTGGTATCCCGGGAACGCCCGGAGCGAATTCTTCCCAGATGCGGTCACCAACTTTGACTCAAAAGGTCGCCGTGACCTCTGGAGACACTTTTCCCCCCTATTTTTTTACTGTAACAAGAAAATTCAAATATAGGATAAAATAATGAAGTGGTGACATTGAGGACAGAGATGAATGTGCTGCAGCTTGCGGGGGAATTAAACCGAGACCGCTGTAATTGTAGTCTTTGCAAGAAAAAAAAGACTTGTTACAGCTTCTGAAGGGTAAAGATTTACTCAATTCACTCGCCTAAGGAAAGACTTTTATTTTGAAAACTTGAAAAGAGAAAAATAGTAATAAACTATTCATTTAGAGCCGACTGTGCAGACTTCTTTTGCGCCCTATTTACACTCAATTTATTATATTTTTTAAATGTAATAAATTCACTTTATTATTTTGCCCATTTAAGATATTAAAATAATAAATAAATAAAAATAAATCGATGGAATAAAAGCTACTTTAAACGTTGAGCTTTGGTACCATTCAGGTGGAGAATGGGGACCATTCCGTCATACGCACCTGGTGATGTCATAATGATTAAATATGTTGCGTAATCAGTCAAGATGGAGCGCATGTGTCTGTGAGGGGAATCGCCTCTTCCACTTCACAAAGGGAAGTCGGTCAATAAAATAAAAAAGGAGATTTCATTAAATATTCCAAACAGAAGCACAGCCTCTCTCTCTCTCTCTCTCTCTCTCTCTCTCTCTTTGTCTCTCTCTCTCTCCGCCCTTTCTAAAGTGGCTGGGAGTATCACTTTTTTTTACGATCCCCCACAATCTTGAGAGTGAATGAATGGATTTGGAACTCCTTCCATCTTTTAGTGCTTCTATTAGTGAAAACAGTCGTAATAGTCTCAATTTTCTGAAGGGGTGTAATTTATGCCTCTTTTATGGCTTTTTTCCCTTTTTCTTTTTTTTAATGTCATGTCAATTTATTGGCACGCTATCCAAGCCCCTGGGGTGAAGCGGCGGAGACCCCCTTTTTTCATTCGGCTGCTAGACGCAGAAATAATGAATCGCAGAGGAACGTGCACGTTGCTTCTGACCGAGAGGTCTCGTCCCGTATCGAAACATCCCGAAATAATTAGAGGAGTTTGGAGATACGGCGAGTTTGGAACCTGTCGGCCATCTTGAATGACTCGCCGGTGCATCTGTTTAATGTCTGAGAGGAGACAGTGATTCACGTTGGAGGGGATTTGAGTCATGCTTGTTTTCTTTGTGGTTATGGGTTTAACTCCACCAGCGTTGTTCACATCTTTCCTTCTCTTTTTTTCTCATCCCACCAGTCCATAAATATGACTTACGATACGGAGAAATCACCCAGAATATTCAGCAATATATGATAGTAATGAGTTTTGGTCACATTTTAACTGAAGTGCTATATGACTTATCAGAGGAAGAATCTTTTCTGACTTATATTATATATATATATATATATATATATATATATATATATATATATATATTTATATATATTATTTAAATAGCTAGCTATACCATTACATTTAGTTACGTATTCATCCATTTAGGATGTATGTATTTAGGAGGACTAAATCAATAAGCCACACACTATATATATATATATATATATATATATTATTGAATATTTATTGTTATTACTATTTCAGCTGATCAGAGACCTGGGACCTCTGGAGTGGGTCTTCAACACCCCGAAACACCACAGAGTTCATCACGGTGATTATTTTATTTATTTACCTTTTTTCACAACAGTTAAAATAATTTCTTTAATCATCTCACAACATGTTTTCCCAACAGGGAGGAACGAATACTGCATCGACAAGAACTACGGTGGAATACTAATCATATGGGATCGATTGTTTGGTAAGCAGATATTTTTTATTCACAGGTATTTATTCACGTTGTTTAGTTTTACCAATAAAATAAAGCTGCTCACGTTCTTCTCAGGAACCTTCGCCGAGGAGACGGACAAAGTGGTGTTCGGCCTGGTGTTCCCCATCAACACCTTTGAAGTCCTCTACATCCAGGTCGGTCCCAACACCTTGTTAGTGGAGGTGGGGGAGAGGGAGGGAGGGAGGGAGGGAGGGAGGGAGGGAGGGAGGGAGGGAGGGAGCTCCGTTTTCCACCAATTAGCTCGGGTCGAGTGACCATTTTGTGTAACCATACCATTATAACTCCACTCCAAACATAACGTCTTCTTCTTCTTCTTCTTCTTCTTCTTCTTCTTCTTCTTCTTCTTCTTCTTCTTCTTCTTCTTCTTCTTCTTCTTCTTCTTCTCTTTTTCTTTTTAGCTGCACTACTACCTGGGCTTGTGGAGAAGGTCCGAGGCGTTCGAGGCCGTCGGCGACAAGCTGTCCACTTTCTTCAAAGGTCCGAGTTGGAGTCCCGGTAAACGGCGGCTCGGCGACCACGTAGACAACCCGCAGGTTCGCTTTGAGAAATCACTTCATTTCACGTAGGAAGTTTCATATCAGGACATCGGACATTGTTTCTGACGCACGCCACGCACGTCCCGGGCTTAAGCGACTCTACGAGCTTGTGTTTTTTTACGAGGAACTGCCACATCAAATAAAAGTTGTGCAACACAATAAGTTCATTTTCATCTTCTTTAAAAAAAAAAAAAAGCCGTCTGGGCGGATTAAAACCGCATGCATGTTGGGAGTGAGTGTGTGTGTGTGTGTGTGTGTGTGTGTGTGTGTGTGTGGGAGTGTGTGTGTGTGTGGGTGCAGAAAGCAATACAGGCTCCAGTTGAATGCCCCGGCGGTTAGCTTTGAAATAACGCTGACGGTGTCACATGTATACCTCCGTCATGCTTCACATTTAAAAATAATAATAAAATAAACTCCTCTTTACATTTAAATTGGCACCTCAGACCCGGCAGGGCGAAAATAAACCCGGACAGAACTGGAAAAGAACCTGATTATCGTGAAAGGTTTTCGTGTAAAGACGCGCTGCTCGTCGATATCTGGGGAAAGAGAGGGAGGAGGGAGGAGAGAGGAGGGAGGAGAGAGGAGGGAGGAGGGAGGAGAAAGGAGGGTTGGAAACTTGGAACGTGTTTGTGCTCTTTGAGAATAAGCAGGACTACCTCCAGGACTGGGATGGGGATGCGGGATGAACCCACAGGTGTTGCTCTGGTTCCTGGGGATCCTGGGAAACCCTCTGAAGTAGAGACGGGCCTCTGTGATTGGACAGTTTTATTTATTGTTTTATTTTTGTGTGGACTTCATTCCCCCCCAAAAAATGTATGCAGTTTCAGCCCAAGGCCCACAGGGTCAGTCAATCTGTCAATTCACACTGTGTGTGTGTGTGTGTTTGTGTGTTTGTGTGTTTGTTTGTGTGTGTGTGTGTGTGTGTGTGTGGGGACCGCAATACCCAATAAAAACTGGATAACTTTGTAGACGGAACACAACAAACTCGTTGTCGCCACTTTTTGGGGTGAATTCAGCCTGAGGCGACGTTATAAAGAAAATAAAGAAGTAGAAAGGTCATGAGAGAAGTCAGACTTTTACGAGTTAAATTCTGGCTTTTTCCCCCTCCTTTTTTTTTTACGGACCACAACATTCTCACTCACTTTGTTTCTGTTGTTTTTGTCATTTCCCTCACGCTCTATTTGTTTATATGTGTTCAGCGTCTTTTAGAGTTATAACGCAAAGTACATTTTTGCTGCTATTGATGAAAACTATTTTTTTGCCACCACCTGTTGCTTTTCTTTTTATCCATTTCTGACTGAGACGCCACAAAAGTTTAATTGTTACGTCATTTAAATTAAAACTCATAGGACCTGTGTTATTATTACCGTGAGCGCATGTCGTTACCATTAGCAACCAGGAAGAGAATCTTAGAGGGAAAGTTTCTATGAGGTTCTGATCCACAGAGTATTACTACCTACAGTACCAACAACGTAGTTTAGACACCTAAAAGAACAAAATGACACTTGATTTGTTGTTGTTGTTGTTGTTGTTGTTGTCTAAACTGCCACCATCCCATCAGTACTTCCCCTCCTGGTTCTAATGTATTCTTCTCCAAACCGTCATCTTCTGTCCTCTGAGAACCCCGTAGAGCCGCTCTTCAACTGACCCACATGATCCCTTTACGTGTCTGTGATAGGGCAGCGATCAGCCAGATGCATTCTGGGGGTTCATGGAAGGTAACGGATCATTTGAGAATAAAAAAAAAAAATACAAATAAAACAAAAAACCTGCCAAACGGGGGTTCGGGCGTGAGACCCGCCGGCCTCGTGCCGCGATAGAAAGTGTGTGAGAACTAGTTAACATGCGAGCGGAGAAGTTTAAACGTGTAACTTTATATGTTTTTATCCGCCCGTCGGGCCGTAGCGGAGTAACCCCGGCGACGCGTTCTATTCGCTACTCGCTCACGGTGGTTATTAATAAGCAGTCGGGGCGCCGGGCGCCGAACACGGCGTACATAAACACTGGGAGTTGAACTCCGAGCGATCTCGTTATATAAGCGAGGCGTGCTGGTCCGGTGTGAGAGTCTTGTCCAAGAAAACTGCAACGAAAAAATATGAGGGATTGGGGAATTGAACATGTTTTTTTTTTGTGTGTTTCTATTTTTCCATGTGCAGGTTACCGGACAGGAAGTGCCTCACGGGCCCAGCTGGCCGCTGCCTCTCCAAGCGTATGTGGTCGTTCACTTCCTGCTGGCGCTGGGGACTTACCACGATCTGTTTGAGAACAAAATGGTGCGTGCGTGTGTGTGTGTGTGTGTGTGTGTGTGTCGCAGATGGAGTAAACTGTAAATGTCTACAGAGGATTTTTTTTTTTACGCTTTCAAACTCGACTAGAAGCCTACCTTCCAGGCTACCGGTGCGCTCGAGGCTACCGGTGCGCTCGAGGCTACCGGTGCGTTCGAGGCTACCGGTGCGTTCGAGGCTACCGGTGCGTTCGAGGCGACCGGTGCGTTCGAGGTTACCAGTGCGTTCGAGGCCACCGATGCGTTTGAGGCTACCTTCCAGGCTACCGATGCGTTCGAGGCTACCTTCCAGGCTACCGACGTTGATACAAGGTCCTCACGTATGACAAGGTGGTCCGGGGGTTCTTTAATTTAAGGCTGCGCGTGTTTTTGTCCGGCCAACATTATTTCACTCTATTACGCTGCTCTGTTGTGGCTGCAGAGTCCTCTACTTAGGAAAAACACCGGCTCCGTCTCACATTGTGACAGGATGACTGATCGGCGTTCCCCGCGTCTATTATTTTCCACTCGACGAAGCCAACCGACCCTCCTCCTCCTCCTCCTCCTCCTCCTCCTCCTCCTCCTCCTCCTCCTCCTCCTCCTCCTCCTCCTCCTCCCGTCGGAGAAGAGAAAGAAGCAGGTCTCCTTAGCAGTTATCTTTGGAAGTCTCTCCCCCCCCCAGGCATAGTTTTGGTAAGCCCACCAACAAAAAAAAGTGCCGTCACGCCCCAGAAATAAAATGGCCTGTCTTTTTCTTCTGATCGCTACCCCCATGGTGCTCCTTCAGTTGTGGTCTCACACACACACACACCTCCCCATCCAGGGTCCAGGGTTCCCCTCCCTACCCAATGAAACACCAGCTGGTGGTCCGGCCCAGCGAAACGCCTTTAATTGCCGACTCAGCCGTTCTCCAACCCAAATAGCCTTCAGGACGCAGCAATCAGGACCATAACAAAGCGACCCGACGATCAATCACGCCACCGTTGTGTATTTATACCCACATGTCCGCCAGCCGCTTATTTAGCTCCACAATTGATGACACGCCGCCGCGGAGAAGTTATGGGCCTCCGCGTTGATTCTAACGTGGGTGTGTTTTATTATAGGTCTGCTAAACGGTCACCATTAGAGGCCGAGCGGGGACGCCAAACAACCCCCCATTAGCGTTTATGATTTAAATATTATGACATACTTTGTACTTAGATACTTAGATGAGCTGAATGATGAGGTAATTATGAGGATCAGCATTCACCTTAATGGAAAATAAATCTATGTACTCCAACTACTACTGTATTCATTTTATAACTTTACGTACTTTGCACGTTCAGATTAATTACACAAAATATGATGAATGATTCTTGTGTGAAACATTGAAGTGATGCTGACGCAATACCACTTTTTATAATCCATTAGTTTTGTACACAGTTATTCTGAAGTGGGCCACACCTTCACTTTTGGTTTGTTGGGCGGGATCATTTGTTTTGGGTTTTATAAATAATTAAATACACGCAGCGTTAAACCCACAACTCTTGTGTAAAACGACATATTTTGTCAATGGAGTCTGGTGGGAGCCTTCCCAGTATTTATAACCGTATTGATCATCTCACTGGAGCGCACTGCTTCATAACGTCTGGCTGAGTGGGCGTTTCCCTTTTAAAAAACACATTTTAACTGTTTAAATTAAAAGACCGTTATATTGAGATATTATGCGCTATTATGAGCTTTTAGTTCCCTGGTGGCACAGATATGTGATTGCACCATGACATCATCTGAAATAATGATATAATGATCTCTTTGCAGATGAATCTGTGTTTTAATCGTACAGATAAATACCAACTTCACCTTATTAATAAGTAACAAGACGCGTGGGGGACGGGTTACCCCAAGTTCCATTCCCTCAGCGGCAACACGTGGGCGTCTTCATGATCACGGCTGCAATAACGAGTTTATTTCCGGGGGGGGGGGGAGGGACATAACATCGCTCGCCGCCGCCAGATGTTCCCCTTAGTTTCGAGTCCAGCTGCAGTTCGATTCTCGGATCACGTAAAACAAAATGAACGCGTTCATAGACGCTTTTATAGTATTTGTCGACTTTCTCTCTCGCCGTCTCGAGAAAAAGAAATCGCACGCCGGGTGGGTGAGTTCACGTAACCATTTTTTCCCACTACCCAAATAATTCTCTGGCTAGAAAACGACTGTGTCTGTAGTCCTTGAACTCATCATCTAACGCTCCCTGACAGCCGCCTTCCTTCCCTCCGATGGATGGACGGAGGCCAGAACCCCCCCGCTGAGATCCACGGAAAAAACAAATCCTCCGGCGTTGCTCCCGTGCGGCGCTCCGGCGACGCGGCTCTCGTGGATTAAAGACTCGTTGCATCCCGCCGATGGGCGGAGCCTCCACGGTCACTATATCCGGCCTTCTGGGTCGTGTGGGAGCAGCCGGTGAGATTTGGCTGTTGGTCCGTCGGCGTATCGAGTGTCGGAGAGATATAAACCCGATCCGACCGCCTCCGACGAGAGTTTGCGCGATGGGATTTCTGCCGGGTAGTCGGTTGGCTCGGTCCGAGGAAGGCTGAAGACCCCGTGGTGTCGGAGCGTCATGCAAACTGGGCACGCCGGTGTAAAAAAGCCAAAGGGGGTTTGGTCGTGCCAGCGCACTTAATGCCGGAGGTCGGACGTGTTGTGGTTGGCACCGGCGCGGCCGTGCGGCGCGCGACTGCTCTCCTGGTGAGGTCTCCTGCCAGCGTGAACTAAACCGGTCGTGAAATTAATTCATGGTTCACATGATGATGTATCCCCCCACACACACACACACACACATTTCCTGACTCCTGTAGACGCTGTCCCAGTTCACCGTTCTGGGGATGACCGGCTACGTTCTGCTCACTCTCACCTCCCTGGGCTTCATCATGGACCAGAGGTACAGTTCATAGGAGCGAGAGAGAGAGAGAGAGAGAGAGAGAGAGAGAGAGAGGGCTGGTTGTTTATGATGGGGGAATGGGGGGGGGGGGGGTCTGAAACTAGAGATTGAGAAAAATCATGTATATAGACTTCTATATAACCAGAGGAGTCTCCCCCTGGTGGTCAGTAGAGAGAATGCAGCTTTAAGACATGACGTTTAGACTTCTATACAACCAGAGGAGTCGCCCCCTGGTGGTCAGTAGAGAGAATGCAGCTTTAACACATGAAGGTTAGACTTCTATACAACCAGAGGAGTCGCCCCCTGGTGGTCAGGAGAGAGAATGTACGTTTTAAGACTTTAAATGGTAAGCAGTTATTCAATCAACCTTTACTTTTGTTCTCCATTTGTTTGTATCTTGCTAATATGGACAACAATTTCAGAAATTGGTCCACGGACTGGAATTCCAAAATCTTAGTGAGTGCAGTATAAACGAAACGGGTCCGTCATTGATGGATAGATTATTTCAAAGTCCAGTACACATAAATAATTATTTAAAAAGTATGAAAAACAACAAAAGGGTCATAAGTAGACGTGAGACGTGACTTCGGTCACCAGAAGGAAAAAGGTTGGGAAGCACGCCTCTGTGAGAGGTCAAAGGTCAATGTTTTTGTGTCTCTCACCTTCAGGCCGACGGCGCCTCTCCTGGAGACGCTGCGCTGCGTCGTCGCCGTGACGATGATGCGGTACGGCTGCCTGAAGCCGCTGCTGTCCTCGCTGGCCGGCCCCACGGAGGTAAGGCCACCCTGCAGCGGCTTGAGCGTCATCAGCAGGCTGCCTGGGCGGGAAGAAGTTACTTTGAGTTATTTTACCAGGAAATGCCTCATTGAGATTAAAAACCTCCTTTACAAGAGTATCCTGCCCAAGATGGTAGCAGTAGCACGTCACACAAAGTTTCGCTTATGTGAGCGGACCAGTGGGTCAACGGGTTCTTTCCAACCCTTTCCATGAGGCTGAGAACCTCTGGTAACCAAGTCAACACACAACGAGATGACACGTTTCATTAATAACCGGCTTGTTCCCGAGCTTTCAATCACAAGATCTTGGATCGCAGTTTAAAATAAGTCTTCAGCTGTCGTGTCGTTGGCCAAAGTGCAAAACCTCATATCTGAAAAAATGATCCAGGAAAAGCACTTTGTGTTTTTATGTTTGCATTTTTAGTATTTAGTATTATTTATTGGATATCCTAACAAATAGCATTCTGCAAGAAAACAACAATTATTGTTTTTACTCTCAAAAAAGGGAATTTTTCAGGAAGTACGATAAACTGCAAGACATTATATATAATATATATATATAATTTATACATATATATATATATATATTTATTATGTATATCATATATATATAATTTATATATATATATATATATATATATATATATATATATATAATTATATATATATATATATAATATATATCATACATATAGTTTACAATGTATGATATAGATACGATACGTATATAATATATATATATATAAATATGTCATGTCTGTTGTCACAACATATTGAAAAAAACATCTCGCGACTTCAAACTGTGGAAAGTTAATGAGATAAGTAGCGAGAGCTCGTTGTACAAACACCAGCCGGCCGGCTGTCTGTCGCTCACTGGCGGCGGACCAACGATGAAAAGGCTTTGATCCCCGAACAGACGAGCGCCGACACAACAACCTAACACGGTTTATTTAAAGGGACTTCAACCCAAAACGTGTTCTGGGCTAAAAACAACATTTAAATCCAATTGCAGTCTAAAGTTGAACGACATGGGAGAAAAAAATAGACAAACATTTACTTATAGAACGTGAGGGTGAGCCAGAAGGTTGAGAGTGAAGTGGGCGTGGCCTAATCTCTTTCTAACTTGCTAAAAAGCCTCGACTGGGAAATATGAAGAAAAAAGTATCTATACGGCGGTAATGAGATCATCAGAAGGAGTTCATGAACGTTTGGTGTTCCCCTGATGTGTGTGTGTGTGTGTTGTGTGGTCTGCTTGGTGTGTGTGTGTGTGTGACATGTGTGTGTGTGAGCTGGGTGCTAAGTCTAGCCTGCAGGCCTGTGATCTATGAGTCCAGATGCGTCGCCCAATTGACCATAAAATTGGCGTTCCTTTCTGGCTGTGGCGGCCCGACTGTCGATGGCGGCTGACCTCTCATTACTTACCCTCCCTCACAACTTTTCCCTCTCTCTCTCTCTCTCTCTCTCTGCTCGCCGTCCCAGCCGGTGCGAACGCTTCTGGAACCAATTAGCGCCGTCTGCCGCTAAGCAGAGCCGGCTGACGGGATTTGCACGTGAGCGCCGGCGACTCGCTGACTTTACAACATCTGCGGTCCTCAGGTGTTCAAAAGACGACTCCACCTTTTTCTTTCTCGTCACACGGGAAAGTGCGTCTCCAAAAATCGCTGTCGGAGCTAAATAATAAAAAAGAAACGGCTCTTGATTTACACCGCGAATGCTGCACGGCCGTGTCGCTTTGACTACGCCGTAACCTCTTTTTTATTTTTTACGCCGCCGTCTCCTTTAAGTGAATCATTAGGCCTCATTTGAAGGCGCAGTACATCAGTTTGAGGTGAATAAAAGAGGTCTCGCTTTGCAGGTGGGGCTCGTTGAATATCCTTCACAATTTACTCCGAGCGGTCCCTGACGTATCGCTCAGAAGTACAATAAAGGAGGGGGAATAAGAAAAAAAAAGAGAAATTCATTTTAAAAAGGTACTTCTAATGATATATGGTTCTGACGCGGGGGAGGGGGGAGGGGTGTGTTTTGAAGTCGGGCCAATCAATTAACAGTCACTGGAATAGGAGGAAATTCACATTTAATTGTATTCAGGCTCATGCGACTGTACAGTTTGAGGGGGGGGAGGATGAAAAAAGAAAAGAAAAGAGAGAAGCAGGTCGGTTTGTGGTCCTTCAAACCCAGTGGTGTGATATACTGCACCCTTAAAGCTCACAGTGGTATTTATAGTGGCTCTGGAGATTTCCCTTGTAAAGCTGCAGGCTTGACCTGTAAACCAGCGCTGCCTCTCACTCCCAGACCCCAAAGGAAAAAAACTCCCGTCTGCGCGGCTCGCATGAAGACCTCGCTGGTTTCAGGCGAGATGAGGTGTGTGTGTGTGTGTGTGTGTGTGTGTGTGTGTATGTGTGTGTGTGTAGAGGGAGATGTCGCAACACCCTCGACCAAACTTCTGCTCGTGCCGTCCTGGAGAATCATAAGAAAAGAGGAAGAACAATAAAAACTGAGTCTTTTATTCCACTGAACATTTCACTTATTGGACAAAATATAAGATTAACCATATAAATATGAGATTAACCATATAAATACGAGATTATCTGCTCGGCCTATTAATTGGATTTGATTAAACTGGGCAAGAAAATGAAATATAACAAACACTGACACTAATAATACTCTTAATTTAATGTGTCAATGCTCCAGGTTACACTCCAGTTTAATACTTTGTGCTGTGAGTGTGTGTGTGTGTGTGTGTGTGTGTGTGTGTGCTTGAGCTACGCAACACACTACAGGATCGTACACTTTTTTGGTTTAAATATGTTTATTATTGCTGTTCATATTTTTGCAGATGTGTAACAATTGATTGATTTTGTTTATTTGAGCGACTTTAAGTGAATCACAGAGTCTCACCTGAGTGACGTTGGAGATATTATTTATTATATGCTGGTGGTCATTGGAAAAGGGTCCGTGAGGAAATATATTATAGCCTGTACAAAAGGCCCTCCTAAAAAAGTCTATATGAGTAGAAGTGCACGACTTGTACAATATCTTTACTCTTGTCATCTTTGCCTCATCACCCCTCGACTGGTCTGCTAACCACTATTATTATTATTGCCTGTAATTAATTAACCATTACAGCTAGATGGCCAAGATCTATGATGGTAGATAACATGATGGTTTCATAAGCCCACTGGAGACTTTGAACTGTGTGTGTGTGTGTGTGTGTGTGTGTGTGTGTGGTCTGCAAAATAATAGAAGCTCCAGTCTTTACATCAGCAGCGTTCTGACTGTCAACAACAATTTGACTTCACAAACAGTTTGTATTGAGGCAGCTGATTGATTTATAATGTCTTTGTGTGTGTGTGTGTGTGTGTGTGTGTGTGTGTAGTAGCAGGGGGGCACTTGTGCAGCGTGCTCTGTAATGATGTAACACATGTTGGTGTTGCTGTGTGGGCCTCTGCTCAGCCTGAAGGCTCGGGGAGAACAGCAGAGTCATTAAGAAGCTCTTCTCCCTGCAGCTGGAGCCAGTCATTAAGAGGAGAGCTCGTAAAAATACACCTGTCCCTGAGAGAGAGAGAGAGAGAGAGAGAGAGAGAGAGAGAGAGAGAGAGAGAGAGAGAGAGACTTAGGTTTCAACTTTCTGGAGTTAAATTCCAAAGAAAAACATTTAGATGCTCTCCTTTTGTTTTATATATTTATTTTATCTTTTTTGTGCGTTAATAAAATGAAAAACAAAAAACACCCAAACAGAATAATATACAGCCAGCTTTTTATTTGAACCTCGCAAGAGATCAAAAGAAGCGTCTCATTGGCTCTCGTGTGAGTTTGACACTTGAGAAGCGTGATGCAGTCCAACCCCCCCCCCCCTCCTCCCCCCTTCTCCCACCCACCAAAAAAAGCAACCGTAATTATGTTCACACCTCATTATATTTTCCAGCGTTTTCTCTTCTGTGGAAAAGGACGCTCCAGAAGAAGAGGTCGGAACAATATTATGAAGTTCACGTCAAACACAAAAGGCTCAAAGTCGCCTGAATTTAAATGTGTGTCCGTCCCCCCCCCCCCCCCCCCCCCCCCTTTCCCGCCACGGCAGCCGTGAGCCGGAGGTGAGAGGTCGGCGTTATCGGAGAAGCGTTGTTTCCACCCACCCCAAAAAAAATCTCAGGTGCGATCGGTCGGCGCGTCTCTTCTTTTCTTTATTTTCTTCTTCTACTCTTGTTCTCAGGAATGTGTGGTAGCGAGAAGCAGCCCTGAGGTTAGCGGGCGATGGAAACTCTTGTGAGGCATGACATCATCCGAGAGAGCTCGCGGGAATGGAACAAAAAAAATAATAATCTCCTAAAGGGGAAGAGAGAAAAAAAAATGGGAGGATATTCGAAAAAAAGGGAGAAATAAACGCTGCGTCGGACCGCTCCGTCAGGAGTCGCCGGCGGGGTGGTCGACGCGGACGCGGCGTGAAATATTATCGCTCGCTGTGCCGGGGAGCGTGCCCGTCAAAAGAGAAACCGCCTGGTTTATGTTGTCAAGACACTTGCCAGGTAAAGCTGTGGAAATCTGAACAGCAAATTGGCCCTCCGGGGCTCCCGTAGCTCTGTTTGGTTTGGGCCTTTTTGTGGGTTTTCCGTGGCTAGGCGTCGACGTTCTTTTGAATTCATCTTCTTATTTGTGCTTTAATTCAAGGGTGAAATCACAGCGGTCCTCCGAGCCTTCGGTCCGACGCGTGAACCCGGGTCAACCCGACCCGTTTCCTCTTCTTACGGTATCATCTCACAGAACTCGTAACTCCCAATATTTTCAAAATAAAATCAAAACACAAAGAATTGACGATAAAGAAGGCAAATGTATATTCATTCAGCCATCTTTAGTGCACTGCGATCTCTCATCGGCCCCATCCCAGTTTATTTATCTCTCTCTCTCCGCCGCGCTCACCGGCCGTCACGCGTCTAAATGAAATTCCTCATGGTCCGTTTTTCACAATAGTTTGGAGGGCCGACAGCGTATCGCCTGAAGGTGAGCTGGAAAATGTGTCTGGCTGCCAGGAGTTGTGTGTGTGTGTGTGTGTGTGTGTGTGTGTGTGTGTGTGTGTGCGTGTATGTGTGTGTGGGGGGGGGGGGGTTGGACCGACTTGCGGATCTACGGTTGCACGATTGGAAATGGCCCCGCGGTGACCCACACAGACCTCCACCATCCACGGAGATCTGCTGACACCGACAAGGCCGGATGAGGAGGCCTCGAGGTCACGGGTTTCTTGGGAAGGACTTTTTGATACAATACAATACCTCATCAAGCCGGATCGCCCTCCTCCCTTCCACATGTCGGGGTGACCCCCCCTGAGCCTTATTAAGGCCGGTATCTGATTCTGATCCGGAGGAATCGATGGAAGACCTTCCGGCCTCTCTAAGACCTTCCGGCCTATCTGAGACCTTCCCTTTCTAAGACCTTCCTGTCTCTTGGAGACCTTCCTGTCTCTCTAAGACCTTCCGGCCTCTCTGAGACCTTCCAGCCTCTCTGAGACCTTCCTGCCTCTCTAAGACCTTCCGGCCTCTCTGAGACCGTCTGTCCTCTCTATGACCATCCGTCCTATCTGAGACCTTCCGGCCTCTCTGAGACCTTCCTGCCTCTCTAAGACCTTCCGGCCTCTCTGAGACCTTCCTGCCTCTCTGAGACCTTCCAGCCTCTCTGAGACCTTCCGGCCTCTCTGAGACCTTCCGGCCTCTCAGACCTTATGGCCTCTATAAGACCTTCCAGCCTCTCTGAGATCTTCTGACCTCTATAAGACCTTCCAGCCTCTCTGAGACCTTCTGTCCTCTCTAAGACCTTCCGTCCTATCTGAGAACTTCGGCCGGTCACAAAGGTTTGAGGTTTTGAGAAGGGGAGATGTTTCAGGCACTTTACCCGACAGCTCAAGACCTTGACTTGCGGTTCCCTACGTCTTTGAGTTCAGGTGAGCGCACCTCGATAAAGCTGTATGACATAGTTATTCTCCCTCTCAAAGGCCGTGAACTGCTCCTTAGGCCCAGAATAATGTAGTTTTTGGAAGGATTACGTGGTTTCTTGAGGTATCGACCTCATACGGCCCCCGGTCCTCTGGTACTGCGGTCAAATCCTGTGAACCTTACACTCTACCTGACTCCCCACGGTCTTATTCTCCCTCTCAGGGGTCCTGAGGGGCCTTTTTATTTGTGAAAGCGGCAAGTAGCTCCCTTTATGTTGTTATTGTTAATCTCTGAATCCAGTTCAGGCCTCTTCATCATCTTCAGCCTCTCGCCATTCGTCAGCCCTGCGGGTCGAATTATCGTCTTTGGAGCTAAATTTGGATCCTTTTAATAACTTTATCTCATATCTGATTCTCATTTCATCGTCACAGTCAAATAAGCGTAAATGGGGCGATAGATCTACGTTCAGCATGTTTGTTGTTGTGTTAACAAATTGGAACAAGATGTCACGAGGGAAAGGAATAAGTCTCTTGAGCTCTTTACAGCCTCTTGGCACCAAACTGCACAGCGGGAATGTTACGATGTGAATGAACACGAGTGGAAGGATGGATGAAGAAACACCTCCTGCTTCCTGATCATCTGCTTCACACGCCATCATACTCTACACGCCATCATACTCTACACGCCATCATACTCCACACGCCATCATACTCTCCACGCCATCGTACTCTACACGCCATCATACTCTACACGCCATCATACTCTACACGCCATCATACTCCACACACCATCATACACCACACGCCATCATGCTCCACACGCCATCATACTCCACACGCCATCATACTCCACACGCCAT
Source organism: Liparis tanakae (assembly GCA_036178185.1). Classification (NCBI taxonomy): domain Eukaryota; kingdom Metazoa; phylum Chordata; class Actinopteri; order Perciformes; family Liparidae; genus Liparis; species Liparis tanakae. The sequence goes on along the minus strand of CM070092.1, from coordinate 3,400,128 downwards.
CATACTCCACACGCCATCATACTCCCCACGCCATCATACTCTACACGCCATCATACTCTACACGCCATCATACACCACACGCCATCATACTCCACACGCCATCATACTCCACACGCCATCATACTCTACACGCCATCATGCTCTACACGCCATCATACACCACACGCCATCATGCTCCACACGCCATCATGCTCCACACGCCATCATACTCCACACGCCATCATTCTCCACACACCATCATACTCTACATGCCACCATACTCTACACGCCATCATACTCTACACGCCACCATACTCTACACACCATGATACACCACACGCCATCATACTCTGGCTCTACACACCATGATACACCACACGCCATCATACTCTGGCTCTACACACCATCATACTCTATACGCCTATCGGGGAAAGTTTTGCAACACTTTCCCCGAGCGGCCGCGAACCGCTTCACGTGTGTGTGTGTATGTGTATGTATGTGTGTGTGTGTGTGTGTGTGTGTGTGCGATGTTGATATTTCTGACCCTCTGGTGGGACATTAACCTGCTCCGCGTATCCTTCCTGAGTTCCAGAGACAGAATATCTGCTCCCAATGAACAGACAGGAAGTCCTCTTTGTGTGTGTGTGTGTGTGTGTGTGTGTGTGTGCATACATATGTGCAGGTGTATTTGCGTATTACTGTGTGTGTGTGTGTAAAGTGTTTATATACGATGTGTGTGCTGATGCAGCTCCTGTGTGTGTGTGTGTGTGTGTGTGTGTGTGTGTGCATCTGTTAGAAGATTTGTTAGAAGTACACACACACACAGTGTGTATTCTTTGTGTCTCTATGGGAAATGCATACAGTGTATGTATGTCGGTCTATTTATTTTGAATAACATTCTATTTACCTTCATAATTTTCTTTTATTTAATATTTTCCCTGGAAGATACTTGGGTTTGATTTTAATAAATAACTCTGAACTTCAACTACGGTCCCGAACATAATAAATAAATTCCAGAAACATGTCTCTAAGCTTCTCCTAAAAAGAAGAAGTAAGTAAAATTCCGACACAGTTTGGGTCCATCTGGATAGGAGGGGGGGGGGGCTCTGGAAACATCCGTTTACAGGTCATACATCACACGCCTCGACAGCAGCCATTCGGCCTTTGTTTTCATTCTCCATCATGAGTGCAGCCGCGGCTCCAGAGCGTTAAAGGCGGCGGGGGGGGGGGGGGGAGGGGGGGTACAGATAGCCGGCGTTGGCTAGCCGGCGTTTATCCGTTTCACTACATCGTGGCCGGCTCAATTTTCACGATATATGAATGTTACACGACGGAATCAGTTCGATACATCCGTAACATTAATGGGATACAACATTATTTTAATTAAGAGTGCAGATCAAAGGACGGCCCAGTGTCCCTCAGAACAACGTCCATATTGGACGATTCTCTATGGCAACGGCACGATCACAGATAGAAGTAGAGAGAACTCAAAAATATATGTTGTGCCCTTATAAATCATAAATTGCGGTAATAAAGTAAAAATTGTTTGATAATTTATTGTTGCAAAAAAAATAGAAAATAATGGAATTTTAAATTCAACAATTCTTCACGTGCTCTTGAGTGTTACCGAGGTTGGAAAAAATAATGGCGGCTCTCCGCAGTATTTACAATAAACTCTTTTCATGTCCGACGTTTCACAGACTTTTATTCACGTGACCCGAGTTGGTTTTTCAGGATCTGTTGAAAAGCAAACAATTTATTTCGTGACACGTAGAAAACAACAATGGAACCTCACATTGTTCGTCCGTCGCACATGGCGCGTTCAAGGACCGTCGTGTGGATGAACATCTGCCTCTCATTTTTACAGCTTCTGTTTGTAGTTTTGCCGTTTAAAGAAAACACGCTTTTCGATTTGTCTTTTTTCTTTTGGCGGGATAAGCGGGTTAAACCTGAACCAGATTATGGTTTCCACGATAAAAAAAAAAAAAGGAATATTAGGAGCGTTTTGGATCGTCCAATATTGACGTTACCGTAAATCTCGATGATCTCGGTGAACTTTAAATAATCTCACGTGCTACCGTGTCAAAGACGTGTTGGACAGCAAAAGACAAAATAAAAAAACAGCCGTCTCAACCTCTCTTACCCCCCCAAGCAAAGAAAATGTCCAGGAACCACATGTCCGTGGCGTTCCGTGTTACTCCTCCTTAACAAAGTGCCGTCTGCCCAAAACCAAGTGAGTGTGAGTGGATTTGCTGAGATCTCTACTTTGGGAGCCGCTGCCGTCTGGCCGTGGTGCTTATTTGTAGACGATCAAACCTGCTTCCTTCCACGATGTAATCTGTCCCACATGGATTTCCGACAGAGTCCATTAAAATGTAGCAGGGTGGGGGGGGGGGAGGATGGGGAGCGAGAGTCGGATAGGTGCCCTTCCTTCTTCTTTTTTTTATCCTCGACTTGCAGCGCTGATAGAAACCGTCTGTCACGTCTCGCTCCGTTGATTTGCGAGGTTCTGCCGAGCCTCCCGATGCCAATCCGTCTCCGAGACGACGCCGCGCGGCTACGCGTATATGTATGGAATCTTCCATCTGTTTTCGTGTGTCCATTAATTACGATTTTTAGACGTCTTGGATCAATTGTATTTCGTTTGATTTACCCGGGAAGTTGCAGAAAATATCAGTTTAAAAATATATTTTTGGGGTCTTGATTTCCTTGTGAGGAACTAGACGAGAAAACCTGAAAGAAATAGTAAATGTTGACACACTTCCTGTTTGTCAGGTGTAATAAAGTGATGAGAGTGTACGCTACATTAAGAATATTTACTCAGGGTTTTTCTGGGAAAGAGACGACTCCATGCAATTCCATTTTTGGAGAAAATTATTCAAGTTATTTCTTGATCGCTTATTTTATCGTGGGACTCCGGTTAGTTCAGATTCATCGGCTAACGGAGCTAATTCTAACCATTTGTTGAGTTCTCTATATAAATATAATTATATATATATATATATGTATATATGAATATATATATTTATATATTCATATATATATGGATAATTATAAATATATATATATATATATGGATATTTATAAATATACAAACATATTTATATATATATATACATATATATATATATATATTTATTTATCGGTTCGATTCCCGGATGGCTGCATTGTCATTCCGTGACTTTTACCCCTTTTAAATATTCCCTTCGCCATCACTACCAAGTACAACACATAGCTACAGATAGTCCTGGTGCTCAACGGAGGGGTACCTCAGGGATCAGGCCCACGAGGAAGGCCCCTGGATTAGCTGCTTGGCCTCGTCTGGCGTCGAGCGGTTTTCAGGTGGTGCGAGGTCGAAAAGCAGAGAGAGGTCGGCGTTATTCTCTCTCTCTCTCTCTCTCTCTCTCTCTCTGAGGAAAACAGCTGCCGCGTCCAGGAGGGAAACGTTGCTTTTTTTCCCATCAGGCCGTTCTCCCTGTGATGGACAGCGGCCTCGTTTTTTGGCTTGAGCTGTGATGTCGGAAGCAGTTTATGGGCCGGAACGCAGCGAGCGGTGGAGGAGAGGGCGGAGAGAGACACCCCCCCCCCACCCACCCCCACCCCCCCGCCCCCCATTTCCCTCTCGAACAGAGGTGACCCCTTTGACCCCGTCATGAGAGCATCAGGGGAGAAGACCTGCTCCTTAACCCATGAGCCCACTTTCTGCATCATCCCGAGGCCCTGAACGCCCCCCGCCGCCTTCCTTGGGTTACACATTCTCTTTCTGGTTGTTTGCGTTCATGTTCTCTTTTTTTGGGTCGTGATAATCCGACGTGTTTAATTTTTGTTTTGCAGCGTGCACGTTGGAATACGTTTAATCTCGTCTCTGGTCGACCTATAAACGACATCACACGACGTATTCATTAAAAGGTTTATACAAAATTAAAAAGCGGACCTAATCTTGTGATTTCTAATCAGAGTGGAGAACAGAAATGTAAATGTTATGTGTGTTAAAAAAATAAGCTTCTGGAAGCAGGAAGGAGGGGAATCAGGCCTTCAGCCCTGTAAGAACATTAAAATAAACATAATTAACTATTAAAATAAGGAGAAGGAAAAGAAGTGGAGTTCAGGTGTCACAAAGTGTTTGAGTGTGTGGAGCACACGCGTGTTAGAGGATGAGTCGTGTCCCGCTTCTCGACGGGAACACAAGCACAAAAACAAACGGAGGAATTAAATTAAATGTGTCGATTTAATTATAACCCGGACTGTCAGGCGGCTGATTGGACGGTTTATTGTCCATCGAGTCCTCCTCCTCCTCCTCCTCCTCCCCCTCCTCCTCCTCCTCCTCCTCCTCCTCCTCCTCCTCCTCCTCCTCCTCCTCCTCCTCCTCCTCCTCCTCAGGCCTCCATGAACACATCGTCCTCGTCTTCAGAGCAGAGCGTCACGCTGGAGAGGAAGATGAGCCTCTTCGCCTCCCAACGCAGAAATAAACACGCAAACAGAGCTTCACCTTCTCTCTCTCTCTCTCTCTCTCTCTCTCTCTCTCTCTCTCTCTCTCTCTCTCTCTCTCTTTGTGGCGTTGCGTTGATCAACGGGAAGGAAACACAGAGGCCACTCCTAACGTCTCTCTCCCTCCCTCCCTCTCTCTCCCTCCCTCCCGCTCTCTCTCTCCCCCCTCTATCTCGCCCTCTCCCTCCTTCTCTCCTTCTCCCTCCTTCTCTCCCCCTCTCTCTCTCCCCCTCTATCTCCCCCTCCCTCCTTCTCTCTCTCTCATTCTTTCTCTCTCCCTCTCTCTCTCCCTCCTCTCCCCCTCTCTCCCCCTCTTTCTCTCTAACTCTCTCTCTCCCTCCCTCTCTCCCCGTCTATCCCACCATCTCTTTCTATTCCTCTCTTCCCGTCTCTCTCCCTCCTTCTCCCTCTCCCCCCTCTCTCTCTCCCACCCTCCTCTCCTCCTCTATCTCTCCCCCTCTCTCCCTCCATCTCTTTCTCTATCCCACTCTTCATCCCCCTCTATCTCTCCACCTCTCTCTTTCTCTCCCTCCATCTCTCTCTCTATCCCTCTCTTCCTCTCTCTCTCCTTCTCTCCTCTCCTTCTCTCCCTCTCTCTCTCTTATCCAGGCCTTTGTCTCCCTCTCTCTGCTGCTCTGGGCTCTGCAGAGTTTCTCCCAGCTGCTCCGCATCAAGAAGAAAGCCGACTGAGTCGACCCCCAGAGGGGCGGAGGGGCGGAGGGGCGGAGGGGCGGAGGGGCGGAGGGGCGGAGGGTGGAGGGGCGGCCCTCTGAGGCTCTGATTGGTGACGTACCGCCACAGAGACTCACCTGTGACGCCTCACCTGCGACCCCCCCGCCTGTGACGCCCCGCCCGCTCCGGGCCGCTCTGTGATGTTTCTCTGCTGACTGAAGCTCCCTGACGACGTCGTCCATCAAACCAGACGATCTCATTATCTCCTAAAATAAATAACAACGTCTTCTCTGCTTTTCTCTGCGCCGTCATATCAGAATTACAGCAGCGCTAATGAATTAACACGTTTATATTTCACCTTGAACCACACGGTAAATTGCTTTACTCCCGTGAACATTGTGACACCTTTTATTACGCAACATGTACCTCTTGAAACCGATGATGCCTTTTTGCTTTTGACTTGCACACTGTGCTGCTGAAGTGTGTCTCATCCTGTCCTGGTTGGTATTGATTTATGTTTGTTATTGTTTATGTTTGTTATTTGATTTATGTTTATTATGGTCTGTACGGGGACCACATATGCAAATGAGCTGAAGCTACAGTCTGGTACAGAGCATCAAATGGTGACGTTTATGTTTTAACTGCACATGGTTCCTTTTAAATAAAAATAAAAATAATAAATACACCACGTGCTCCCTATTCCTCTTTTTGACATTAAAACAATTGAAACTTTGGGCTCTATTTTTTTCAAAATAAATGCATATGGATAAAATTAATGCATATAGCCAGAGTGATGCACATATACAGAAGATGCACATATAGACAGAATGATGCATATATAGACATACTGGTGCACATATAGACAGAATGGTGCACATATAGACAGAATAATGCACATGCAGACAGAATGATGCACATATAGACAGAATGGTGCACAAAAGACAGAGTGATGCAGACAGAATAATGCACACATAGACAGAGTGATGCACATATAGAAAGAGTGGTGCACATATATGTAGACAGAATGATGCACATATAGACAGAGTGATGCACACAGACAGAATGGTGCACATATAGACAGAGTGGTGTACATATAACAGAGTGGTGCACATATAACAGAGTGGTGCACATATAGACAGAATGGTGCACATATAGACATAATGGAGCACATATACCAGAGTGACGACACCCCGGGGCTTTGCGCGGCGTAACGACAGATTGTCGGTACGAGCTTCTCCTCCCGACCTCCAGATCTCGTGTGGGAGTGATGGAGCGGCAGCAGATGGAGCTGTTACCACCTGCCAGAAGTCTTGTGAATCCACTTCCTGTTGAAGAGAGAGAAGAAGTCAGGCGGCGTTCCCGGGGAATGGGATAGAAAAATGTCATCGGCACCGTAAAACAGTTTTCTGTAGTTTTCATGTTTAAAATACAAACTGGGATTTAAAAAAAAAAAATTAAGTGCAGATATTTCAAGATCAGAGATATGAACATTGGATAAAGTATAGTTTTAAATGATGGTTTCATGTGGGTGACATTTCTGAATTAACAGTCACAAGGAATCATTTTCAGGCTTTTAACGTGAATAATTAACTGAAAATAAACTGCAGATAGGAATGAAATTGGAAAGTTTGATGTATTTAAGTGCTTCTAAAGTAATATACCCACAGTATTGAGTGTGAGAGCTTTTTCCACACGAAGCAAAACAATAGACACAACTTAAACATCTTTAAACATAACGTATTTACATCACACCACAACATCTACAGGCTGAAAAGCCCCCAAAATGACATTCAGTAAATATAAGTAGGTCGTGTAGATATGGAAAAATGTGTGCATGTTCACTTGAAATGTTAAAAAATATTAATACCCGTGTGAAATGATGTGCCAATTATCACAGTATGCACATTATGCAAATTACAGTATTTTGTGAAAAGGTGTATGAATATTCATTCTAGCGGGTCCACAGATGGCGTCACGCTCCTGTGTGTGTGTTGAACGGCCATGTGGCGCCACGGAAACACACACTTCTCATCCAACCTGCTCACCTGATGCAGGCGACATCTGTGGACGACTAATGAGCTGATTTGTATGTAAATATCGATAAACTCAAGCACTACAATATTATTTATTAATTTTCTGATATAATTTCTTAAAACCATGACATTGAATTTTAAAGCGCAACAAAAACGTCAATTTTTTTCCACACTGAAAAAAAATGTTATGTTGGATTTACTTAATTTTTTTTAGGTAAGTGATTGCACTAAATAAAATCATCTAAATCCAGACATATTGTTTAAGTTGATTGTACTAATTATTTTCAACTAATTTCAGCCTAATTATATTTATATTTTCTGCTCAACGATTTTGATTAGAGTTAACTTAATTTTATTAAGAAATTCCGACTAAACTTAAAGCAACACTATGTAACAGCTTGAAAACAATGGTGGCGCTACAATGACTTTTAATATGTTCATTTGCGCCTCCATCACTGCCATCGGGGTCTGTGGGGAGAAAACTCCACTCTGTCACATGTTGTAGCGCCCGGTCCTTGGACCTGCTTTCTGTCATGATGACCAGCGTCACATAGTCCAGTCCACCTCACAGGGGACTTTTTATTGTCTCCGCTACGCGACGTAGAGACAGAAAGACATGCTGCTGTGGAGACGATCAATAACAGACCTTTAGTTTAATAAAAGAACAAAGACGTCTTTAAGAAAGGGACCTGACATTACTGCTGCTGTCATCTGGAGGAGAGAGAAAGTTACAGGGGGCGGAGGAGATTATTATTTAACTCAAACTCAAAAGAGACATATGCATCACCAGAAGAGCCACATATGGCTCAGAGCCAGAGGTTCACGACACCTAATCTATCGTAAGTGGGTATTTACGACACTGAAGTAAATGTTAAATACCTGAAGGGGGCGCTACAAGGGAAACACTACATAGTGGGGCTTTAATACTATAATATAATGTTTTTTTTTCCGATATCATTTCTTAAAACCACTACATTGAATGTTAAAGAGTAACAAAAACTTCAATTTTTTTCCAGATTAAACCCAATGCATATGAGTCGTGGTGGTATTGGTGGATTTGGGTTCAACTCTTAATATTTTAGTGATTCAATTTGACTTATTGTGTTATAAATATGCAGGATTGCCCTCTAAGTAAGTATCATTACTTCTGTGGAGCCCATTTCCGTTAAATTATTGTATCAACTCCTTGATTTTTATGTTGATGTCATTACCTGCAGTCTATTAGGTAAAACAATACAAAATATTATTGTCGAAGATGAAGAGCGGATCCAGTACTTCCTGCTTTTTAACGACCTCCCCGCTTATTGAAGCGTTTTCCACCGACGGGGTTCGAGAAGCTGAAATATTGATCCCGGTGTGGACGGATATGGCCTTAACCTTTTACATGAAATCCCACTAATAGGCAGTGAGGGAATTCCGCCCCGGGGTCTCGCTTAATGGAACGAGGAAATGTCGCTCAAGAAAGACGGTCGATGAGGCGGTCGATGGGAATTGGATCTCGCTGTAACGTAGAAGAGGGTCGGGGGCCAAGCGTAATGGCGGCTTCTTGTCTGATAATAACATCAAAGGGTTACAAAATATAGATATATTTGCGTTGAAAATGTTTTTTTAAAGTCTTCCCATAACCTGTGAGATATCTCCACGTAGGTTTTTATTTATTTATTTTTTATCAACAAACTAACTTCACACGTCAGCTGAATTGTTTGTCTGTGTGACTCCTCCTCTTCTTCCTCTTCCTCCTCGTCCTCTTCCTCCTCGCCTCGTTACATGGGAACATCGAACAAATGTGATTTACTCCCTCAGAGCCACAGAATGTTCCAGTGACTCATGCCGTGGTGGTAAAGTTCATAATGTCTGAATTGTCTGAAACAGATGGATGATGGGCACACATTAAGATATATTTTATTAAAAAAATAGAACAACTCTGATTAACCATGTTATATTGAATAAATTACTATCTGTTCAATATATATTAATAATTTGATTATATACACGTTTATATTTTGTATAAGAATTTAAATATATATATATATATATATATATATATATATATATATATATAATTTTAATCTTCAAGCTTTAATCTTCCAACCCTTCATGTATGAAACTACATTTCCAATTATAAGAGGTGCGTGTCAATGTGTTTGAGTGTGTGTGCGTGCGTGTGTGTGTGTGTGTGTGTGTCAGATTAACAGTGACATGCTGAGCAACTTTACTCCCAAATGTACTTTTAAAGCAAAAGGTTATATGCATATAAGCGTTGTGTCTTTAAATACTCTGGGTAACCTTCCTCTCGGACGCAGTCTGGAATGAAAACACATTTTTAACGATTAGCGCTAATCCAACAAAACACTTCAGGCTAATGTGAAGCGCTTGTCCCACAAAGCCCGTCTGTCTTCACTCTTAATGCTCTTCTTGTTTCTTTCAGCCCAGGGGGGGGGGGGGGGATGAGCATCCTGAATGAGAAACACCATCTCCAACGTGTATGGGCAGACCCCGGGTCAGCTGTGTTGACGCCCTGGTGGACAGGAGCTTACGTAACGGCCCCATTATGATCCACGGCGCTCTGCACTGGACGCCACACTCAGGCTATTTATAGCACGGAGGACCAGAAGTGGGCTACAATTGATATGTGGTGCTTTGGGCTGGGGGAGGGGCATGGTGGTGACATAGCTCTTCTGAGAAAACGACGCAATTTGATTGGATCATGGAAGTTGTAATATTGATTTACATATGTGGGATATTTATTCTACTACCCATCTGGTCCCGGCGGAGCATGATGAGCGGGACTGTCGTCAGCAACGACGCTGAATCCCAAAATATTGTATATATCTCAAAGCAAAAAAAATAAAAAATCATAAAAATCAATTAAACAATATTACTCCACTACAGCTAATGATAATAAATACAACTTTATTTATATAGCACCTTTAAAAACAAAGTTTACAAAGTGCTCTACAGAAAATCAAGGCAAAACAAATAGAATAGTAAGATACGAATATTAAATTTAAATAAATAAATACAAATTAAAATATATTTAAAAAACAGAAAAACTAAATTAGGGGAACCACAGTTCTGTATAAAAGGACGACATCACTTAAAAGCTGTTCTATTTAAAAATGGGTTTTAAGAAGTGATTTGATGTCCACGCTGTTCAATCACCATTTGTGTCTTTTATTTGACTATAGATGAATTATGTAACTTACTATGAGTAATGTAACTTATTTTAGATGAGTAATTTAACTTAATATAGATGAGTAATGTAACTTAATATAGATGAGTGATGTAACTTAATATAGATGAGTAATGTAACTTAATATAGATGAGTAATGTAACTTAATATAGATGAGTAATGTAACTTAGTATATATGAGTAATGTAACTCTCTATAGATGAGTAATGTAACTTATTATAGATGAGTAATGTAACTTATTATAGATGAGTAATGTAACTTACTATATATGAGTAATGTAACTCTCTATAGATGAGTAATGTAACTTACTCTAGATAAGTAATGTAACTTACTATATATGAGTAATGTAACTCTCTATAGATGAGTAATGTAACTTATTATAGATGAGTAATGTAACTTAATATATATGAGTAATGAAACTTACTATAGATGATATTGGACATTCGTCAGGTGACCAGAAACGTCTTTTTTTACTGACTCCAGGTTTGATAACTGACAGGTTTTATTACATTTCCCAGTCATTTCACTTGAGTTTTCCACATTTGATGAAACGTAGATGTTCCGCGTGAAGATGGCGGTCGGGCCCGTTTCCCCGCGGCGCCGCCAACACGTGAAGAAGAGGTCGATGCCCGGACACTGACGTAAACACCCGCGTGACCCCACGCCGAGCGCCCGCAGGCTGCACTGAAACACCATCGTCGTATCGCTCCGCCACCACCCCGCACGCCACCGCCACCCCGCACGCCACCGCCACCCGCTCACATCTGGGTCATTGTTCAACAACGCTTTCATGAAACTGCGTCCACGCTGACGCTTTGTGGGTCGGACGGACCGGCGGCGCCCGTGGGCGATCGCCGTAAAGGTCGCCGAGAGGTGGGCGGGTGAGTGAATCGAAGGCTTTGGGTGGTGTTCCGGGGAAGCTGTAAGCGGAGGCCTTTTTTTAAATACCCGGGTCTCGGAGGCAGAACAGCCGGAGCCGGTATCGAGTAACCTTTCTGTTCCCTGTGAACACGCCGCTCGGCGAGGCCAGGCGTGTGCGCCGCGCTCACAGCCGCTCCGCTCAATGTCTGGCTCCACATCTTCTTCCCACACGCAGCATTCAAGCGCTTCGCCTCTTTAGAAGAATCGTTCCACGCGGCCCTAATGCGGCTCTAAAGACACGCGATCACCTCTTCTTAAAGAAATTGAAGAAAAATATCCCGTGCTTTTATTTTGAAGGTTTATAATTTAACACATATTCTTATGTTTTGGTTTTCAAGGGAATTATTTATAAAACAAATCTGGAGAGTTATAAATGTGATTAAAAACGTATTTATATGGAAGATGTATGTGGTAGTATATATAAATATATCTATAAAAAAAAAAAGTTTTCTTTATTTATATAAATTTTCAGATTTATTTTAATTTTAATTTAGGATAGGAATTTATAAGCATGTTTTTGCTTCTACCTATACCTTTTCAGTCTTTCTCTTTTGTATATTATATAGAATAATATTGTATTGTATTTGATTTGATTGACTGAATAAAATACACAAACAAAAAACAAAAATGTTACAATATTTCTACACTCAAACAAACAATAATCAAATGCAAAGACAGTTATTTAACGATATGTTCGAGGAGTTTATAAAGTGCTTCCGGCCCTTTAAGACGGCGGCCATGATGCTGATTTTGCCCACGGTGAACATGAGTTTGACACCCCTGCTCTACAGCATAAGTACCTAAAATAATATAACTTCAAAATATAATGGTACAAATACCGCAGAGATAAGAAAATATCAAACGCATTTAAATACCTTTTTTTTTTCATTTTCTACACGATATCTTGCGATAAAGTTCCACCGATATGCTGAATTATACCCATCAAACCTGGATGAATAACTTACTATTAATACTAATACTAACATTGTATTTGAGGAGTAAGTGCACTACAATATTATTTGACAAGACAAACAGATCTAAAACATCTAAAACGTCATAACTCGTCATATTTGGTGATTTTGCGCAATATTTATTATTTTTTAGATTTATATTGAAACTCTGAAAACAGTCGTGCACCTAATTAAAATGATTTTTGCTGCTATAATTAGTCTTCATTAATTACACTTTCTGCTTCATCCATCTATGTGAACTTTGCTGAAACGCTGACCGTGCATCTTCTTAATAAACCTCCATATTCTCATCGTCTCATTGTTCTCATTGGCTTTCTTCTTCTCGACGCCGTGTTTCTCGTCCTCTTCATCGCTATCGACGAGCTACCGCGTCGGACATCCGCTCTCATTACGCGGCGCCGTGGACAAGCGGCCGCTAAATGTCAACGACGCCGCTTGAAATATTAATGACGGACGAACGCGTCTCGCCTCGAACCGCGTAGAAGCGTAATTATGTCAAACAAATAGGTTATTTTAATATTTTGGAGAAGATTTGGATTTACATTTTTTGATCATCAAAAAAGAGGGGAATGCACATTTAGAAATGCTCATTAAACGTCCTCTGGACTCCATGACACTTGAAGATGTATGCCGTGTGTGTGTGTGTGTGTTTGCATGCGTGTGTGTATGGGTTGCTGGAAAATAGAGATTGCATTCTGCAATTAATATTTATATGTTATTAACTTGAACTAACCTGCACTAAACGTAAACAGTCGTACTACTAATAGTATTTAAGTATTTTACAGTCCTATTTATGCCGTGTGTGAAGATGTATGCTGCGTGCGTGCGTGCGTGCGTGTGTGTATGTGTGTGTGTGTGTGTGTGTGCGTGTGTGTGTGTGTGTGTGTGTGTGTGGGTTGCTGGAAAATAGAGATTGCATTCTGCAATTAATATTTACATGTTATTAACTTGAACTAACCTGCACTAAATGTAAACAGTCGCTCTACCAATAGTATTTAAGTATTTTACAGTCCTATCGCTCATCAAAAGTACAGTTTATTTTTCCCATATTCACAATCTTTCATAAACTTAAGCCGTGTTGTCGACGTTGTCACGAGAGTATTAGGGTGGACCCAAATGCACGACTCAGGAGACAGAACTGGAAAATAATTTACTTTACTCAAAGTTCCAGCAGGAACAAAACAGACGGTAACAGATAAATATACTTAGTAACGCTGGAGGGCTTCAAGAAGACCACAATCTGGAAGCGGACAAGTGGAAGTGAGGGAGCTAAATAGTGAGGGACTAACGAGGGATGGGCTGCAGGTGAGAAGGGCTTGAGGACCAGGTGAAGGTAATGAGGGACTAACGAGGGGATCAGAGGCAGGTGAAGGGAGTTGGACTAACGAGATGGGAAGCAGGATCTGGAACGACATGATACTAATAAAAAAGGAAGGTATGGAGCTAAACTGACGTTCAATAATAATTTGTGTTTTGAACGTGACGGAGCGTAACGAGCGTGAAGCCGTCTGGTTCCTCGAGACGTGAACGCCGGTCTCCTGGGTGAAAGTCGTGCGCTTGCTTCGCCCGGCCGCCTCGAAGGGGAACGTCTCCGTCAGATTCAGCGGACACAACGTGTAACGGGGTGTTAGAGGTCGTACATCGGTGTGTATCTGAACAGATTTTATATCACAGTATTTTATATATATATATATATATATATATATATATATATATATATATATATATATATATATATATATCCCCCATCGTTTGGGTTTCTATTGTTCTTTCCTCTCTGTAGCCATGGCTTCATGCAGGATGTGTGGAGGAGGCAATATATTGAGATTTTGGAATCATGATCATGATCATCATCATCATCATCATCATCATCATCATCATCATCATCATCATCATCATCATCACCTAATCTTTGTCTTTATTGAATGACTGTGTCCATCATGTCTCTTCATATCTCCTCATGTCTCTTCTTCGGTATCCCTGAAAAACAAAATGGGTAAAAAATAAGAAATCGGTGACAGACAATGTAAACCCTCCTCATCATGTCGCCCCCCCCTCCCCCATGATCTTCGTCTCTACCCTTTCTCTCCATTTGTCCCTGCGTCCCATCATCCAATCTTTTCTTTGTGCGTCAACCCCCCTCTCCTCTCCTCTCCTCTCCTCGTACTCTCTTTCTTCCCGCCTTCTCCTCAGCCCTCTCAGGGCTCCCCACAGGTTGCTGCACTTGCCGCCTGTCACGTTGAATGCTAATGCGGCCGCGCTGCGAGGAGAGATGGCGTGAAAGGAAGAGGCAGGGATGGAGGGGGGTGAAGGAGGAGGAGGAGGAGAGAGAGAGACGAGAAGACGGAGAGAGAAAGCAGGAGAGCGTATAGGACCTCAGGGCTTTTTCTTTTTTTTTTCCAGCGGGGAGGGAGAGGAGGACCTGAGCGACGGAGGGGGGGGTGGGGGATGTGACACAAGCGAGCGGGAGTATGGAAACTGATGATTGCAGGCAGAGCAGTGTTGGGTAATAATGCTCTCTCTCTCTCTCTCTCTCTCTCTCTCTCTCTACGCTCCACATCCCCGGCGAAAAACAAACCCTGTCCACATTCTCATACACTGGCATGCAGAGGAGAGGGCTGCTGCTGCTGCTGCTGCTTCCTCTCTTTTCATAAACAGATACTCCCGCTCCACGGCTTCATTATAAACTCCCGCCTTTCGACCCCCCCACACCCCCCCTGACAGGAAACCCACAGGAGGGATACGCCAGGAATGTGACCCAGGAGCTTCACCTGCAAACATCTGGACTCCATCCCTCCGCCTCTGCGAGCAGGTGAGCTGCATGTTGCCGTCCTCCTTGCCGGCGGCTGCACGCCGTGTCGCAGTGTGGCCGCACCGACTCCCTGTGTGTGTGTGTGTGTGTGTGTGTGTGTGTGTGTGTGGGGGGGGGGGGGGGGTCTCTCTCCGCTATGAGATCCCTCCCGTCACCGCGGGTTGCGAGGGGACCCCGGGTTGCCGGAGGGACGCTGCGTGAGGATGCTGCAGCAAGGCGACACACACTCCGCTGCTGCATTACAGGAGACGCTATCGGGGGCATGTTGGGATTCAGCTCATTGGAGATTTAAGATGAAGATCCTCTGTCAGATCCTTTTCTTCTTTTTCTTTGTACATGCAAAAACGTTTAATGAGAGAAATCAGGAGCGTGTTTTAGAGTTGCAGCTACGGCGGGAGATCAAAGTTGTTGTTTTTTTGCGAGGGAGGCTGATTCCCACGCACAGAAACACTGGTGGCTGCATATTGGGTTGACTCCCTTTTTTTTGGTCTGGTTAATAATTACAATAATAATAATAATATTGACGCTATACCCTTCATAATTGATAATGTATAGCTTTTATTTACGAAATTGCCCTTTCATAAGGGAAGAGTTCAAGGTAAAACATGGCACCGTGAGGGATAGTGTCTTGCTCATGTGTTCACACACAGAGACACACACACACACACACACATACACATACACAGAGAGACACACACACACACACACGACTTGCATGAACGAATTAAGGGACACGTCTACTCACTCAAAAGCTCATCGGTGTAGGTGATGTCGTGCGTCGTCCTCCACGTGAATGAACACAACCACTTGTTGATCCACGGTCGCCGTCATTGGGACACACACACACACACACGTGCACACACACACACAAGGACGCCTGACTGACTTCAACGCAAACACACAATTAGGCTAATCGCATTTGCTCGGGAGGGAAAGCAGGTCAAATGAATCCAAACGGCTGTGATGTCGTGTTACGGATAATCCTGTAACCTGTCAACCCTGAAATATACAGACGTATGAATTTATATAAATATATTCATCTACACACACCTGGGTGAGTCACTCTGAATTTTGCATCATTCTGTCGTTGGGGCTCAGGTTTGTCGTCGCGGTGGTCGTTACCGTTTTAGCATTATGTTGAACACGCAGCATCTTTTTCTTTCTTCTTCTTCTGTGGTTTCTCATCATCTGGATTCAGTGCAGGAGCTATTTGAATTAAATTGCGCCGACAAACCCCTCGAATATTTAGTTAGCTTCGATGGTTTGAGGATTTGAGGTTTTAAGAACGGAGACTTCTTCTAATTTGACACCATTGAAACTGGAGTCGCTTAAAAAATATAATAAATATAAGTACACGCCTCCAAAAAAATGCTAATTAGCTACGACTCGATGGTGCGAGGTCACTTGAAAAAGAAGCACCAATGCAGCCCCCCCCCCCCATAGGGACCCTTTCCCCTCATAATATTTTTCCATTTATTATCACTCACAAATATTCAAGTACACATTGCACATAATAATCTGAATATTCCAAAGGTTTTCCTTGAACTTCAATTAAAAAAGTTTTTAAACTAAAGTGATGCCATAATTTCCATTGTGTTTCCAGATGTTGCAATGACATTGATTATGCATAATATTGCATTTTGGTGCATAATCAATGCTGATTTCCAAATTCATATCATATCTGAAGGATCGCCTCCACATGGCTCTCAACACAGCGACGGCGGAGGGAGGGGACCGTATTTAACGACGGGGGAGGGGGGGGAGGGGCTTCAGCAATAACTCTGTGGGTCTGGATGGCTTCATCAGCTGTCACGGCTGTATTAGAGCAGTGCGCGCACACACACACACACACTGCAACCCGCGTGCACACACATGTATATTCCCAAGTTCCTATAATGGGATTTGAACTTTCCCTCCACAAAAAGGTCTCTCTGCTATGGAGGACTAAAAATGACTTAAGTATAAATGAATAAATATAGGAATAAATAAATAAATGTATAAATAAATGTATAAATAAATAAATAAATGTATAAATAAATAAATAAATACAGGAATGAATGAATATAAGTTATAAATCAACAGGACATCATTAAATAAAAATATTTCTACATTTCTGTATTTCTTCATTAATTTTTTTCTCTATGTGTCCACACGTATTTATACATTTATTTATGTGTGACATTTACGTGTCCGTATATTCAAATGAGCTGGGCGGTCCGAACCTCTGTCTAAAGCCTGATTGGTCACAGGAGTGTGATGCACCTGGTGTGTTGTGCTCTACTACTCCTGCCTCGCTCAGCTCACCATTAGCAGGAGTTAACCGAGACAGCTTTTTGACTTCAGACGTTTATCAATTCCAAGTACACTGAGAACAGACTTGTGTTATTTTGCAGTCTGGTCTTGGGGGTCTGGTCTTGGGGTCTGGTCTTGGGGTCTGGTCTTGGGGTCTGGTCTTGGGGTCTGGTCTTGGGAGTCCAGACTCTCGAGGACGCAGGACAGTCTTTCTGGTCTTGTGACGTCACCACATCAACTGCTCTTGCTCATGAATTTACTCCAATTATTCACTGTAACATACTTTACAGTGGAGTAGAATGTGTTGCGGTGTTCACTGTCGCTTGGCGTAGGCTACGAATAAACGGTAATAACTATACAACGTCTCGTAGCTTTCTGACCCAGGGTCCCTACAATATGAAGTTATGAATCTTAACCCTCAGTCAAATTGACGTATCGTTATCTTTTAATAAATAATAAACTCTTTGTGCTCTTTAGATCCTCCCAAACCTATTTATATTTCATGTTTAGCCGCTACGGAGACATCAGAACCAGCGGAGCATTTCAAAAAGTCCTGCCGAGACCTGGCTGCTGTCGGCGATAAACCGACCACAGATTTGATGCTTAAACTACTAACTTCTCGGCTGAAAACATCCTTAAATTACATTCCGTCACTCAACAGTAGTATTTAGAATGTACAGACAAGAACGCATAATAAACGCTGTTCGTCTACAGATCCAAGTGCTAGGGATCGATTGCTTCTGTCTTGCTCCCCGACTCGACCAATCAGGCTTTAGACAGAGGTTCGGACTGCCCAGCTCATTTGAAAATACGGACACGTACATGTCACACATAAATAAATGAAGAAATACGTGTGGACACATAAATAGCGAAAAAAAATTAATGAAGAAATACAGAAATGTAGAAATATATTTATTTAATGATGTCCTGTTGATTTATAACTTATATTCATTCATTCCTGTATTTATTCATTTATTTATACATTTATTTATTTATTCCTATATTTATTCATTTATTTATACTTAAGTAATTTTTAGTCCTCCATACTGCTGGCTTCATCCAACACTGGTTGATGAACATGAGCGTCACATCCTGAAATGTCAAGACATTTTGACTTTTTATTTTTGCGTGGCATAGGGACGACAAACACGGCCCATCCCCGTTACCTATCAACACCTCGACAACACTCCTGTAACCGTCTCCTTTCTACCTGCTCGCTCTCATTCACAGGCGGCAAGTACAAAGTATCTCTGCTCACGGGGACCGCTGATCACACTGTTGTTGTTGTTGTTGTTGTTGTTGTTGTTTTCCAGCGTGTGACTCTGCTGCTGCCCGGGGGATGCTCGGCGGGCGGAGACACCAGGCCTGAACACAATGAGCAGCCAGGACAAATGGGTCACCCTGACCCCGGCCGAGTTCGCCCTGCTCCAGGAGTACACCCAGTGTGAGTAGGAGGGGCTCCGGCTGGGACGGAGACGCTCTGCGTGGGTTCACGGGCGCCTCTCTGCACGTGTACATGCATTATGTATTATGACATCATCGCATTAGGGCCATGATCAACGTGGATCACGAGCGTCATTATGTCATAATGTCATTATCCAGCTGATATGTCACTTTTCTTCTTGCAGCTGTTTACGGTCAAATCAACATCTGTTTTTTTTTTCCTATTTTTAATCATAGATTACGTTATAAAAGACAATGGATCTGCATTTCATCTCATCTGTATGGAGAGTGTTAGGTTCTTTCAGCTCATTGTTTTGGTTTTATGACTCTTCAGAACCTTTTATTGACACGTATGATTCCACGTGCAAGGAATGTGGCGCAGCATTGGAAAATAACATTAAAGAATCAACACAGTGCAAGAATTTAAACATATTTAACGTAAAGAAGAGAAAAAAATATAGAATAAGTGCACGAACAAAGAGGTAAACAGGACTATAAACAGTGGAATGTAAGTGTGATTTTAAACTGACAAGTGTGAACAGTGTCAACAACAAAAACGCTCTTGCACTACCAATGTCCACCACCAAATGTCAGGAAAACTACATTAACTAACATTGTGTTTGCAATCAGCAGCTTAAGAGACACATATTTCCTTCAGGAGAACATATATCAGAGGTTTGCAAACAGCTCGTTGTGATGACCAAAACTAGCTTGTTTGTGTCGTGTGGCGTTCTTTATGATGCAAATATTACTCCTGAACAGATATAATTCCTCATTGAATCAAAACACACGACAGTTGAAAGGTTTTGCTGAATATAAATGAAAGCACTGGCACAAGCAGACGTCTGAAAAGCTCTAAGAGGTTTAGGTTTAGACTTCTTTCTATTTTCCTTTCAGCTCACCGGCTTTTTAGTCATCATCGTTGTTTGTGTGTCAGCAAATGGAAATACGAATTCTGAAAGAAGTGAGATTGTTACCGTCTCCTCATCTCTTTAGATGTCGCCAAAGTAGCTGCGCTTACTGGACTCTCTCCGCGAGGTTGTCCTTGAATCTATTGCAACGGTGTTTTTGGCATTATACAAGTATTTCCAATTTTCATAACGTTATCACGGCTGGAAAAAAAATAGATCATCTTCCTTTTTAAAAAGCACATTATTATTGTGTTTTGACAAGTTATGGCAGCGAGACGGATTTCTGCTTTTCATATCTTCGGTGAACCTGCTCCCACATGGTGGAGGGGGTGGTGGGGGAGGGGTATACATTGACAGAACGAGGCATAAATTCTCCCCGACAACATCAACCCACCGAGTTAACAATAACAAGAGCGTTCCTCGCCGCCCTTCATCTCCGCCGCCTCGCGTTCGTCTTCAATGTCGACGCCGCTCGGTAATTGCTGGTCGAAGCTAAAGCTGAGACTTCTAATCGGCGTGTTGCCGCTTTGACTCCAAATGATTAATTCACAAACCCCAACAAATCCCCCCCCCCAAAACCAGACGGTGTTCTGGACGCCTGGCGTTTACGTTAGCTCCAAGATGTTGACACGTTTCATTATTTTGAAACACTACCGGGGGACGGAAAACATGACGGTACACCTGGCACGCTAACTCACCACCACCCAAACACGCCGTTTTTATTAGGGGGGGCGTCAGAAAATACAAATACAAGTCACGGTACACACGATGGAATTAACCGTGCACCAGAAATGGAGTCGTTCTTATTTTTTGTTTCAGAGCTATTTTCAGTGTCAAACACGACATCTTCCAGGCTGAAGGATGAATCTTAATAATGGATGCTTCTCCCTCCGGATCACTTGTTTGACTCAGTAATGACATCTCTCCATTTAATTCGCCCTGTGCCTGAAACATCCCTCCTTACTCTCCTGCTTTCTCCAGCGAATGCCGCTATGGCGATCACCGAGCCAATCCAAGCCTGCTTTTTATTTTTCGTTTTCCATTTTTTGGTCTTGTGTCATTTCTATTTTTTAGTGGCTATCCGTTAGGGTGACGCTGAAAAAGTCTCGGTGTGCGCATGTGCACGCCACACGGATTTTTGATCATCGTGTTTCAACGGGCTCTTTGATTATGAAACATCATCTATTCTCCGAGCAGCAACAATGGGCATCGTTGCCTCGCCTTCCCTCCTCATCTCCCCTCCTACCGCTCTCCTAGCTCTCCTTTCCTTCTCATTAAAGTGAGCCGCCGCATGCCGTTCATAACATTTTAATAGCCGTGCGTCTCATATCTTACTCGCAACAATTAGAGTTTCTATTTCACCGACGTGTTTCTGCTAATGGCCGTAAAGCAGTATAGAGGGGACATTATTTTACTTCTAAAAAGGTCCAGAAGATCATGGCGTGAGTATCGCACGCAAGGCTTTAAATCGTTAGCCGGAGCGAGAAAAAAAACGTTGCGTAATTCAACCCGAGGGCATGCTGAACATGAGGCTTCATAATCACCGTGTCACGTAATTCGGTTCTGTGTAGACGGCCGCGCTAATATCGGCGGGTCAATGGTGATGGTGATGACACGCTCGGGACCGTGTGAAGCAATTATTTACGTATTTGCTCCTTTATTATTCATGTAATTGACCTTCTCGTTTGTATATTTTATACGTGTGCATCTTGTATGGACCTTAACGGGCTTGGGCCACTCTGTTCTAGTTCGCAATGCATCAAATTCACTCGTGAATGAGATGTTTAGTAACTTTTGTTAGCATTCCCGCATCATTACGAGACGCTCAGGGCAAATAAACAACTTTTTACAAGAAAACTGAAACTACACGTTAACATTTTTGTTGTTCATGAAGCCACGTTCACGCCAAAAGCGCCGCCTGGCGAGAAAATGCAATCACTTGCGTCTGTACGTTGATTTTGCGTGGGACCGTACTCACGCAAACGATTTGCAGCGCTTTTGAACGTCAGGTGATTTCTTTTTTTTGCCGAAACCTGAAACGCCCTTTGAAGTTACGCAACACTCGTCGCACAGCTTGTCTGCTAACTAACACCGATGTGTAACCGTGTAAAGTTGGATATTTTTGGGAGCTTACTCAGTGATTCACAGCTGAATTTATTCAAACATCAAATGCAATTAATAAATGAAAAAAATATTGAAACTGTAAATAGTTTATTTTATTACGTAAAGGTTACTATTATTTATTTAGTATACATTATTTAATCACAAAAGTATACACTTATTATGGGCCAGATATGTCTTTTATTGCCTGATTCATTTTCACCTAGTTATTTGATTCAACATAGATTTATTTAAACCTTTCTTACCTGGCGAGCCCGGACCTCCCAACACACACCTACTGATTACCAATCAGCGACACAGTCGCAGTCCCATGAACCGCGACTTTTACCTCGCGCCCCCGGCTGCTCCATTTAGACGACGGCAGGTTGGAGAGCTGCTGGAGAAGCAGGCGTTCATTTTATGGGGAGCCAAAGATCCACATCTTCTTCGTGCTAATTAAGCCAAAGGGGCGGAAGTGAGAGGACCAGGTCGCTAATGTGGAGCGCAGGCAGAACCAGGCCCTCCAGTCCATGTGAGAAGATGGTACCTCTAATTAACTTCTGTAACATTTAGACCCGGGTGTCTGCGGCGCGGCAAATTGATTTCGCAGCGGGGATCATAAACGCTCAGCGGCACGCAGTAATTATCACAGAGAATCTCCATCTGATCGAGTTATTTTGGTCCACAACTAAAAACACAGAATTACACATTATATATCTAGATACAGATATATAACATGCATTTCACATGTTTTGATAAAATAGTACATTGTGTTGGCATATATATATATATATATATATATATATATATATATATATATATATATATATATATATATATATATATATAGAGAGAGAGAGAGAGAGTAGGATTTTTAAAGTGTCTATTATCAAGCCTAAAAGGAGAACTTTCAATGTATACTTTATTTGAATTTAAAACTTGATGGTTTTTCAGTGTTGAGTTTACAGCTTGTTGTCAACGATATCAGTTAAAGCAGGTTTGAATATAACTGGTCTGAATTAAAATGAGCTTCATAGCTATAATTAGCGAGCTGTTGACCTTCCAAAATCATCAATGACCAATTCATCACGTGTTTATGTCTACTCAATGATTTTCTCCCGCTTCTAGAGAGGAAGAAGATTGCTACCACACTCGTGAGGCTATTGTTAGTTTAGCTTAGCATAACGACTGGGAGCGGAAGCAGCTATCCGTTAGCTGGAATCTGTTCAACTTTTAGATTTGTTTTCCAACGCCTATGAGGACAAAACTATGTGGTGGAAAGTAACTCAGTACACGTGGAAAACAGAACTAAAGACAACAATCCAGCACCAGACAAGCGAAACATTGGCACAATATATAGGGGGGAAACAGGTGTACGGCATGAGACAGTAACGAGACAAGAGTGGCTGAGGGCAGCTGAAGGGAATGAAACAATCAAGGAGACAGAGGAGACACCGAGAAGAAACCGAGGAGACACAGAACAGGGTGTTACAAAGAGAAATATATTTGGAACTTGCGTTACCCGTAAACTTTGCAGGTTCAGATTAACGCGAAATAGTATCAATAAATAAAAAGTGGTGTTTTAATATACATTAAGATGAAGTAACATAATACTGTTTTTTTATGAATTCACAATGTACCCAGCAGTGGAAGCTAATTGCAATTTGCTTATTTTTTATCAGCTGCATCATTGCACTGATAAAAGCATTAATTTATTCCTCTGTATTCAGCCTTCCTGCATAATGAGTACTTCTACTACTTTTACTTTACTTTGATGGTATGCAGGGCTATACTACAGCGTAGTATTTCTAATCTGTGGTAATGCAATTTACTGAGGTTTTGGAGTTGAACAAAGTGCGAGATTCAGCGTAATAATGTTTATTTTGTGTCCTTAATGACAATGGACAGTACAATTAATATAGGGCCCAGAATCAAAGGGTTGTCTAAAATGTGCATATAAGATGTCTGTCTTTCGGTATTAAAGTCTTATTTTGATTAATTTGCCTGTTCGCTAACCTGTTGCTAACAACAGCTGCTCGCTGTAGCTGCACTTACTGGAGTGTAACTCTGATTAATTTCCACTCCAAGACTTCATAAGCTGTTTTTTTTCACAGACTGAATATAAGCATCGCTCAAATCTGGGCTGCAAATGAATGTTTAGTGTCAAATATATACTCGAGTGCGAGAAGAAGCCAAACTTTCCAAACATAAACCTATCGCAACGCACTCAAATACGGTAACTTGTGCTCAATTTATTTTCCTCAGACTCGACCAAGAAGCTGAAAGATGTGCTGCAGGAGTTCCATGGAGACGGCGTGTTGGCTAAATACAATCCAGAGGAGGTATGTGCCGTTTATTTTCCATTATATAACACGTGGTTAATGGTATTTAACTGTGCTGAGAGCCTCCATGCTGCACACCTATCTGCTTATTTACAAAAAGGGAACAATGACATTCATGTTTCTTTTCTATTCTATTTGTGGAGAAGGAGGCCTAAATAAATTAGATTTTGCAGATCAAACAGTAAAATTTTTATTATTTATTATTTGCTTGATTGCGTGTCACGGTTATACAATTGCAAAGAATATTTTGACACACGCTAATGGGGCTTGGAGAATAATTATTTTCTTACTACATTTAACAGTCTGTCTTTCGGACAGAAAAAAAAACACTTTAAAAAAACATCTTTTAGGAAAATGCATTATTTTAATAACAGGATCTTAAATTGCAGTGTGCAGTACACTCATTTATCTCCACTATGCATGCATTAATAATTGTCTCATGGCGGTTATAGTACCCTTTACATTAATAAACAGTTAGTCACGGTAAAAACCTGCATCCACAGACATCTGTCTTTTCTGATTATGACATGCACAGGTATAATAAGCACATCTAGCACATGTTTAATGTTTAAACGTGACGACTGCACTTCCGTGAACATGTTGGCTTTCTTTATTTTCTACAATGCTGCATGTTTAGAAGCAGGACGTCCTGAGCCAGGTAATCTCTCTTCTCTTCTTAATGTGTTGTCGGTTGTGTTTTTGTTGAGTGTTCGGAAAGTTTGCCGTTGGATGTTTTTTTTATGAGGAACAAAAGTACAAGGCATTTAGAGAGTATATGCATGTGGGAAGTTAAGTAGTTTTTTTTAATGATAAACATAAATAAAGGCATTTACAGAGGATATGCATATATTTAGAGGGAAATAAAGTAGTTATTTAATGATAAATAAAAAATATAGGCATTTAAAGAGGACATGCATCTATTTACAGGAAAGTAAAGTAGTTGTTATTCATGATAAGCATAAATACAGGCATTTACAGAGCATATGCATCTATTTACAGGGAAATAAAGTAGTTCTTTAATGATTAATAAAAATAAAAGGCATTTACAGAGGATATGTATGTGGGAAGTAAAGTAGTTTTTATTAATGATAAACCAAAATACAGGCATTTACAGAGGATATGCATCTATTAACAGGGAAATAAAGTAGTTTTTATTCATGATAAGTAAAAATAAAAGGCATTTACAGAGGACATGCATCTATTTACAGGACATATTCCTAATCTTAAATGTGTTACTGGAACTGGTGATAACTGTTGGAAAGCAAAATACAAGACGACTTAAAAGACTACCAGATTTTAAACAGCCAACACAATAGTTGTAGAAAATGAACGAAGCTGGAAAAAACCTTCACGACGCTCGAGGAGTCTCCGAGTGCAGAAATCTGCAAAAATAATTCTTAATTCTTTGTTGTTGTGCGTGTTCCCTAAAGAACACACAACTCTTATTTTGGCATGTTTTTACTTGGGTTCTTTTAGGAGATTGACTTTGAGGGCTTCAAGCTCTTCATGCAGACGTTCCTGGAGAGCGAACTCCCAGAAGAGTTCTGCCAACACCTCTTCATGACCTTCAGCAGCAAGAGGCCCGAGCGCAGCCCCTCCTCTTCGGACAAGCCCCGCGTGCCTGGTGAGGGTGATGAAGGACGTCGGGGTTTCCTAGTTACTGATTCCTTTCTTTCAATTACTTTATTTTAAGTTTGTACAAGTTACACATTACCAGACAACAACAAAATTATACAAATTAACAACCAACATTACGAACAATCAGACAAGGACAGAAAAAACTAATAAATCCCAAAAATATTGAACCTACTATAACAATTGTATTTATATCATTCTTACCACAATTTAATTTTTAATTTCATCCAGTTTACTCATTAAATGTGCCCCCCCCCCCCACACACACACACAATTATTATATACAACATGCTACACAGGTAGCCAGACACATCGATAACCAATGCTAAAAAGATGAAATGCCTTTATTTTAAAAGCAGAACCATTTGTGTTTATTAATCTATTGATGTTGTTGTTGTTGTTGTTGGGCAATTAGATGCTAACAGATTTCCTGCCAAGTTCAGCCCCCGTGGCCCACGATGTAGATTGTAGTGCAGCGGCCGCCAATTGTCTTGGCCGCGGCTTCTGGTTTGTGTACATCATTTATACTAATAGAATTTATAATAATAATAATGAGTCACTGGCACCAAACGGAAGATTATGCACATTTTTTATTTATTATATAGCGGTGTCCAGGTCTAAATGTTGCCTGAATAAATTCAACGCTCGTTAGCAAAACCCCACAAACTGATTTCTTTTAGCTCGGGGAGCTCTATCTGCGGGGCCCACAGGTCCCAGCATGCATTGCGCGCAAGCTACAGACGGCAAAGACACTTACGCGCCTACTTGATGGTTGAGAATTACAATTTTGCAATTTATTAAATGGATCTTTTAATAAAATACCATAAACAAAAATGCTTTATTTTTTACCTTCGACATGTGGCTGTGTTTTTAGGATATAAGAGCTTCTCACGCTTTGTACAACACTTCCCGATCAAAGTGTAGCGCCCTGAAATGTTATTTCATATCTCTTACTGATGTAGTTCAACGGTGTCCATTTCTTATTATTGGTGTTTAAGGTAATTTGTGTTTTGTGCACATGCGAACTGTGAAGGGAGGAATGTGCTAGTTGTTCCGTTGGAAAAGAGCGCTGTCTCTTTAAGAGGGGGCGTGTCTTAAGCAGGTGTGGGAAGCTGGCTGAAGAAAACAGTGTATGCTCGCTTTAAAGCAACACTATGTAACAATTGTACCTTAAAATAACAGCTTGAAAAAAATGGTGCCACTACAATGACTTTTAATATGTTGATGTCTCCTCCTCCTCCATCGGGGTCTGTGGGCTAAAAACCTCACTATGTGTCATGGTGTAGCGCTCGGTCCTTGGACCTGCTTTCTGTCATGATGACCAACGTCACATAGTCCAGTCCACCTCACAGGGGACTTTTTATTGTCTCCGCTACGCGACGTAGAGACAGAGAGACATGCTGCTGTGGAGACGATCAATAACAGACCTTTAGTTTAAAGAACAAAGACGTCTTTAAGAAAGGGACCTGACATTACTGCTGCTGTCATCTGGAGGAGAGAGAAAGTTACAGGGGGCGGAGGAGATTATTATTTTAACTCAAACTCAAAAGAGACATATGCATCACCAGAAGAGCCACGTATGGCTCAGAGCCAGAGGTTCACGACACCTGATCTATAGTAACTGGGTATTTACGACACTGTAGTAAACGTTAAATACCTGAAGGGGGCGCTACAAGGGACAAACTACATAGTGGGGCTTTAACCGGGATTTTGTATAATAAATGTTACTAAAAAGAAGAACGAGTTCATTTCAAGGGTGCAACAAAAGCTCATCTTATGTGTTTATTCCACCGAGGTTTGTATTTGCTCTTTCCTGTGAGCCGAGGCCTGCAGCCCACGGCCGACGTCAAGTGGGACGGATGCTCCGACATTCCCGTTATCGGACAATTGGAGGCGGGTGTGTGATTGCGAAGCCGTTCGATAGGTGGCAGTTGAAACGACTGCATGTTGTCGATACGCACTGCAGC
This sequence comes from Liparis tanakae, assembly GCA_036178185.1. Lineage (NCBI taxonomy): Eukaryota > Metazoa > Chordata > Actinopteri > Perciformes > Liparidae > Liparis > Liparis tanakae. The sequence goes on along the minus strand of CM070092.1, from coordinate 3,372,370 downwards.
TTTAGAATTGTGTTTAATTACCTTGAATTACAGGTATTGACTGCTTCAGGTCGCCACTAAAAATACAACGTATGCGGTATTGAGCTAGAAAACCGGAGTGTGGGGTCGATGTCGTGATCTTTGTCGTGTTTTTGCCTCCATTAAAATCCCTCGTTCGCGTGCATACAGCCTGAAAACAAACCGGCCTGTATATCTGTTTCTGACGCCCACCGCCGATCGATCCCGCCGCGTGCCTGAAGGTTACCGGATCGCCGTTAGAGCCGTTTTGTTGGCTGAGGCCGCTTTGACCTTTTTTTATTTCTTCCCCCGTCTCCGTTCTCCCTGCAGGGCTGAAGCTGATCAAAGGCAGCTCGACCCCCGTGAGGACGGCGGCGGCTCTGGCCCCGCCCCCGGGCACGGTGCAGCTGAAGGATATCGTGTGTTACCTCTCGCTGCTGGAGGGCGGGCGGCCCGAGGACAAGCTGGAGTGTGAGTGTCGTCCCCGGATCATTGAAACTACTGGGTACACGGAAGAAATAAAAATACACAGCCAGCCATCAGCAGGCAGAGTCAATGTCACTATTGAGGCAGACCTCAGTGTGTGTGTGTGTGTGTGTGTGTGTGTGGGTGTGTGTGTGGGCATGTGGCTGGGGGGGGGGGGGGGGGGCAGACTGAAGTTCAGTGAAAAAGACAAAAGGGTGAGAGAGGACAAGCTGTGGATCTTTGCTCTGCTGCTTTGTGGGAATTGAATGCAACACAAAGCTTCTCTAAGTAGCTGGTCTGTCACCTGTTAAATGTCACTGACTCACTTATTGTCTTTTAATACATTAAAGAAACTCACAATATCGGGAAGATTACATTTCACAATTATTTATTTAATTATCTTATCCAACCATCTAGAACCAATGATAATATGGTGAACATTTTTTTTAATGTGTGTGTATGTATATATATTTATAATAATTATTATTGTTTATATTATATATGGTGAAAAATTATAATATATATATATATTAAAATATATTATATTTATATATATTTATAGATAAAATAATTGTTTCTATATTAAATTATGTTATGTATGTATCATTTGGTATATATATACATATATAATTATATATATGTATATATATATATATATATATATTTCCCACCATATATCATCATGAGCAATGGTTCTAGATTGTTGGATAAAACAATATATGTATGTGTATATATATATATATATATATATATATATATATATATATATATATATATATATATATATATGTGTGTGTGTGTGTGTGTGTGTGTGTGTGTATGATGAGGTGGAGGCTGTCGTCTCTCCATGGAGACTCTTCCCAGCGCTGCGCTGATGTCGCTGATCAAAGGGAAGTTGGGTTGTCGTCAGTTCAACTCGCGGTTCGGTCCGTATGATCTGGCCATGCAGCATCCGGCAGAACTACTGTTGCTATGGTTACCTGCAGTATGATATAACATTTTATTATTTACAGTCAGTGAAAGCACCTTCTTTTCTTTTGGGAGGGATGCAACCCTTTTTTTTTCTTTGTTGAAGATGCATGTTGTGGTTTTATATTCTATTAACCTTAATAATGAGCACCTCAAGGTACCACAGTGTATAAATACTGCAGTAAAAGTTCTGCATTCACAGTTTTACTGAAAGGATGTGGTTCATGAACGCAGCGCTTCAACACCGCTACGCTGCCTCCAGCCTTTAGCGCCGTTAGCATCGTTAGCTGCAAGCCGCCGGCTCAACTGGAAATCCTTCAAATCACGGCTACGTGCTTTGAATTTGGAATTTTTCACGTTTAAGATAAAGTGCAGATGTGACATCATGAGGTATCGTCCACTATTTATACATTAAGTGCAGGACTTAATATACTTAGTCGTGGCTATAGGACACGCGTTCAGCGACACTCGACTCAACCAACGAGATTACTTCTGTTTTCTTCTTGCTCCTCCAAATAAAATCATGACATCATGACATCAGCCTGAACGAGCCAATAATATACTAAGTATAATAAACAAATAGATTCTGTTTTTTCTAAAAACACTGAGTGGTTTGTTGTATCGATATTTAGTTTTAATCTAAATATCTGTCTACTTCTTTCTGTGCTTTTTATTCCGTCTTTTTGTGTCTCAGTCTCTCTGCGTGTGTGTGTGTGTGTGTGTGTGTGTGTGTGTTTGTGTTTATTTTCTCTCGGCATTAAAGTCGTGAGTGTTCTCTGGATTTGGTGGTTAGCAATCACATTCAATCAAACCGCCTCTTTCTTGTCGTCTTATTATTTCCCCCGGGGTGAAAAATAATAACTCAAATAAGCTTTTCCGCTCTTTCTTCCCTGACACTTTTTTTTGTTTATCTCAAATCGATCATCGCGTTTTATCGTTTTTATCGTTGCAGCCCCTCGCGAAGCTTCTCCGAGGAGACCCTCGCGGTCTCAGTTTATCGCCACGTCTCTTAATTGCGTTCGTCACATGATTTATTCACAACAGGTATAACGTCCCTTAATTGGACATCAAGACCTTTTTTTTTGTCTCAGTAATTCTCATCTGCTAAATTATTGAGTGGAGTAGCACTCGTTAAGCGAGAACGACTGAATAATTCAAGTGATGCCTGAGTGTGAGCGCCTCGTGGATTTAACGGATGTTTTATGTAGCTCTGCTTTTCTTTCTCGTTTCTGGGGTGATAGTGCCCTCTGCTGGTCAGTTAGGGAACTGGTGCAGATGTTGGCAATGAAAAACAACATTTATTTACTCTAAAGGGGCAACAGAGGAGCGTAAAATAAGGCAGAATCAAGCTTTTTTTGTGTTCTAGGAAACATATTTAATTAAATGTACAGTTCAAGTCTTTTTCATAACTTTATGAATTTATAATTTAAAGATTTTTTTCACATTTCTGGTCAGATGTGCAACATGAGGTGTGACTGAAAAGAGAGATCTCGCCACGAAATTGCGTTAACACATTCAAGGTGCACGACATGTTAAACGGTTCCGTCAAATCTGTGATTAACTTTTAATCGATTTAATTAAAGTTTAACACCTGGCTAAATGTGAGCGTGTGAGATTAGAGGAGAAGTGGACGATCGCAAAGAAATAGGAGAAACGTTGACAAAAGAAAGGCGGTAACAGATGCACAGAAATGAAGGAAAGAGATGGAGCAGAAGGCGGGACTTTAGTAGGAAAACGCACAAAAACCAGAAGGAGTAATTTCCTCCTGAGATAAAAGACCGAGAGTCACGTGACGTGAGTGCTCCGCTCTGATTGGTCGTCCTGCTGCAGGGTGGAATCTTGCAAAATCCATTAGGGGCTCTCAAAGGAGGCCGAGGGGATTTCCTCTTTGGGTCACTCACCACAAGCACCAACTGGTGACACCGTCAGCCTCCACCAACTCCCCTCCCTTTACCCCACCCTCGCTACCATAAAAAGGTCCCCCCCCCCCCCCCCCCCCCCAACTGGCACTTGAATCGTCGTTGGTGGGCTTGACGAAAACTGCCATCTGACGTCTGTGCCCGTTGATGTCAGCAGCACCAACGCCGTCTGCTGCACCCCGCCCACACTCACGGGGGAGGAGGAGGAGGAGGAGGTGGTTGTGTGTGTGTGTGTGTGTGTCTGTGTGTGTGTGTGTGTGTGGGTGGTGGGGGGGGAGGGTGTCGGGCAAGAGTGCCTCTAAGTGTAGAGCATTAGCAGGGAAATGGTCTGCAGCCAGGTCACGATGATGATGCTGTTGTTGTCGCCAAGATGTCACACCGAGAGCTGTCTGTTACCATGGCGACACTTTTTAATGTGGTAATTGAGGAGACGGGGGTTGGTGGTGGTGGTGGGGGGGGGGGGTTCAGATGTGCGTACAGCTGCAGAGGTCTGGGCCTCGGCGGCTCGGGGGGCTGCAGCTTGACGTCTTTTTGTCTCCTCAGTTATGTTCCGCCTCTACGACACCGATGGGAACGGCTCTCTGGACAGCTCGGTAAATATGTCCCCAAATATGTTTTAGAGATGGAGAATTTAAAGTCACTGCGACTTCGCTCATGTATTTATTTTATTACTATAGAGACAAATTCACTAAAATCAGGAGCATCAGAACGGGCAGAGACACACAGTCTGAGAGGATAGATTCTCCTTTCTAACTCTATTTTTATTCTTATATGCTGATTTATTTCTTTATTTATTATTAATTATTAGTTTCAATTTACGGAAATGTCAAAACCCAAAGAAAGTGAGGAGCTCAAACTAAACAAATCCTCTTTGAAGAAAGTACATTTACTTTATTTTTATATTCTTTTTCAAATTATTACCCACTAAGGGAGGAAAACAACTAATAATAAGACAAATAATGATTATAATATTAAATATTCAAGCACTCGAGAGTGTAAAGGACCCTTTATTGTAAGCAGATAAATAACAGAGGAAATAAATACAATATGTACTTTCATTAAGCACCATATAGTTGTTTGATGTTGATTATATCTTTCATAATTATTTCCCTTTATTCTATAATATTTTTCTGTTCACTTCACACATTTATAGAATTTATTTGATCTATTTTTAAAATATAAATCCTGCAGTTATAGATTAAGTTACTCAGTAATTACCGAATATAATCTTCTACATTTAAAATGCTGAAATAAAATAAATATATCATTCTTTTGCATAACGAGTACTTTTATAATAGACTGTGTACTTATGTACTCTATGTATTATTAACCCCACATGTACTTAAATAATAATCCGATGGCGCCCATTATCTCTGTTTTATGCGTCAACGTGGAGATAAATATATGAATGGATGACGGCGTCGACTTTATGAATGAAACCGCGTCGTTATGAAAGTGTGTCGGAGGGCAAAGGTCACGAGGGGGGAGGGGGAGCAGATACAACAAATAAAAGAGACGTATTTATTTTATGTGTTCAGATTTAAGAGATTATTCCCCCCAAAAAGTGTGAAACGCCTAAATTTGCCCTCTGCGTCTTTGAAGAAGTCCAAAGTGCATCGCAGTGATTCAGCGCCGCTCCAGATAATAACACACCCCGCCAAAGTAAAAGCAACCATTGTAATTAAGCCCTCAGCCCGCGGCTCCGCCCACGCGGCCTTTTGTTGTTCCCAAAGCTCCGGTACACGGGGACAAAGGTAAACACAGTGTTTGTGACTGTCTCCCCGCAGGAGCTGGAGCTCATCGTGTCCCAGATGATGCACGTCGCCGAGTACCTGGAGTGGGACGTCACGGAGCTGAAGCCAGTGAGACTCCTCCTCCTCCTCCTCCTTCTTCGTCTTCGTCTTCGTCTTCGTCTTCTTCTTCTTCTTCTTGTTTCTCGTCTTCTTCTTCTTTTTGTTCCTCGTCTTCTTCTTCTTTTTGTTCCTCGTCTTCTTCTTTTTGTTCCTCGTCTTCTTCTTTTTGTTCCTCGTCTTCTTCTTCTTTTTGTTCCTCGTCTTCTTCTTTTTGTTCCTCGTCTTCTTCTTTATCTTCCTTTTCATCTTCTTCATATTTTTCTACTTCTTTCTCCTCGTATTCTTCTTTGTCTTCTACTTTGACTCATTCTTCATCTACTTCTTGACCTTCTTCGTCTTCTTCTACTTCTTCTTCCTCATCTTCTACTTCACCTTCTTTGTCTTCTTCTTCTTTGTTGTCTTCTTCTTCTTCTTCTTCTTCTTCTTCTTCTTCTTCTTCTTCTTCTTCTTCTTCTTGTTTGTTGTCTCCTCCTCCTCCTCCTCCTCCTGACCCTCCCTCTCCACTCTGCAGATCCTCCAGGACATGATGCAGGAGATCGACTACGACCACGATGGCACGGTGTCTCTGGAGGAGTGGATCCAGGGAGGCATGACCACCATCCCGCTGCTGGTGCTGCTGGGCCTGGAGACGGTGAGTCCACCGGGCCGCACGCCACCGTGTACGGCGAGATCATTTATGGTTTTAGTGTGGTAAAGTCCAGACTGTGTCAGAATGATCCAACACCAACACGTCCACCTGGCCTCCGTGGTTCTCCGATGGAGGCATTGGCTGAGAAGCTTTTTAAAAAAGTTCTCAAAGTTGCCGACCCAGTCGTCCGTTAAAGTGTTGGCACTGTTGCAACACACTTTTTCGAAACCTAAGTCCTGTGAAGACCATCGTTTATATATTCAATAGGGCTGCGTGTGGGCGATGACGTCTGTGTTATTGATATGAACCTGAGATCAGAGAAAATAGACTTTATCTCTCCGCTATTTTTTATTTATTTTTCTACTTACTCTCATTTATTTCTTCAAAAATTATTATGCTAATGACTTTAACTTCGTAGTTGTTGCATTTAACCTCTAATGAACTGGCTCATCGTGTCAAATTCACTGACATTTTTTTATTCTTCTTCTGGGATTTGCGGCTGTTGTTGATGATTTGTGGGAAATGCAAATGAGTATAAGCAGAGTAAATGTATTCCTCATCTTTACTAATCCATTCACTGCCATTCATAATTGATCTGCTAACGGCTCACACACACACACACACACACACACACACACACACACACACACACACACACACACACACACTCACTCTCCCTGGAGGCTTTCTGACAACACCTCTCTACACGGGTGTATCCCCACCACTGCTGTTGGCCTCCTCGCTGCAGTTCACAGCTTCGCCACTAGGTGGAGCCATTTGACCATATTCGGCAGAAATCCCGAGTGTCATTTTTTTTAATTTTTTATGAATGGATATTACTACCACTGGAAGAGAGAGCTGGAGGAACACATCAGGGACAAACAGACCGGGGACATTATCAGCTGAGGGTTTTTTTCCCGGCAAAATACGACGTGATTCTCCTGAAGCGGTTCTTGACCGTCGGTTCTGTCGGTTCTGTTCGTTCTGTTCGTGTTTGTGTGGCTGCAGAACGTCAAAGACGACGGGCAACACGTGTGGAGGCTGAAGCACTTCAACAAGCCGGCCTACTGCAACCTGTGCCTCAACATGCTCATCGGCCTCGGGAAGCAGGGCCTCTGCTGCTCCTGTGAGTTATGAGTTATTATACCAGTTATTATGTGAGTTTATATATGAGTTATTATATCAGTTATTATGTGAGTTATTATGAGTTTATATATGAGTTATTATGAGTTTATATATGAGTTATTATGTGAGTTATTATGAGTTTATATATGAGTTATTATATCAGTTAGTATGTGAGTTATGAGTCACGTTATGAGTTATTATACCAGTTATTATGTGAGTTTATATGAGTTATTATGAAATTATATATTAATTATTATGTGAGTTTATATGAGTTTATTATATTGATAACCCATAGGATGCCATCAATCATTCGACCAGCCCACAGAGTCTCGAGTATGCAGAAAGGGATATTTACACCTTGTCCTACATAACAGAACAGTTATTATGTGAGTTAGTATATCAGTTATTATGTGAGTTATTATTTGAGTTAATATATAAATTATGTGAGTTAATATATGAGATAATATGATTTCAGTTTATATATATCAGTTATTATATGAGTTATTTGAGATAATATGAGTTTATATATTATATTAGTCAATATATGAGTTAATACACAAGTTAATATTTGAGTTATTAAATATAATGCATCTTTGTTGCCGTGCCAATATCAGTACGATTTCAGTAAAATAAAAAAAAGGTTGTCTTCTTTCTCACTTCGTCTTAGAATAACGTTTCAGAAGCTTTAAATAAAATGTATTTGTTATCCTCAATGCGGAAAAATGGAAAATTAGAACTGAAGAAAAAGACAAAGGATTTCCATTCTTAAAAATAAAAGATTAAGGTTTTTTTGTGTTCACCAAAGTCCCCCCCCCCAACAGAATCTGTTTTCACAACACATGTGCAACACCTCCAGCGCAGCTCTAACAGACACATTACTCCCCAGTCTGCAAGTACACCGTCCACGAGCGCTGCGTGGCTCGCGCGCCGCCGTCCTGCATCAAGACGTACGTCAAGTCCAAGAAGAACACCGAGGTGCGTCCGACCGGCACGCTCCGACGAAGAGGGCCCGCTCCTCTTCCTCTGGAACCGCCCAATCTGCTCCTGGGCCTCGCTTAACCACCACCACCGCCTCTCTCTCTCTCTCTCTCTCTCTCTCTCTCTCTCTCTCTCCTTTTCGTTTTCTCTCCGTCTCGCTGTCTTTAATTGTCGTGTCACTTGTTCCCGTGTGTACGTCTTGTTTTTCCGGCACCATGTTTCTTTTCTCACCTCTTCCTCTCTTCTCTCTCTCTCTCTCTCTCTCTCTCTCTCTCTCCTCTCTCTCTCTCTCTCCGCAGGTAATGCATCATTTCTGGGTGGAGGGGAACTGCCCCACCAAGTGTGACAAGTGTCACAAAACCATCAAGTGTTACCAGGGCCTGACTGGGCTCCACTGTGTGTGGTGTCAAATCACGGTACGACCCCCCCCCCCCCTCCCTCCCTCACCTCCTCATTATATTCCAACTGCTTCTTGGTTGTTGTTGTTGTTGTTGTTGTTGTTTTTATAGGGTTTTGTTTTTTGCACCTCGGATACCTCACAAGTCATCCCACCAATTTACACCCTGAAAACACTTTGTTTGTAGTTGCAAGATAATAGAAATAAAAAAAATGTGTAGAAAGAGAGAGAGAGAGAGTTTATAAACGCTAAAAGTGTGCAGCTTTAAAAATGTTAAAAGGTAACCGGCTGACTGTTGACTTCCTCCAGCTCCACAACAAGTGCGCCTCCCACGTGAAACCCGAGTGTTACTGCGGCCCCCTGAAGGACCACATCCTGCCCCCCAGCTCCATCTGCCCCGTGGTCCTGGTGAGGCTCCGCCCCCTCGCCGGTCAGCGGGCATCATCATCACCAACATCACCATCTCTTTATTTTCTTCATTTCTTCCCTCCGGTCCACGTCTCTGTGATAGTTTCTCAGCGTTTCTCTAAAACCTGAATCCTCCTCGTCCGGCTCGTGTTGCTCGATGTTGCGTCGAGACGTAAAAAGGTTTCAACGGACGAAAGGCAGCAAGTAACGACCGGGGAACATTATTTTATCTTAAGATTAGATTTTTGGATAATTTATGAGATTATAGAATACTTTTTATTCAAGCGCACTAAACTATGACCTCATTTAAACCCCCGTCTGAACCTTGAGAGGACTAACTTATTATTGGGAGACGAATCCAGGTGATTCATTTTTATTTTCTTAAACCGTTTAAAAGTTTTGTGCCAGGAAAAAGAAAATCAGTTAATTTATTATTCATTCATTTGATTATATTTTGTTTCACACGACATCCGTCAACAAACAAGATTTCAAACCGCCTCTCTTTAAAGTTGCGGTCTTCGTAACGGTGGAGATGACCTCATTGATGGACCCCCTGTTTGACCTCTGACCCCCAGGAGAGGCAGACCACCCTGAGGAAGGACTCCCGGGCCAGTCAGTCCAGCCGGGGGAAGATGCAGAGAGCCAACTCCGTCACCGTGGACGGCCAAGGCCTCCAGGTGAGTCCCCCATCCACCTGGGCGCCTAAAGGAGACACCTCAAGGTACCTTCACCGAGGGATACGGCCTACCTTCATCAAGATGTACGGCGTACCATCGCCACACGGCGTTCCTTCCTCATTCTCCTTCTCATCCTCGCCCCGTTCGGTGATGATCTGGTGATTCTGCGGTGAGAAACGAGTTGAACTCGTTAACCACCTTTTTAAAAAAGATCTTTCAAATCATTTAGATGTTAAATCTAATGGTAGTTTTATCCTAAACTGATGCACGGCACATATTTCACCAGATCTTCACCGGACTGCATCGCACTCTTCTTCACCCGTTCAGCACCATTTTTTTAAACAGGCGGTATCTCTGCAACCACCAGGGCTACTTTCATAATTTTTACCTTTTTCTTTTACCTACCTTTACCTTTTTAAACATATTTGTCTTTGTTCTGATGTGTACATATCAGTCTGTATGTTACTGGGGAAGAGTAGATGAAGATGGCGCACGGAAAAAATAAAAAAAGTTTGATGTCCGACTTTAAAAGAAGGCCCTCCCGTGATTATATGTGTGGAATGAGGCAGATTGAAAGGGTTAAAACTCTATTGTGAAAATGAGTCTTCTGACTTTTAACAAAGGGTCTGATCTGGACGGGCAGAAAGTAGCCAGACGTGATCTCAACGTCCCAAACCAAATCCTGGATGTGAAACGTAACCCGAGTGTCGGGGAGACGAAGAGGAGGCGAAGAGGAGACGAAGAGGAGGCGTCTCCGCCGCCCTCTGCACCCTTTATTATTGTTATTATTGTTGCATTTGTATTCATGCATCAGAGCCTTCTTCTGTTCTGAAATGAACCTCCGCGGTCGGTCACGTGACGCGTCCACTGGTAATCAGCATCATCCGGCGGACCCCCCCCTCCCCCCCCCCCCTCATAATGTCAGCCAGCACGCCGGCGATGGATACCTGCCGCCGTCTGGAGGAGCGTGATGGATCGCGTACATCGCGGGTCCGATCCGTCTCTGCTAACCAGCGTAATAATCAAGATTATTATTTATAATTACAGGAAGTAATGGATCACTGCGGACAGGACAGGGGAGCTCATTAATTCACCCTCGGCCTGCTGGGATAGCAGACAGAGGGGGGTGGTGGTGGTGGTGGGAGTTAAGCGCTTCATCTGCGTCAGGGAGGGTTAGGGGGCCAAGAGGGCCGATTTTGAAACGGGCCGCCGGATTGGAGCTGGTTTGAGAGTCCGGCCTTCAGCGTATTCCCCATCCAAACTGCCCCCGCCAATTAGGGAGCGCCGACGAATGGCGATCACGACTGAATCGTGATTTATCGCGTCCAGAGTATCGATCGGTGAGCGATGGAAGCGGCGCGTTACTCTGCAGAACATATAAAATTAATTCCTGCAAAATTTTTGGTCAAAACTGGAGCGGATGCACCATATTATTTAGTCGCCGCGCTATATTCTGCAGGCCGTATTGTTTTGAACTAAATGAAACGACTTAAAGTCTACATGTGGTCGGTCGTGAGGGGACAAACGAGGATTGTGAAATCTTCTTCGTCTGCACTAAAAGTATTAAAACCCGTCCTCGCCTTCATCACGTGAACACACGCTGTGGTTCAGAGAGCACCGATGTGTATCCATCCGCCGTTGAAAGTAGTTCCCAAACAAATCTTCTATCACTCTTTTTTGAGTCGCATTTGAAGAAATTATTTAGTTTTCTTCTCCCTTTAAAAAAAAACCTAAATATATTGTGAGTTTATTTTTTTTATTTTTTTCCAGATATTTACCGTCTGGAAGTATTGACGAACGGACTAATAATTGCTCTTTTTATGGAATTCTTATCAGATTTTTTTTAGATTTTTTTATGTGATTTATTTAATAAAATGTCGCCGTATAAATACTTATTTTTTTAGGACTTTTATCACTCTCCTTTTTGAAAGAATAATTACATTATTATAATAAACACAAGCTTCCATCCGGACTCTGCTGAGCCGTACACATGCAGGTACCGAACGGCCGTGAAATGTAAAGGATGACTGGCCGCCGTTTACTCGCGAAACAATAAATGAATAAAAAAAGCAACCGTCTGAGGGATGCGGCTTGAAAGAGAATTCCTGTGGAGCTTCCTGCGGTCTCCAAACACCGACGCTTTGTTTTGACATCTCCCATTCAGATCACAACAATAGAGGGCACTCATCCTCTGCTCGTGTTCGTCAATCCGAAGAGCGGGGGGAAGCAGGGCGAGCGGTGAGTACACGCAACCGGAGGTACACACACGCACACGCACACGCACACGCACACACACACACACCTCTCCGAAGCGCCGCTCCTCCATCGCGGCCGAGCGCTCTGGGCTTTTTTAGTGAAATAGAAAAAAAAAAAAAAGGGAGCGCCGACGAGCCGTCTTCACCCCCCCCCCCCCCCCCCTATCTTTTCCACCCTAAAGGGCTAAATTGGGTTATTACTGAAACATATTCATTCGCTCCCCATTACGCCCTCATCGCTTTAAATTATGGGAAAATATGACTTTGGCCAGTTGACGTAATGAAATTGAAATTAAAATGAATTAGTCTTTTCTAATGGTTTCTCCTCAAGGGTATGTCTTTGGGTATGTCCCCCCCACCCCCACCCCGCCGCCGCCCAGTCCGCCGCCTCCGATTGGACGTCGGCGTCGGCGCTCATGGGACGGAGTCCGACTCTAAAACCACTAACCTGTGATTCACTTTTTCTATCTCTTTTTTTCTATCTCTCTCTCTCCTCGTATTGAATTTTTCAGGATTTACAGAAAATTCCAGTATCTGTTGAACCCGAGGCAAGTGTACAACCTGGCCAAGAACGGACCCATGCCGGGGTACGTAGTGGTTATCGGTTAACGGGGAAAAGTTAGCATCTGTTCATAAGAGGAGGAGGAGGAGGAGGAGGAGGAGGAGGAGGAGGAGGAGGTGTCTGAATACTGCATTGAAGATTTCACTTCAGGCTCCAGTTTTTAGCATTTCTGGTGATTTTCTAGCAGAAATATACTATAATAGTCATAACTTGTGTTTTCTGTAAAATCACCTGAGATTAAGAATTAGCCATCATTAGCTATACTTATGTCGCTCTTTTATACCCGTATGGATGTTCTTTGGAGTTAACGCGGGTTTACATTCAGTCAGTTGCATTCTGCAGCGTGACCACTAGGTGCCACCAAATCATACCGCACTGTCCCTTTTTAAGGCGTAGCGTTAACGTTTGTTTCTGACTTTTATGGACAAGAATATTCAGTTTTTTAAGGAAATGTAAAGTAATCCTATACATCACTTACACTTCTGCAGGAAACTGCATGAAGAGAAAACAACTGAAATAAAAATATATTTTCTCATCACAGCATGTGTGAAACGCACTTCTAAAAAATATTTGTTTTGCATTCCCGATAAACAAGAAGATTAAAGATTATAAAATGATCTTTCTGTGTGTTTTCTGAAACCTTATTGTCACATCAATATCCGTAAACATCAAAATAGAAAAAAAGCAAGAAGCAAATCAAACGCTGGCCTGTTAACGATCTCCTGTTTACGAACAGGCTGCTCGTATAAAACCATAACAATAATAACAATAACAACAATAATAACCTCCATCACATGCGAGAGAGGCCTTTTATTATCAGCTTCGGCCTATATGCATAAGCCGGCATGGTGTGTGTGTGTGTGGGTAGCGGGTGACACTGGCGACTGACGGGTGACACTCTCGCCGTCCCACATGTGATCGCGCATACAGACGAGCCGCCTCGCTGCGTCCGCTGTCGGCGGCGCCGGGGGCCGCCTACGGTTCACGTCTGTGATGAGGAAGAGGAGTGGATCATTTACATGCGCGGGGGGCGCCGGCGCTCGGGACCCCGCCTCCCCGGCGTGCCGCCGCGCTGTTTGTCTTTCATTAGATCTGGGGCGAAATAAAAACACGGCGGCGGCCGAGTTGTGTTCTCTTTGGGGTCGGAGGAGGGGGAGGGGCTAAACTTGTGTCCTTGGTTTTGTCAGTCCAGATGACCTTCGCCCTCGCCGTAACCCGGCTAACATTCATCGAGGGCGCTGGGACCCGAAGCAACAGCGCACGCACGCCGCCATCAAATTAGCCGCCTCGCTAACGCAATCGCGGGGCCAAAAAAATGAAGTGTTCTGTTTCGGTGGTATTTAAACATCTCCCCCAAGTCGCCTTTGATGTCCTTTGTTTGGCGGGGCCGTCTGCTGCGCGGCTAACGAGGTTTGCGGGTCCCGGCCCGGAGAGTAATTGAGCGACTCATTTAGCCGCCATGCGAGGCTCAGAGGCCGGCTCATTCAGTTAGGGCCCTGTTGTTGTGAAGGAACGGAAGAAGTTGGACTGAACATCGCCCGTCATGATCCGATTAGCGCCGCAACAGGCGGGCCGACTCGGTCGATGAGTCACTGTCAGGGCGACATGTGTTGTTTTGTGGGATCGGGGGAAGGGGGGGGGGGGGGGGGGCAAGGATCCATCACGTGAACACTTAACGCCCTCTTTACGCGTTATGAGGAAACACTCAATAAAACCGTGAGGAAAAGAAAACCTCGACATGAAATGTGAAATATGACACGAGAGAGCGTAACAAGCGTTGAACGCTTTAAATTAAGGAGGCGGGACTCTTCAGGACGATGATTACAGCAACAAGGTGCCTCCTTCTGCACTCAGGAGACTACGGGATACACTAAACACGACTTAAAGACAAAGGCCGTGTAATCTGATCATTAACGGCTCGATACTTTACGACTTTTTCCTAATTATATGAATCTTCGGAGCTGAAGTGAAACATTTAGCGTCAACTCAGCTGTAAACGAGTCTTAAAGGGGCAGCGCGTCGGATTTAGAGGATTCAGAAACGGAATATAATATTTATTACTATATTCACCGTGTGGCCACGCCGAGTTTCTACAGGACGATTCAAACAAAGAGAGCCTTTTGCCTTTTCTTTTTTTGTACTTGAAGGCCACCGTAGTGGTCCTTAAAGGGGTCTTGAAATGGTTGGTCTGCGTCATAACTGCTAGACAACCTGCAGTTGTACTAATAGGGCAGGTGTGGTGAACCTCTGGCTCTGAGCCATATATGGCTCTTCCGGTGACGCATATGGCTCTTTTGAGTTAGAGTTTAAAAAAATAAAAAATCCGCCCGCCCCCCTGTAACTTTCTCTATCCTCTAGATTACAGCAGAAGTAATTTAAGGTCCCTTTCTTAAAGACGTCTTTGTTCTTTTATTAAACTAAACGTCTGTTATTGATCGTCTCCACTCTGACGCATTCAAATTATACGTTAAAAATACCATATGGCTCTCAATGAAATATATTTAGAAATATTTGGCTTTCATGGCTCTCCCAGTCAAAAAGGTTCCTGACCTGTCATAGGGGTTGGATCAGTATAGTTTCTTGTTAAGAAGATGCCTTTTATAAAACCAGAAAAATCTCCTTATTTGTGGTAATAACTGATTTTATGGTACGTTTTTCAGAAGGTCGGAGGATTTTTGCAATATTTTGAACCGTGTTTGTTTGCAGGCTGAACTTCTTCAGGGACGTCCCCGACTTCAGGGTGCTGGCGTGCGGCGGGGACGGCACCGTGGGCTGGATCCTGGACTTCATAGGTACAGAACCCACATTTCATAACCCCGACCGGCCCTGTGTTCACGAGGCGCCTCCGGTACGTCTAAAGTAGAACGACTTGAACGCTCCATTTCTTTTTTGGGCGGGAAAAAATTGCATTAATTTAAGAAAAAGGAAATAATAGTAGAATAATAAATAAAAAATTGCATTAGTTTAAAAAAAGGAAATAATAGTAGAATAATAAATAAAAAAATGCATTAGTATAAAAAAAGGAAATAATAGTAGAATAATAAATAAAAAAATGCATTAGTTTAAAAAAGGAAATAATAGTAGAATAATAAATAAAAAAATTATTAGTTTTTCAAAGCCAGCGGCAGCTCTCGTTGTTTCAGCCCGAGATATTAAATATTAAAGCGCGCGTTATGTTTCTGTATATATAAACGCTTTCATTACGTCCGAGCCCGCGTAGTCGAGGGTGGTAAAGTGGGATGATTACGTGAGTTGGAACAGCAACACACGAGTCATCATTTCGAGGGGAGGACACCCACCTGGCCGTGTTCGTTCCGTCTTGGAAGACGTGTTCTGGCTTTAAAATAAAAATTGCCTCCAATTTTGTTATCAATCAAAAACAAAGAGCGGTAATAACCGTCTCTCCAAATAGACGGCGCCCACTGGACGCTCGCAAAATGGATTTGATGCTTTCAAATATTCGGCTGTGAGTTTTGTGCTCCCTGTGTTTTGGCGTTGTGTGATTTTTATTTATTATTTTTGTTGTTCCAGATAAGGCCAACCTGGACCGGAACCCCCCCGTGTGCATCCTCCCTCTAGGCACGGGCAACGACCTGGCCAGGTGTCTGCGGTGGGGAGGAGGTACTGGAGATGGAGAACGTTCTCCTCCTTAAAACCATCGTTAACGAGGAGGGAACCGCACGTTAGCCCGGCGTGAATATCATAATTATCGTAGAAAGACGTCGTTTACAATCATATAATACAATAAAACCACGAGCGGCAGATCATTTTGACATTTGAGAAATTCAAACTTAAGGAAATGATTCGAAAAATACAGTTTTAAAGACAATATCTGCATAGATGAGACTTAATATAACTTTTATTTAATTACACATGTTTTGTTTTCCACCTTCTTTTCTTGTCGGGGGAATAAAATGTCAAAATGTATTTGGAAAAGTTCCGTTGAATACATTTAAGGACAAAAAAAATCTTTGACACTTTAGAGATACGTTTGTGAAATTATTAATAATTAAATGAGACTGATAGCTACAATAATTAAAGTTAAAAAGGTATTTATATTCACATTGAGTGATTATTAGTATATCAGCATATTCTGGTTGCATAAATCCCTTTTTCTGTAGCTCTGGTTGTGTCGAAGGAATAAAATTAAATGGAGCCGTCCATCCTGGGGATATATATATATATATATATATATATATATATATATATATATATATATATATATATATATATATATATTGTACATATATTTATTCTGGCTGGTCACTGCCTTTTGTTATTTTATCCCAGTCAAAGTATTTTTGTTGCCTAAAACCTAAGTTTATTTTGAAAATGAAATTATACAAGTTTATTTTGAAAGGAAAAAACTTGAAGAAATCGGAGATCGTTTCCCGCCCTGCGAGCGTCGGCCCGTTGTAACGCTGCCCCTCGTGTTTCTGTCCCGAGGCTACGAGGGCGAGAGCCTCCTGAAGATCGTGCGCGACATCGAGAACAGTTCGGAGGTGAAGCTCGACCGCTGGAAGATCGACGTCACGCCCGCCGACAAGGAGGAGAGAGGAGACCCCGTGCCCTACGGCATCGTCAACAACTACTTCTCCATCGGAGTGGTGAGTCTATTTATTTATTTATTTATTTATTTATGTATTTATTTATGTATTTATTTATTTTTATATAAATATATATATATATATATATATATATATATATTTATAAATATATATATATATATATATATATATATCCATATATATATTGATATATAGAAGTTCATTTTATTTCTCATCATTGTTCAGTCAGCTATACATCTTGACAGAAAAAAAGAGAAATGTAGAAATGTTTGCAAATTTATTAAAAAAGAAAACTGAAATATCCCACGGTCATAAGTATTCAGCCCCTTTGCTCAGTATTGAGTTGAAGCCTGTTGAGCTCGTACAGCCACGAGTCTTCTTGGGAATGATGCAACACGTACATTAATGAGTAATAAAATGAACTTTGGGGATTTTAGCAAACGTCTGCATAAAAGATGAAAATGAATACGTCTATACGTGTGAAGCAGGAGAGCAGGAGCACCTCTTCTTCTGTTCAAGATTCACTCTGAGCGACGTTGGATGCCCGATGCCACCCCTCGGGACTCGTCTTCACAAACGTTACCCGCAGGTCGAGCGGTGGAGGTCGCGGCATCTTCTTAAACCCTTTTAAGTTTAACTCTTTCAGTAGCAGAGCTTCCGCTACACGACCTTTAACCCCCAACGGAACGAGAAGAAACTTCAACGAGCAAGATAAAAAATAAGAAAAAAACACCTGAGATAATCAGCCGATGTATTTCTCTTGATCACATTCTGATTCGGCCTTTATTGAGACGCACTCGAGCCGCGACCACCTGCGAGTGGTAAACAAGCCTTTGCCCCCCCCCCCCCCCCCCCCCGTCCATTGCCAACATAATGACACTGATTTCACGTGGCTCATGTTAGCCATTACTGATAAATGTCAGGAGGGAAACGTGGTAATTGACATTTTGCCGGGTGGCGGCGGCGCCGCTCGCCGTAAGTGATGCATGGCCCCGCGAATGTTAGTTGAATAACACCTCCAGCCTCGGCCTCCTAATGACGGCGTCGGGAGGAGTTGAGCGGTCGGGTCTTGTTAACATTGTGATGGAGGAGAACGCCGTCTCCGGAAACTCGCCGGGCTAAGTGGGTACAGTGGGAAATAAATCGCTCAGCAGGGCTGATGTTCCAGTGCAGTAATTTACCAGTACAGATGTTTAAGGAAATATTTATGTGTATATTTCCGTGCATGGATTTGTTCAGGCTGGTCACTTTCTTTTGTTGTTTGTTCCTGAACCGAACAGAGTCGTTTCCTGTGAAGATGGAAGTTTATTTTGAAAGGAAATGATACGCTTCAAGGAAATTGACGACAGAAGAATTACGATTTTTCGGATATTTAGCAAATATATATATATATATATATATATATATATATATATATATATATATATATATATATATATATATATATATATATATGTATATATATGTGTGTATCTAAACACACATATATACTGTATATATATATATATATATATATATATATATATAAATATTAAATATGTATATATATGTGTGTATCTAAACACACATATATACTGTATATATATAAATATTAAATATGTATATATATGTGTGTATCTAAACACACATATATACTGTATATATATATATATATATATATATATATATATATACATATAGATGTATATATATATATATATATATATATGTCTGTATCTATGCACATATATATATATATATAGATGTGTCTGTATCTATAACATACATATATATATATATATATATATTATATATATATATGTGTATATATATCTATATATCTACAGTACACACGGTTCTCACTGGACGTCAAACTATAATCTGCAAAGTAACCGAAGCTGTCGGACAAAACGTACGGGAGGATAAAGGATGCAGTATTTTCACAGTGTGGTATTAGTACACACAACGGGTCTTAATACCTTGTTTCCACATCTGGATTTAGGGAATAATGTCTTCTATCTTCGTGATAGTACGGAGTGAGGATGGGTAGCCGTGATGCGTGTCTGCCCCCACATGTTTGGGCTTTTCATGCCACTTTGTTAACATTCATAAACCCACAATACCTTTATTGGGAGCGCTTGTTTCCGTCTGGCTGAAGCGGAGTAAAGCAGCTTTGTCGCCTCTGTTAGCGGGATTAGCAGCCGGCGGGCGCGATGATGACAAATGAAGTTGTTTCGTGGGGGGATTAAGAAGACTTTGAGCTCTCTATGGATCGTGAGTGTGACATATAATATTTCGTGTTGCATTTTTTTATTTCCCCCCGTTGGAAGGAAGAAAAAAAAACACACCGAAAATTACAATAAAGATTACGCGACAAGTCAAGCTGGTAATTACCTTCAGAGATTATGCAGATGGGGAGCAGATTGTTTCTGTAATCACACCGGCGCTAAAAAACATTTCTTTTTTTTAAAGCTCGAGATCAGATCGAGAACCTGAAGCCATTTGAAGAAGCCTCCCGTCTCATTCCTCTCTAATCACCTGCAAAACGGAAACTCATTTCATTTCAAGTCATTTCAATCCAAGAACTCAGGTGATTCTTCTCCTCTTTTATTTTTTGGAAGGGGGGGGGGGGGGGGTTGAATTCTTCCAACCTCTCCTTTCTGCCACGGCCCGGTCGGATTGAGGATTAATGGCCGCCGTCCCCTTCGGGAGGATGTGGAAGTGACGTGAAGTGTAATGATCTCAATCAGGGGCCAGGGGTGAGAGACGGAGCTAATCACGGAGCGCTCCGCTACCATAATGCAGTCAGTCGGCCTAATGACCCCGGCGCTCCCTGTCAAAGACATTACTCTCTCCTCCCCCTCCCCCCCCCCCCTCCCCGCGGTGAAAGGCACATCAAACCGCTGGAGCCCGCTCATAATTGGACTAAACTTTGAGCTATGAGAGGACATTACACATGTCCCGTATTAATTTGGGTGCCAGATTTTTACATTGGTAATTATTTGAGGGCAGCTAGGGAGGGAGAGAGAGGGAGAGGGAGAGAGAGAGAGAGAGAGAGAGAGATGGGGTCAGGAAGATGTGAAGGTGTCCGTCATGAGTTGATGCTGCGATCGACTCCTCCCCCTTTTTTATTTTGGTTGTATGGTTTCTTTAAAAAATAAATATATATCTCTTTTATAGGCGCCACTTTTTAACGTCTTTGATATAAATACATTTTAATTTTGCTCACGTCTTTGTAAAGTGATTACGTTTATTTAAAAAAAATGGAAGTAAACAATCTAAAATGTAAATAAATGAATAGCTTTTAACGAGGAATGACATGCAATACAACTTTTCAAATTCTTCAACTTGAATTATCTTATTGTTATATCTTATATATTTGGCTTTTAGAGAGTCAATTAAAATATTTATATATATATATATATATATATATATATATATAAATATTTTAATATATTTTATATATATTTTATATATATATATATATATTTAAGGAAGAAAAAAATATATATATCATAAAAAATATATATATTTAAAAAAGAGTCTCAGAATTTAAAAAAATCCAAATAACTTTAAAGTAATTTTTCCCTCCAAATAAAATCTTAGGTATTTCTCTATTTATTATAATTTATCCCCCCCTCAAAGAAATTATCAAATACATTTTCAAACTTAATGTTTTTAGTTATTAAATTGTATAATTATAAGTAATTCATTTTTATAGTCATGTTGTGATAAATATCCATAATCAAAAAAATATATAACAAATATTCTATGCGATGTTTAACTGTAGCGACGCGGCGCCGGTTTGTTCGATCTAGTTTCTCTCGCGGCGCCGGAGGAGCACGAAGGCCTCCGTCCGGCGCCGGCTGCTGCTCCACTTGTACGGAGCTCAGGTAGCGGACCCCGACCAAAGGGGAGACAACCACTCAGCCGTTGTCCCGTTTGTAAGAAGATCAAGTTGCCGCCTCTCAGATGCGTCCATCAGCCGGAGGAGAGTCTGCGGGGAACCCGAAGACTTCTTTTGGTCTTCGGCGTACATCGTCTTCAAGAGACTTCAAGAGGAGCGCCATTGATTTTGTTATTTGGGCTTCTTCTCCATGTCTGTGCCGAGAGCCGGCAGGGGGTCTCCCCTGCAGCGCAGCGCCACTCACAATGGAGCGGGGTGGAGAAACGGATTTACTTCAGTGTGTATGTGTGTGGGGGTGGGGGTGGGGGGGACAAGCCCAAATCAAAATAAAAGTTAACGGCAACTTTCTCCGAGTTCCGAGTCTTTTTCCTCACTCGGAAGACTCAGACTTCCCGATCTGTTGGCGAGGTCCGTGCGCTTTTTAGTGCACGTGACACTTGATAACTTGATACGCCTCGACGTTAACGCGCGAGGAAAACCACGTGGAATTATGCGTTGGAGAGAATTTAATTGCCTTTCAAATTAAAGCTGCATGGTGTGATGCGTGAGGAAGAGAACTGGTCACGTGTTCTGGGTTACGCTCTCGTCGTCAGGGAAGATTTTTATTTTGTCGTCGCCGTGCATGTGTCAGATGATTTTTTTTCATGTGAAACCTGGAATTTAAATGCCAAAAGTTTTGGAAAAGTCATGAAAACGTGTGAGATTCACATTTTTATTTACGCAATTTGATTAAAAGAATAAACATTTATACAGATGTGTATTCTTTTAATCAAACTATTGTCTCATTTATTTGTCATTTAAGGAATTTACTTGTGTATACACCAAGATTTTTCACAACATTTTTGGTCATGGAAATCTGGTTTACGTAAAGTTCTGTAAAACTCCGTTGAAACACCTTGAAACTGAGGATAGTTGTGTTTCCGTTAGCTTAGTGATGAGCCCTTCATATCTTCTTCTCGGTGTCGGCCGTGTTTCTAAAGGACGTTACCCGAAGGTGTCGCGTGAAGCGGGCCGAATAAGCGGAGGGTGTATTTATGTGGATGCAATCTGCAACCTCACCACTAGATGTCACTAAATCCTAAACATTGGACCTTTTTTAATATTTTTTTCTCAAACCGTGAAGCTAATTTATATTAAATGCTTCACTTTTTGCTTCAGATGGCGGGAGGAGGCGGGAGGAGGCCAACTCAAGTGACTTTTTTAAAGTTACTCGACACCCCCTCCCTCCTGTCTCGCCTTGACTTCCGATTCCCGCCGCGGCGCCGTACGGGCGTTCTTCTCCGAGAACACAGTTTCCTTCTGGCGGCTCGGTTGTTTATCCCGGTTGTTTAAGTCGCAGCTGAGCCGCGGCGCGCGGCAGACGGAGGATGGTGTCGGCGTCTCTCGCTCACACCACTCTAACGTATGTAACATGAACTGTATCTCTGTATAACACCGAGAAACGGCACCGCGGCGGCCTCTGTGCCCTGGGGGCGCCGCGGGGGGGGGGGGGGGTGAGAGGGAGGTTGAGAGTGACATATATATATATATATATATATATATATATATATATATATATATATATATATATATATATATATATTGTGGCAGACCAGGGGGAAAACCCGAGCAAACAGCGCATCGGAGGCGGATCCTAAAGCTCAGGTTGGGGTAAGTGATCCACGGACGTACTTCCCAGTACTGGTGCTACAGCCAATTGGGTCCTGGGAGTGGTCACACCTGCAGCCCGTCAGCTAACGAGGAACGGAGAGTATATCTTCCCTCCACTGGAAGCCATCGGGGAGAGCTGCCTGACTAGGAAAGGAAAGGAGCGTGGAACCTCAGGAGAGGAGTTGCGACAGACCAGAGGTAACTGGACCCTCTCACCTCTCTCCTCTGCTCTGCCCATCCAGGAGATACCAACCGTCTCACAGAAGGTGTGAGACTGACGACCAAAGACCCGACCGGGAAGAATCCTTTGTTTCCATTAGATGCCCATTCCCCCTTTTTCCTACACGTTTTATTAAAAGACCCTTTATTTTTGCACTGCGTCTCTGAGTCTCCTGATTTTATTCCGAATCTCACCTCCACATCCCCCGGGTTGCCACAATATATATATATATATATATGTATATGAGAGAGTAGGGAGAGCGAAAACAAGTCGGTTGCCGCGGCAGCGCCCTGTAGGTTGGCTGTGAGCTGTGATTACTCACAACGTGTTTAATTAATTACGCCTGTGTGGAGACGGCGTGCTGTTCATCAGGCGCTCTGTCAATACCCTCTGCAGCCCGGGTTCACCCCCCCCCCTCCCCCCCCACCCCCCCTCCTCACACAGCTTCTTACCACCCTATAGAAAATGCACACGAGGGAAACGGCGAGGTGCAACAAGCGGCGGGTGAAGTCGGGGGTTAATGAGGAGGAGGTTTGATTCGAGTAACTTTAACCGCCGACAGGACGCGGGCGTAGGATCGCTCGTGACAAACGCAGGTTAGCGGGACCTGAACTGAAGAGCTGTGTTTCTCGCCCCGTCAGGACGCCTCCATCGCTCATCGCTTCCACGTCATGAGGGAGAAGCATCCGGAGAAGTTCAACAGCAGGTACGTTCTTCTTCGTTGGTAAACGGTGGGACCACGACTTGGATTCTTTAACTCGGACGTCAACCGGTTGGCACACGTATTTAAAAAAACAAACATTGGTGTCACTGGTTCATATTGCAGGTGTGTACATTTTCTGAAAAAAAGAAGTTTAAAAAAAAATTGGATTTTTTTTTTTTTTCTTTTTTTTTTCGTAATTACGCTCTTATTTTGGCAATCCGCTTCCGAGATAGCAGGTTAGCTTCAACTTTACCGAACAGGTAAGGAGTCGTTGGTGACCTGGGTCATAAAGCGGACTCAAAGATGGCGCCCATCAGCCGATGTTCTCCAACTCTCGGGGTTTGCTCACTTACTCGTGCCTCACTTCCTAAACCAGTCGACACTGTTGCAGAAGAATATATATATATTAGATTCACGTCCGTTTGTGGTAAAAGCATCGTCCAACCTCTTGTGGCGTTCATCCATATAATATATATATATATATATATATATATATATATATATATATATATATATATATATATATAAAAAGAAAAAAATGTATTGCCACATGGAGTCTCAAAATAAAAAATAACTTTAAAGTAATTTTTTCCTCCAAATAAAATCTTAGGTATTTCTCTATTTATTATTATTTTTACTACTGAGATCATTTGAAAGTGTAGGGTTTGTGGCGTTCATCCATATGGAGGCCATGTTTAAGGCTTCCCTCCTTTTCTTTTCTTTATAAAATAAAGCCGTGACGGACGTACGTCTCCATCTTTCTTCTTCTTTTTTCAAAGATGAAAAGCAGACGCTCCCTCGGCCCTAAACAATCAAACCCGCAGAGCCTCTCCGCCTCTCACTGAGCCTTCGTGATTACCCACAAGGACACGCGTTCACCTTTTGGAGATGAACAAATGTGGCATCTATGTTTCCATCAATATTTAACGTCCCCCCCCCCTCCCCCTCCCCCCTCCTATACGTCTCCACTAGCGCCAGGGAGTAATTGCAGGCCCTAATTGAATTTGCTTGGCTAGCTTGACATCACAGATCAGTCAGACTGATGACACACGGCCTCCTAATAATCCCATTTGTACTCATTATCATATTTTACCCGGGTCTTAGTACAACATTTAGCCAACTACATCCCTGCTAGCTGCTTGTTGCTCCATCATGACGGCTGAAATGGCTCCAAAAAAAGGGAAGCGGAGATGGGGGGGGGGTCAGTTGTATAATGGTTACCGAGGGTTACGGGGGAGGGGCTTACTGTACAGATATTGACTCTGGATTTCCTGCACAAAAGAAAGAGGGTGTCGGGTAATCTGCGTTGTGTTGTTGTTCGTATCCTTTTTCTTCCTGCTTTAGTATTGTTCGCCACTTTTCCACACACACACACACACACACACACACACACACACACACACACACACTCACACACACATACTGCATCTCTGTTGTTTTTACCCTCCGCTTTTAAGCCTTTTTGTGAAAAATGATTTAGATATTTTAAGAAAATGATTCCGTCTGTTATTTGAATTCAGTTAATAATTCAGGAGGGGGAATGGGTTTAGGATCTCTCTATTACACACTATCCTTTGCCAATTGAATAATGCATGATTATAGTTCTTCAAGGTGGCATAGGTTTGGTTGGATTTGTCCAAAGGGCTCGTCGCGTGTCCATCGGAGGCGTTTTCCTGCAGTTTGAAGCTTTTATATCACTTTTATCTGCAATAAGTATGTTTTTTATTGGGAATAAATGAAACAAATAATGTTTTTTAAAAGGTTTTTGTCAACCTTCAAGCACCATAAAGCCCACTTATACATAAACGTACACCGGAAGCTCTCAGTCCAAAAATATGCAGCACCGATATTCATTTTTTTCCGTAAAAGGCCAATATCTTAAAAACAAGATTAATAGAAGCACAGTGGTGTAATAATCATGCCACTTTGCAAATCAGACTTGCAAAGATATGGAAATTAAAGCAACAACATAGCCCAAATTTGTGACGAACAAGTTTTCAATTAGATTAGAAGTGACAAATGTAATTTATTCAGTTAAATTGTGAGATTAATCTGTATTTTTATCATCTTTTCCCCAAGAAAACTGAGTTTTCACATTTGATTTTACACCAGACCAAATTATATTCAACAGCTCTGTAACAGTTGCTCAACCTCCTCTGAACTTCACTAATTGATGCCACACCAGGTTCATTTGATCATATATTTAGTAATGTAACATTTGAAATAAGGAATTTTTCAATGCTTCAAAGACAAACTGGACGTATCACAAGGGATTATGTTTTAAAGTAATAATGGGAAGTAAAAATAAGTGTGCCAAAATGTTTTTATTCATTTTTAAATTAAAATAATGATGTGTTTTAGAGGTGAATTCTTACATTTAATTAATTTCAGGATGAATAAAATATATTTTTTGATTTTAAGTATATTAAATCGAAGCCTGGTGCACTCTTTCCAGCCCTAAAGAGATCCACCTGACTCTGACAATCTCTGCTCTGTACAATTATTTTAATGTCCGGCTGTCGGATTTGAGAGATTACTAGAAAATAGAAGATCTATTTCTTAAAATGCTTTTTTTTATGAACAGACAAATTGTGCTGACATACAAATGAAATATGGTATTGAATGAGCAAATGAGCAGCATCCGAACATCTTTTGAACGGATTAAAATGCTTATTTGTATTAATCGTGTATATTTTTTAAGCTTTCTCTTTCCTCTCGGAGTTCAAAGTCAAAATAAATGTATATTTTTAAACGCGGAAGATTTCAGAAACTTGGAAAGAGCAAAATCGCTAATTTTAAATGGTTGAGTTTTTAAATATCTGACGGAAAATTAACCAAAATCAATAAAGGTCGTCAACAGTTTGACCTTTTAAAAAAAACATAATATTCAATAAGCTTCAATTACCAGCGGAACAACAAACATCATGTCGCTCATGAGACGAGGGGATTTTGTTGAAGAAACGTGGGGGTCGTACCCCCCCCCCCTCCCGTCCTCCCTCTCTCCCTTCATTTCTCTTGTTCTATCCATCTTCTGTATTTGCACCTTGGGGTGATTACCAGGGCGAAGGTGTGAAGATTTGACACTCGGCAGATAGATTCATTTACTGCCACTGCCGGACCTGGAGGTGATAATGAGGTTGAGGATTAAAAGCAGACAATCAGTCGGCCCGTGACGAGGTTCTGCGCCACCCCCCCCCCCCTCCTCCTCCCGCCGCCCGCCTTGTTAAAATACACTACTCTCTTTTTTCACC
The DNA here is from genome assembly GCA_036178185.1 of Liparis tanakae. Lineage (NCBI taxonomy): Eukaryota > Metazoa > Chordata > Actinopteri > Perciformes > Liparidae > Liparis > Liparis tanakae. The sequence goes on along the minus strand of CM070092.1, from coordinate 3,345,859 downwards.
ACCCCACCCCCCCTTTTTTGGGGGGGCTGATCTATGTAATTACACACTAATCTCTAACTGAGGGGGAAAGAGACAAAGTGAGAGAAACAAGGGAGGAGAGAGAGAGAGAGATAGAGGGGAATAACGTATAGTTTCATTCTTATTTACTATTTACTATCTTTTATTTGCCCTCTGATGCTCAGCGACCGATCCTCAGGGTCAACGTACCGCCCCACAGTAACATGTTAGTCGAGCTCTTACGTTTTGTTTTTAAGTTGTTTTTGACCCTACATTCAAACTCACATCAAGTATAGTGAGACTAATTTGCAGTAAAACAAATAAAGAACAAATATGTCATTAATGTATGATTATTATTATTATTTATTGTGCAAAATCCTGACAATCAAGCGAAGCATTTTACTTTCTTTCATGAGTGTAAGTCTGTTTTTTATTTAGCAGGATTAGTGCAGTGCTGGTTTTGTGTTGTGTGTGTGTGTGTGTGTGTGTGTGGGAGGGGGGGGGGGGGTTGAGTAGAGTTGAGTTACTTGTAAGGTTTTGACTGTCCAGCATCGGGCAGTAAGGACATGAGCCACACGAGGACATGTTTCCCCTCTCATCATTTCCTGGTTCAAGATGCAAGTCAGTAAAAGCCACGCCCACTTTTGCTTCGCAGACGTTTCCCGACCGTTTTCTACGTTTCCATGGGAACGATTCCGTTCCGGTTGACGTGCGGCCGTCACCACGTTTGGACGCCGCTCGCTCGATAGCTTTCTCCCGACAGCAACGCGATGAATTTAATCAACCCGTAATTGGTCCGGGCGAGAACATCGCCGAATGGGATAATAATTAAAATGTCGCTCTCTACAAAATCGGCACGGTGCAGTGTGGTTGAAGTCGTTTATAGCGAGCGTCTTAATCGCTAAGGATCGGTCAAATGCAGACAAGGATTTTCAAAATAAAAGACTCATTATTGCTCTCGTCATTATTTTATAACGTCTTCCCACACGTTGACGTCGGTCTCTCCAGGTTCGGCCGCAGCGTGGAAGCCGCCCGCGATGTTTGTTTATTTTTTCGTCGACGCTCCCGGGATATTTCGCTCTGCGTTACCCGGATCTATTTTTGTTTTCGGGTCCCGAGACATCTGACGCCGCTCTGACCCCCCCGTCGCGCCCACTGTGCTGTGTAACCATCCCGGGTTAACCTTTCCCGAAGGCACAGGGAAGCCCGGGCATGGAGCACTCTTTAGCATAATGAGTGTGTTCATCAAAGCCCTGAGATGTGCTGGACGGGGGCCGCCGGAATCACCAACACACACACACACACACGCCCACACACACACACACACCGAATGCTAATGCACGTGTCGGCACGTGTGTGTGTGTGTGTGTGTTTCCTGCTGAGCTGGGAACGGGGCCACAGGTGATGGCGCTCTAAATTACACATGTGCACACACTGATTTAGGCAACACACACACACAGACACACACGCACGCACGCACACAAACACACACACACATACACACACACACTCGTGCGTGGTGGACCTCGGTAGCGGCCGCCCTCGGACCTCATTTGAGGATGAAATCGTTTATGTGACCAAAAGTGTCATCTATAATTAATGACCACTTGTGTGTAATTTAGAGGGATTTCACCTGTGGCCCTGTCCCCCAGCACAGTGGGAACACACACACACACACACACACACACACACACACACACACACACACACACAGTGAAGACTCTGCATACTACATATATACAGTAGAGGGGCTGAGCAATATGAAACAATATATCAAGGTTAACGTACAGCTTTACCTTTATAATGCTGAACAGAAGATTACTTTAAATAGATTTAAACATATATACATGGAGAATGCATGAATCATAGACTTCTATACACCCAGAGGAGTCGCCCCCTGGTGGTCAGGAGAGAGAATGCAGCTTAAACACATGAAGCATAGACTTCTATACAACCAGAGGAGTCGCCCCCTGGTGGTCAGGAGAGAGAATGCAGCTTTAACATATGAAGCATAGACTTCTATATAACCAGAGGAGTCGCCCCCTAGTGGTCAGGAGAGAGAATGCGCCCTAAGCTACTTCAGGGAGCAGCGGTTCTGAAGCTGGAGGGATGACGAGCGACTCGCCGGCTTCACTCTCCCTGTGGAAACTAAACTAAGTTGCAGAGACGTGTCGCTGGAGGTGTCAGACCTTCGATAAACGCCCCCGAGCCTGGTAAACAATACGGAATCGTTAATTAACAGCACGACTTCGTGAAGTTCCTTTCAGGTGTCGTAACAGTTCCCACACAGTCGCACAAATCCGATTCCGTTTCTATTTTATTATTATTAGTACTTGTTTTTAATTGTTCCACAGCCACGTTAACAACGCCGACGTGTTAACGACTAATACTGGAATAACAGGAATGTGTGTGCAATGGAAGTATTAGTTGTTGAATTAAACCACACTTTAAACCTTCATGTAAAAAAGAAATTCAAATAAATTCCATATAACGTAAGCAGAATTCAAATATGTGCAAAATAAAACAAGCTCATTTCAAGCTCATCGGTTCACATCGGATTTCTTATTTGACCCTAAAGATGTTTTGATATTTTACACCAATATCTGTAGTTTTACTATATATATATTATTTTAAAGAAGCACTGTGGAATCATCGCAGTGCGACCGACAGAAATACATTTGTCTTCCTCTGAAGGCGAGCCGCTGCCACTCGGGTCGTTCCTCAAACTGCCAGGCGGGGTCGGGCGCGCCCCGGGCGGCGGCGCGTTAAACACGGCCGCGCATCGATGCGACGCACAGAGAGTCGGTCACGCCAACGCGATATTTATCACCTCTGATCAAGAAGAAATTAGTGTGAAAATAAGGTCGTAGATCATCGCGGGTGAGATTAAGTGTCGGGGGGGGGAGAAAATCAATGGCGGCGTTTCGCAGCGGCAGAAGGTGCATCTGAAGGCGCCCTCCGTGGCCTCGGGGGCGGCGGCGGCCGCAGTGGAGCTCGTCGCCACGACACCCTTTGAGACGAGGGACCGGCGGAGGGGCGACCGGCCGGAGAGTTTTAGATTCGCTCGAGCTGCGTCTGTCTTTCTCTCGCTGGATGTTTTTATCCAAGACCAGTTTCAGATCATGGAGGTGTGGATCGTGGCACTTGCCTACTACCAACTATATGAACATGCCTACTACCAACTATATGAATATGCCTACTCCAAACTATATGAATATGCCTACTACTAACTATATGGACATGCCTACTACCAACTATATGAATATGCCTACTACCAACTATAGGAATATGACGACTACCAACTATATTAACATGCCTATTGCCACCAACTACTACCAACTATATGAACATGCCTACTACCAACTATATGAACATGCCTACCACCAACTATATTAATATGCCTACTACCAACAACTACTACTACCAACTATATGAATATGCCTACCACCAACTATACCAATATGCCTACTACCAACAACTACTACTACCAACTATACGAATATGCCTACTACCAACTATATTCATATGCTTAATACCACCTACTACTACCAACTATATGAACATGCCTACCACCAACTATATCAATATGCCTACTACCACCAACTACTACTACCAACTATATGAATATGTCTACCACCACCAACTTCTACCAACTATATGAATATGCCTACTACCAACTATTATACACTCTGTTATACTCATTGAATGTGTTGTAACTCTGTAATGATTCCTTCTGGTCACATGGCATCTATTATTCTCTCCATCATGGACAGAGATCCTCCTGTTTCTCTCCCAGAGGTTTCCTCCTTTTTTTCTCCTGTGTAACAGTTTTTTTTCTTCCTGACATATTTTTTAGGGGGCAGCTTTTCCACCTCTGACTGAAATCTAGGGGCATTTCAAAAGAAATTGGGGCACTTTAAAAAACGAGCATTAAACTGTTTAAAACATATTTAAGGCTTATAGTATATGAGCAATTGTCATAAAGATGGCAATAATAAGACTAATAGGCAATAATAAGACTATTAGGTCCAAGGATTCATTTCTTAGATTTTTAAACAAACAAAAAACATAAATCAGACAACACATTCAATTTTATTCTTATTTTCTCGTGTTTATTTGTTATTACATTTTTACAACTATTAACAATTCTAACTTATAAACTTATAAACAAGAGAAACTGTTAAATTATCAAAATTATTAGAGGAAATTCTGCCGTCAGGGTCAACATGATATTTCTTAGGGGCAGTTCTGCCCTCGTGTATTTCTGACACTGATCCGATGTGAGGTCAAAGGTCAGGGGTATGTGTACAGATTGTAAAGCCCTCTGAGGATAATTAGTAATCTGTGATATTGAGCTACACAAAATGAACTGAAATGATTGAATCGAGTGTTTCTCCTGACTCTTCCCCACAGCGTTTGCACACGTCCTCTTCTTTCACTTTTAATTTCACGATTTAGTTTCCTCGCGCAAAAAAAACAACGCCGCCGCCGTCGCCATCGGAAACCCGAGCCGCCGTTTAGTTCCCCCCCGTATTTTTTTCTTCCTTCGGCCGCGCCAGCTGCGACTAGAGCGGCCGCCGATCTCGCATGAACACCCGCTAAAGTTATCATTGCGGTGCGCTTTGCATCGACACACTGCAGCTACAATCGCAGCGCGGGCCTGTTGCGGCTCCGCCTCCCGACGCTGCTGAAAACACACGGCGGCGCCGCAGGGAAAACACGGAGCGCGACCTCCACCACGTTTATGGAAATGTGCGCTTTGTGAAGTAAAGGCCTCCTAATACGCCTTTTAGAGGTATCGTCTTACTCGATCCGGTTAATCCGAGGCCTCGCCGCCGAAGACGCTCCTCGCCGGATGACGGACGGCGCTCCGACGGGACGCTGCTAATCACCGAATGAGCAGCGACGCGAGGTGATTTGTTGCCATGGTGAGCTTGTTAGGTTAAGTGGAGGGAATCGACAGGATCGTCTCCTCCCGTATCTGTTCCTGCAGCGCCAGTCTCTTTAGTGTCCCGCGGTACTTTGAGCTAGATGAAGCCTCGGGAGCTGGAGCGGAGCTTCCAGGCCATTCCTCACGTTTATGGGGAGGAATCACCGTGTTTTCATTAGTGCACCATCCCCTGAAAGCATGAATGGTCGTGTTTTTAGAGGGAGCTTTTAGCTCGGTGTTTCTACGGCAGCCCGGAGTGGACAATAACGATACGGGAGAACATTCCTGCCGACGGCTATGAGGCTCTATAACAAAGCACCTCTTGCCAGAAACTAGTGCAATAACTATCACTGTACATATTCACATTCACATTCATACTTACACTATGTTGATCTGCACTTCACACATTTCATTTACACTACACACATACACACACTTTGCATTTTGCACACTGTCTATATTTTATTTAATTTTACACTGCTGTATTTGCATATATGTTTTGTATATATATATATATATATATATTATTTTGTATTTTATATTTCACTTTGTATAGTTTATGCACAGTCACTGTTTCTTTCTTTCTTATATTTATATAATATTTTATTCTCGTGTGTTTAGTTTATTGGGGCTACTGTGTCGACTGCTAAATATTCGCATAATAAGAAATAATAAGTAAAAAGCTGAGGATGTGTTTCCCCATGAGGAAATATTAAAGAAATTCATGCAGAGGAACCGGAGATATCGTCATTCCGATTGCACCCCGGCCCGACTACGCTACCCACAATGCAACTCGACGACCTACAGTTGCGTTGGCGATTCCTACAGATGGCCAAATGTGTTTTTTTTCCGCCGTCTCAAACTCCAGGGGCGCGTCGCCCTCTTCTCGTTTCTCATTTCCCGTCTTCGCGTTTCATACAGCGGGAAAAAAACTGCATTTGGGATAATTAGATTTAATTTATTTTTTAAGTACAGATGCACCTTTCACATGAGTTTAAGATAAGATATTCATTTATTAGTCCCACAGTGGGGAAATGTCAGGATCACAGCAGTGGATGTACATTAGAGCATAAAAGATAGAAATAAAAACACAAAAACTAAATACTAAAATACAAAATCCTAATACTACTAATAAATACAAAATACTACTACTACTACTACTAAAATACAAAATACTAATACTACTACTGAAATACAAAATACTAATACTAAGTTACTAAATACTAAACTACATATACTAAATACTAATACTAAATTACTAAATACTAATTTTAATTACGGCGCCCTGAGAGAACCCGGGCCTTTTCACATCCACCCTTCATCTCAAGAACTCCACTTCAACAACAACAACAATGACGAGTCTCCGCACCCAGAACATTTTGTTTCTGGCTTTATTCCCCGACCTCTGGTTTTGAATATGCTTTTCAAAAGTGGCCACCTTCATTTGGTTGTTTGCAAAATTGCCCCGGCCTCACATGTTCTCCTCCTGAAGCTGCAGACCGATGGGGATGACGCTGACACTGACGATGATGATGGTGATGATGATGATGGTGATGATGATGATGATGATGGTGATGATGATGGTTATGGTGATGCTGGTGGGGAAGATGCAGGGGTGTGTTGTTGTGGAAAGCCTCTCAGCGTGGCCCCGTCGCCCTCCTGCCTCTTCCCCACCTCCCTCTGCTCCCATCCCTCTTTCTATTGACCATGTTGCACGTCATAAATCAAGCGTGAGTCGGGCTACCTTGCGAGTAGCCTAATGAAAGCTCATTTATAAAGTGGCTAAATGGTCCTGACAAAAGTCCTAATGAGGAAATCAATAATTCAGTGATTGTTACTCTTCTTATACTAATACGTTCCTCTCGTGGCGCTCCGGCTCCAGCCAAGAGAAGGCCTTTTTTTATTGTTTTTTACCGCGCTCAGTTCCGCGTGTCAGCATGTTGTGGGGTGTTTTTGTTTTTTTCTCCCCGTCCTTGAAGCTTTTTGATGAATTGCGTGTCGTTGTCTGTTGTTTCTCGGAGAGATTAAAAGGCTTTTGGGTGATTCAACGCAGGGATGCTAATTTCCGTGACGCACGTGATTTCAGTCGCTTTCGCTCTTTCTCCCTCTACTTATCAATAAGTCCATAAGACTCTTTTTATTATATTAAATTGGGTTTATTTAATTAGCTCAACATCACAAATTACAAATTATCCTCAGAGGGCTTTACAATCTGTACACATACCCCTGACCTTTGACCTCACATCGGATCAGTGTCAGAAATACACGAGGGCAGAACTGCCCCTAAGAAATATCATGTTGCCCCTGACTTCACGGCAGAAGACGGCCCATAATTTCCTCTAATAATTCCGATAATTTAACAGTTTTTCTTGTTTATTCTTTGTTGTGTGTGTCCTGTCTGTCATGTCTGTACTAGGCAGGTACACGCGCAACAAATATCAATGAATATAATTTTTCATTATAAAAAAACAAAGAAATAAGTTATAATTGTTAATAGTTGTTTAAAAAAAATTTAATAACAAATAACCACGAGAAAATAAGAATACAATTGAATGTGATTGTCTGATTTATGTTTTTTTTGTTTTAAAAAAATATAAGAAAACACTTTGAATCTGTAGATACTGCCTAATAGTCTTATTATTGCCCAATAGTCTTATTATTGCCTAATAGTCTTATTATTGCCTAATAGTCTTATTATTGCCATTTTTATGACACTTACTCATATACTATAAGCCTTAAATATGTACATTTATTATTATTGAACAAAGGTTATTTCACAAGTTTTAAAAAGTGCCCCAATTTCTTTCTAAATGCCGCTGGATTTCCGTCAGTGGTGGAAAAACTGCCCCTAAAAAATATGTAGATTTTTTACCCTGCATGGATCAGGAAAAACTCCGAAAAAATCTAGAAAAAAAACATTTCAGGAGAAAAAAACCTGAAGAACCCTTCAGGAGAGAACAGAGGAGGATCCCTCTCCAGGATGGAGAGAATAATAGACGTCAGGTGACCAGAAGGAATCATTACAGAGTTACATAAACACATTACATGAATATGAGCGTATGAAACTTGTGCAGTCGACTAATTATGAACCTTTTATTTTGAAATTGTTCCCTTTCATTTGTGAAGTTAAATGGATGCATTGTGCTCAATCACGACCGTTAGAGGAATAATAACCTCACACCGGCTGAAAAGTGAAATCAGCTGCCCTCAAATATATTTGAGAAGAATTAATTTCACATGATTTTGGCTGAAAGGTGAAATCAGCTGCCTTCAAATATATTTGAGATGAATTAATTTCACATGATTTTTTTTTTGCCAAAACACAAAGACCTGTGTTACGTAACCAATAAGAAATAAAACCCCTATAATACAAGGAGGAAATAATAATCAATACGCTGGTACGAAAGAAAAAAAGAAGAGGTTTTATTTGTGTAGTCATGAGAATATAATGTTCCACAGCAGCATGCGAACAGATGGTGACTCACCCCCGCCAGGTCATTGATCATCAGCCTTAGCCGTGTGTGTGTGTGTGTGTGTGTGTGTGTGTGTGTGTGTGTGTGTGTGTGTGTGTGTGTGTGTGTGTGTGTGTGTGTGTGTGTGTGGGTGTGTGCTGTAGGAGGCCCGGGGAGCAACGCCCCAGTCCTCCCTTAATTGCAGGGGCAGTTAGATTACCCTCCCGCACCCCTCGCTGGGCCCTAATGTTGGGCAGGGGGACCCACTGGTGACCCCATCCCTCTGAAGCCTCTTCCCCCGGCTTCACATTCATCCCGACGCTCCAACGCGGGATTAACCAGCCAACATTACGCATTCTTTGCAGATTAACGGCGGTGTGATTCCGGTCAGCGGTAAACATTAGAGGTGTGCTTCCTGTGTGTAGTTTGAGAGGATCCTCTCGTCGACACCTTTTTTTTTTTTTTTACAGAGGGGTCTGATTTCCACGAGCTCGCCGTATGAAGAGACTGGAGACGCTTCACTTTTTGACGTGGGGGGAGAACACCCCTCCACGTTTCCTGCTCTCTCCGTTCTTGATCCCTCTGCAGTTCCTGTTGTCTTGTTTTTCCCTTTCAGAACAAAGAATAAGCTGTGGTACTTTGAGTTCGGCACTTCGGAAACCTTCTCGGCCACGTGTAAGAAGCTCCACGACTTCCTGGAGGTGGAGGTAAATCAAAAACAAAAAAACACGTATTTTCCGGTATTTTTTATGTTTTTTTTTTCCCTTTTTTTATAAAAGAAAAACATAAAATAAACCAGAAGTCACCGTCTCCTACCCGCCTGGCAATCACACAATCACATATCCTGTTGTTATCATTATCATACCCTGTTGAGAAATGTGATACAAAGCGTTTGCACATTAATTCAGAATAATTCTCAGCTAACGGCGCTCGTGGAAAGAAAAAAAAAGAAAGAAAAAAACCCTTGTTCCTTAAATGGCACCAATTTGTACTAGTTTCAAATCCAGCCCGACAGAGTGTTGATGTGTTGAAGGCTATCCGTGCACCTCCCCACCCGCCTCCCCCCGAACATCAGTTCAGCGTTCAGGTAATTAGCCCTACACGACCCCGCTGTGTGTGATATTGAGTGATAATGAAGACGGTGTCCGCGCAATTCATCCCCCCCCCCCCCCCCCCCCCTTCGCGATCCGTCCACGGAGAGCCGAGGTCGCCATTAATTAGCGCTCGATAAGTACCCGTGGTACCGGAGGAGGTAGGGAGATCCATACGGGTGCGTAATCCCACTGTTTAGTTAGTTTGACTGGCCTTTTGTCGGCGTAAAGAGGAGTGGCGGCGTGAACGGACTCGGGTTTACCCCGTCTGGGAGAACGAGTCGGGTTCAGACTTATTCAGAGGAACAAGTACACGACCGTTCAGAAGTTTGGGTTCATCCAGACAATTTTGTGTCTTCCGTGAAAACTCATTTTTATTTATCAAATGAATTGAAAATTGAATGGAAAATATAGTCAAGACATTGACAAGGTTAGAAATGATAATTAATATTTGAAGTATTCATTTTGTTCTTCAAATTTCAAGCTCAAAGGAAGGCCAGTTGTATAGCTTATATCACCAGCATAACTGTTTTCAGCTGTGCTAAGATAATTGCACAAGGGTTTTCTAATCAGATAGTAGGCCACATTTACACATAGCCGGGTATTTACAGAAACAAATATTTCTGCCCCTCCGTTTTCAAAAATAACGTTGTACACACAAGGTTTTACACATTCAGGTTCAGTTAGAAGCCGTTTTTCTTTAATATGAACTCAGGTCACTTTCTCACCTGGTGATAGTACTCTATTTAGTGGCTCCTGGATGCTGGGTGGAGGACATTACTCAAATAAACTGAGGCATCGCTAATCTGATGAGAACAGGGTTCTTACGGTCATGGAAAACCTAGAATTTTAAAATGGTTATTTCCAGGCCTGGAAAAGTCCTTGTATTCACGTGTTAAGTTACGCAGTTTGATTAAAAGAATAAACATTTATATCAATATTTATTCTTTTCACTCATTCATATGTGTCATTGAAGGTATACTTGTTTATACACCAAGATTCCACAGTGTTTGGTCACGGAAATTTGGTTTAAAGTCCTGGAAAAGTCCTGGAAATCCACTGGTCAGCTCTGAACCCTCCAACTTCAACCCCCAACTCCCTTTTTTCATTTTCTGTTTTGCCTCTTTGTCTTTCTCCGTTCTAAAAGTGCGACGGCGTTACGCTGGACCTCACCAGCATCTCCTTGGAAGGCATCGCCATTCTCAACATTCCCAGCATGCACGGCGGCTCCAACCTGTGGGGCGAGAGCAAGAAGAGGAGGGGCAACCGCAAAGGGGGCAAGAAGAGCCAGGACAAGAGGACGCCGGTGCTCGACCCCAAGGAGCTCACGTTCGCCGTGCAAGGTAGTGGAACGAGAGAATACATCGTCGTCTGGGGGTCGTTAATCCAGCCGTCAGGAGAAAGCCCATCAGAGCACACAGGCCCTAAAATAAAAAAACGTTGCACACTCAGGGTACCCGGATTACTAAAGCTAAACTTGGCTACATCACCGAGTTAGCATTGTCGTTGTGACGTTAGCATTCAGCTCAAAGCTCAGCCTCCCTGAACTCTTCCTCTTGTTTTTAAACACGACGTATTGTCACTACTCAAAAGGAAGGACCCAAAAGCACGACTCAAGGTTTAGAGCAATCAAAAGGTTTTATCGAAAACAGAAAATCACAGCTATGCTGGAAAAAACGTGAACAAAGTACAAAACAAAATCGCAACTACGTTGGAAAAACAAACCAGGGACAAAAGACTAGAAACAAGACGATCTGACACAAGACACAGGTAGACACAGACCTAAATACATGAGGACACGGGGAACAGATGGACACCATCAGGGGTGGAGCAGACAATCACACTAACGAGGAAACACCGGGGCACGAAATAAAGTCTCTGAAACAAGAGAGGACAGTTACTACAAAATAAAAGCGGACGTGGAAAACAGGACTAAAACTTAAACTTAACACAAACGACGAGATATGACACATATTTGTAAAAAGTGTGTCTGAAAGTCAGAAAGCTCAACACAGGTGTGTTTTTTGGCTAATCATCACTTTCAAAGCATCGTCTGCTGTCGACCTCGGTGTGTTTGCGCGAGTGGACGATGAAAAGCGTTCGTAAAAATGGTGTTAGGGGGGGGGGGGGGGGGGGGCACGACAACCGTCCGTGTCCTTGCTCCTCTCAGACAGATCGAAGCGTGCACTTCGGACCAAACTTTTCCAGGGTGCATGAATATTTCACCGACGACAAGGTGAATTATGGTGAGCAGGCTTTGTTTGCAAAGAAAGAACAGTTCCCCGTTTGGAACTGTCACTCGTGTATTCACGGTTCGTATCGGCTCCAGTGGACAGGCTCAGCTAATGGGAGAGGACTGTGGGGGGAGGGGGGGGGGGCATTCCCCTGAATCCATTTACGTCAAAAGGAAGCCCGTCAATGGGAATGTGTGAATGAACGAAGCCGAATGAGTCAGCTGCTCCGGGATGACTGTTGGACCGGTGGCTTAGAGGGGGAGAAATACCCAGAGTTGTTGTTGAAGAAGGATTTTAAAAGCAGTACGCAAAGGTTTTAACATCACCGTGCAAAGAAAACACTTAAAACTGGGAATTTAGTCCGTTTATGGTCCCCAGATGACTCGGCCGGGTACGTTTTGGTGCCCTTGACTTTTCCTGTAGCCTTGGAGGTCGATGCCAGACCGTAAGCATCTGAGATTCGGGGCCTAAACTTAACTTTTTGAGGTTGGGGCCTAAACTTAACTATTCAAATTCAATGCCTACAAGCATATCTCCAACTGTTAGAGAAATGCATCCGGACGTCTACATTTTTGTTTAAGATTGAAAGTTCCTTAAAAGTTGACATTTTGGAAAAATCATTAGATTAACGCCACCCGAAAGGACTCCTTCTAAATGAGGAGAGACGAGAATGAGCAATAGCCATGACGACTGGAGATGTTGTCTTTGTTGTATTTCCCAACATGTCTAACTCCTGCACACAGGTGTGTTTGTAGGTTTCGTGGCGAGGTCGTGGGATCTGTGTATCCATGAGGCTTTAGGGATGAGATTCCCTTTTTTCAGAAGCTAGAATCTGTCAAGATTTGGGAAATGAGTCTCTAATAACGAGACAATAGCAGCATGTACCTGAGGAGGGGATAGGTGTCACAGCAGTGAGGGAGTTCAAGACATCCTCTTCCAGGTGCTGCTGCATGCTGGGATGCCTGTGACCTCCCCCACGGCCCGGGCCGTGAGCGTTGCGTCGTGGATCAATTCAAAGCCCCGACTTTGCGACAATGAACACTCCATTAATCCCTGAATAAAAATCCATCAGTGGGGAATTAATAAAGTAAAATAAAAAAGCAGGCCAGCATCCGAACCTGGAAAGGCACTTAGTGTGAGCGTGGATGTATGCGCGTGGCACTACGTCTCTGCCTGTTTATTGATGTGTGTGTGTGGATGTGTGTGTGTGTGTGGATGCCCTTGTGCAAGGTGCCCTCAAGGTGAGCCGCCTAACTTGTCGGATCAAGAGACTGACGTATTTAGAGGTAAACACAGGAGTGCATTAGCCCAGAGGGGCAGAGCACGGATCAAACTGCTGCTCGGGATTATTGTGTGTGTGTGTGTGTGTGTGTGTGTGTGTGCGTGTGTGTGTGTGTGTGGATGGGTGGGTGGCTGCAGAATAAAAAAATAAAAAATAAACCTGACCTTTCGGTAACTGTTAAATCGTCCCGCTGGTGACGCCAGGAGACAAGCCCCTCAGGTGGAAGGGAATGGCTGCGGAGTGAATTATTTAGAACGGGACTGAGGCTGGGAAGGAGTGTGTGTGTGTGTGTGTGTGTGTGTGTGTGTGTGTGTGTGTGTGTGTGTGTGTGTGTGTGGGGGGGGGGGGGTCCAATGCGTGGGTGGAGGGGCTGACGCTTGGGACTGATGCCCCACGACAAGCCTCCATGAAGCTTTCATTGGAGGATTGGCCTCCTCCTCCTCCTCCTCCTCCTCCTCCTCCTCCTCCTCTTCCTCCTCCTCCTCATCGGGTCGTCTGGCAGCGGCGAGGACGGTGTTTTCCTATCACTCGCCATTTCTTTTGGTGCGTCTCCCGTACGGGCTCTGATTCACTCCTCCTCTCCTCTCTTCATCTTCATCGCCCGGCACCTGTTCGGTTTATCGCCGTCAAACATTTCCGTCAACGCGTCCCGTGACGCCGCCTGCCGGTCGGGTACGGCGGCGTCTGGGTTTATATTCGGCCCTCGGGCCGCCCGCCTGTTAATATTTCGACATCCTTCTTGCGTAAACAGGAACCCTCCGCTCCTCTCCCGCGTCGTGGAAAGCAAAACAGAGTTCATCCGAAGAACTCCTCCAACAAACTCCATTCGAGTCCCGCGACAACAATTATATCCCCAAATATATTTGTGATCTATAGAAAAGAAGTGCGGTTTCACCCGAGACGTGTTTGTGTGTTTTTCCTGAAACGTCCGGTCGAAGCGGCGTCTGGCCTCGGCGAGGCGGCGCGGTCTTTCCAAAGGTCTCTCGGGAACACGGGATCTGTTGTAGCCCGGGGCAACAAGGACTCCCTATCGCTATGGCGACGCCGTCCATTACACGCCGGCGTGAGAAGTCACAATAGAGGAGGTGGAGGGGGGAGGTGAGGGAGGTGAGGGAGGTGAAGCGGCTTTAAAGCCCGCCGTCGGCAGGTCAACCTGCACACACACACACACACACACACACACACACACACACACACACACACACACACACACACACACACACACACACACACACACACACACACACACACACACACACACACAGACAAGAGCCTAGAAAGCGCCGCGGCGGCGAGATCGAGGCGGACGTGTGTCCGTCACCGCGGCGACAGCGGAGCGACAACACCTGGCGACCGCGGCGCCGTCGTCGCCCCCGGGGCGCTCCTTCAGGAAACCGCCGCCGCGGCTTTGATGACAGAGAAAGACGACTTCGCTCGGCGGAGGCAAAACAAATACAAATAAAAAAAGGGGTCCTTAAGTTTCAATTAGTGCGTCTGATGGCGGCGCCCGGCGGCGGCTTCCTGACGCGAGGAGGGACGAGTCGGTGGAGAGTCGGAGGCAGATGGGCCCCGCGTGACGCCGGCCTCCAGCGGGGCCGAAATCAATGCTCGCGACAAAGAAATGAATCATTATAATACCTCAAGTTTGCTTTGCATTACCGTCTAATTACATGTTTGTTGTTGTTTTGCAGCCTCTTGTTCTTTTTGCCTTTTCTCTTCGTTCTCTTTTTTAAGTGAGGAGCATGACATCCTGTTCTTCATCCCTCGTGCCTCTCCTCTTCCTCACTGTGGGCGTGACTAAACATACTTTTTTGTATTTACTTAACCATCAATTGAACCGTTTTAGCAAATTTTCTGCAAAAAGCCACAGATGTGCTTTTACTTTGAAGGAGCTGTGCTCTTGCTTTTCAACGTTCTCGTAACAAACGTACAAGAATGTTCTGATTCTTCCAGGTTTTTAGATATTGACCTGTTTCAGCCTCCAAGGGAAGTGTTGTAACTCTTAAGTGGAATGACAGAAGCTGAGGAACATTCCACGGGGAACAAATAGAGCTTTTATAATTATATAGATTTTTTTGGCATCTCTGAATATAGTTTTTTCAATTTTATTTATTGGAAAAAACGTTGAATTTGCCCTAAATTTTAATATTAATATTAGTATGATAAGTTTGTTAGTACCTACAAGGAGCACGATCAAGTATTTGGTATCTTTAATTTTATATAGAGCATTATTATGTAAAGAATTGAAAGAAAAACTCTGACTTTGACTCTGGATAATAAAAAATATGAAAGTTGCACATTTCGAGACGTTTGACCAATCGGAAAAACAAAAGTTGCGTCATTCCCCCTTTTCATCCGACAGCAGCCGTTGCGTAACCACAGCCAGTTCTGGAGGCTTGCCTCCACGCCGCTCTGCCTCCACGCCGCTCTGCTGCCCGCTGACTCTACCTGTGTCTACCTGTGTGTCTCAGACCTGTCCGACCAGCTGCTCGAGGTGGTGGGGCTGGAAGGCGCCATGGAGATGGGTCAGATCTACACCGGCCTGAAGAGCGCCGGGCGCCGCCTGGCACAGTGCTCCTCCGTGACCATCAGGTCAGCCTTTAGCCCCGCCCCCAACCCGCTCCTCTCACTCACTGTGTTGTCTTTTCTTGTGAATGGAATGTGTAACTAAACAATCTTTTGGCCTGGAAAAAGTGCAGTTTAATAAAAAAAACTAGACATCAGTCGCTACCTGATAGTTGAACCTTCAGGGAAACCTTCTCAGGCTTTCTGTGTTGAGTATTTTCGTTGTTTTCCTCACCGGCAGGACCAGTAAATCCCTCCCGATGCAGATCGACGGGGAGCCCTGGATGCAGACGCCCTGCACGGTGAGTCATTACAGTTTCTTCTTTAACGTCGTCCATGTTGTGCGTCGTCACAAGCGACTACACACTTCACCGCACAACTGCAGGAATTCCTCTGTGAGCGTCGTTATCGGCCGTTAGTCGTCGACGCTCACCCGGCGGTGTCGTTATTCAAAGTGCCCACACACACCTGAACGGGTGACTTCGACTATTTTGACTGACTAGAGCTCCTGATGCTGATTTATTTTGCTTCCCCGAGTCTGATCCGCCAACCACGGCAATGCCATTGGAAAATGAATAAAACATAGGGCAGGGTTGTTTTTTTTATGTGTCCCGAGACTTCAAAGGGCTGAAGTTCGGTGACCTCGGGTGGCGCTCGTCCGTGCTTTTATTTTGAAGGTTTCAAATGAAATAGATTTGTGTTATAATATTAGAGAAATGTTCTTACATAGAATAGTTCTACTCTCGAATAAACAATGATCAAATGCAAAGAGAGTTATTTAACAATATGTTGGGGAGTAGTTTAAACAGTGCTTCAGTTACACCGGCCCTTTAAGAGAGCGGCCATGAGGCTGATGTGGTCAACGCTGAAGATGAGTTTGACACCGCTGGTTTAAAGGCTCGATGTTAACTCTCATAACTTTATTTTACGGATTTATAACAGACAATACAATTAACATTATTACAATGCTAAAAGTTGATATTATATATATATATATATATATATATATATATATATATATATATTAATGAAAAACAAAGAAAAAGGACAGGATCAGATGCATAGCATTGCTGCAGAAAAGTCTTAAAATATGAATCTAGTGCCGTATCTGTTCATTGCTGTGTGCAATAAGTTATGACTTATAACTATATATATATATATATATATATATATATATTTATTTATTTATATATTTATTTATTTATAATACATAAGTCTTCTCATTTGCTCCCAGTCTGCGTCTCCAACATGAGCTTCGACGATCGAAGTCGCTCAATCTCAAAAATGAAATTCCTCCGTTTTTAATTACATCACCACTGCCGATCAAGTGCCGCTGAGACATATGGATCGCTCAACAACAGAAGAAGAAGAAAAACAGTGTGTGCGACTAAACGAGTAGCCTGAGTGCTCTCCTGTCTGCTGGCATGACTCCAGACGGCAAAGTTATCCATAATTGTGCCGCGAGTTATTCCGACTGTTATGTCGGAGCTGAATTTGAATCAGTCGACGTGTTAAATCCACATAAAAACACCGCAGTTCAAATGGGATGTTAACCCACTAATTATTAACCACAACATCTATGCAAATGCTTCTCGGTTCCTCCGTGTGCATAACATATTTAACACCTTCCAACCATTTGCATTTCCAAGTGACATATGACATGCATATCCATGTCTCTTTGATAACTGGGTCTCAAATAGCTGCAGACTGAAATTCTGGTAAATATAAATACTTAGAAAAGTATGAATATGTATTTATTTCAAATATAAAACCCTCTTTGTTCACGTAGTTTGGCTGATTGATAACAAGAGGGAGAAGAATAACTAGATAATTAGCTCTAATTGTTTTTAATCTCTAAGAGCCGCATTCTGATTTTGAGGCTCTGGATAAATAAATGCTCGATGGTACATATTTAAAACTCTGTTGTCCTCCAAATGCATGTCAGGTATTCCTTTAGATCCTCGTCATGTGACCGCTGTATTCCCTATGAAAGGTTATCATGTTTTCTGTATTTTAATCATAGCTCAATCATGTTTAATGACGGCACTACTGAGTAATTCAGAGTGCAAGTACAACAAATGGCAGCTGTCCTTTGAAGTGAGCGTGGTCCCTTTAATGCAGATTACTGCGATTACAGTCTCAGTGCAGCAGTATAATGAAAACCCCTTTATTTAATGGTGGATATTTGTTGATCTACAATTTCAAACTTCGACAGAAATTACATCGTTGTTGAGAAACGGGATATTGCACAGGCCCCGTTAGATAAGAACCCACATGGACCCATCGTAATGGAGCCATGCCTGATTTACAATATATGGGTGAAATGTAAATAACTTTAATTAGTTTTTCTTTTCCAAATTAGGCCGCTTCCGTATTGCGTCGTTATCTTACAGGAGTTTTATAGAAGAATGGCAAAATACTTTGCTTAGAATCGCTGGCCTAGCTTCCTTCACTCCGCCCCAAAAAACAGTTTTTAAGCTTCTAGCTAGCAGACAGACAGACAGAGGGGGCTTTATTGCACTCTTTAAGTCACAGGTGTCAAACACAAGGCCCGCGAGCCAAATCCAGCCCGCCGCATCATTTCATGCGGCCCCTGACGGCTTCAAAAACATGTGATCTCCTTTTCTTAAAGAAATTGAAGAAAAATGTCCCGTGCTTTTATTTTAAAGGTTTCAAATTAAATGTATGTTGTAATATTAGAGACATTCCATTACGTACAATATTTCTACACTCAAATAAACAATAATCAAATGCAAAGAGTTATTTTTATATATATATATATATATATATATATATAAATCAAAATCATTATTTTACAATATATTCGAGGAGTTTATGATTTGTTTTTGGCCCTTTAAGAGGGCAGCCATGATGCGGATGTGGCCCACAGTGAAAATTAGTATGACACCCCTACTTTAGATTAACTGATATTTATAAAGTCAATTCTCCATTGGGACCTTTGTCTACCCTTCTGGTGGATGAGAGTAACTAAACATTAATAATAATAATTAAATAATATAATAATAATTAAAACATTTCTGTAAAGGTGACAGAGTTAGCCAAGAGGCTATTTTCATCTGTCGCCCCGAGAGGCAGATGTCATAAAACAAAACCTAAAAACATAAGATTACACATACAATGTTATCCTGAACATCTGTTGTACAGATTGGCTTTGATCAAGTCATGACAAATGTCCACGTTTTTTATTTTAGGCCATTTTCATATGTCGTTTACATATAATCCCCCTCCCCCAATCCCCCAAATATATCTTTTTAGAGAACTACCACCGCTAAACTGAAAGAAGGAACGCATTTGGTCTTTGAAGGGTCGGCTGCAGCGTTAAGGAGCTCCGAAAGACACATACCCTGTAATTTAAAGGTGCTGGACGGATCCATAGTGTTGTAGAAAAATGGAGCCTTCAGCCAAAGGGCAGCACTCAGGAGTCAAAAGACCCTTGACAACATGGATTTGCTCTGCAGATTTAACGACACGCCAGCCACCGTTTTGATATTGTTCTGTATAAGTGGACAAAGGGACAAGGGGAGGTTTGACCCAACCGCTGAGAATACTTCGACAGGATTTCTATTTTTCTGCACCAAATTAAATGAGGCCAAGGATAATCGGGAGTTTATGCCCCACAACTGTGGCTGAAAAGGAAGTAATATACTATAAAAGCAGACAAAATATGAATGGTTCATTATTGTTAGATTGATATGTATTGTTTTCTAATATCAGTTAATGTTAATTGTGTGAAAAGATCCATGAAAAGCAACAACTTTGTTTTATCCGCCCAACAATCGAAATATATTCAACTCAAAATATGACACGAAATCGAGAAAACACTGGAAATCTTCACATTTCCAAACCTTTAAAGAATTACTTAAATTATGAATAGATTCTCAAAATCCATCAGTGTGAATATTATCAAAGAAAGAGGGAGGGGAGGATCTGCAACCCACTTCCTTTTCCTATCATACCTTTTTACGTCCTGCAACTTAACCTCGGGCTCTTCGCTTTCAGATCGAGATCGTCCACAAGAACCAGGCCCCCATGCTGATCGGACCGCCGCAAAGCCGCAGCTTCTTCTCCGTCATCAGGCGAACGCGCACCGAGAGCAAAGACTGACGGGTTCAAGACCTTTTTCCTTCTTCTCGAGGTCCTCACAAAGCACCTACAAGTTGATCCCCAGAGCAACGTTGGTGAACAGGGTTTTTTCCGAGGCTCGTTGACATCGCAGAGCAACGTAGCTAAATCCGTAGGTTCCGTGTGTTATCGCCGGCGGCGTGAAGACGTCGACCGAGAAGCACGAAATTTGATTCGGACTGAGGGCGTGTTTGAGAGCGGCGCTTCGGCCCACAGTGCGTAGAGTAGTTTAGCTCCAAAAAGCTATTTTGAAAGCTATTTCGGGAGGTCCGTTTTTTCCCGAAATATTTTTTCTTTGCTGTTGTGATCTGTGTGAAAAACCTCAGATGAATGTGTTTTGGTAATATGATGTATTTTATTTATTCATTCATATTTTGCTGCTATTAATGGGCTTTTTTGTACTTTTATTTTTTAGTATTTGCATGAGGGACAGACGGACAGTAGGGGTGGGGGGTCGGATCCGACATATCTTGAGTGTTTCGTACGTTTGCTCAGCGTTTTCTTCGCCAGTCATGAAAAAAGACGAGAGAGTCGCTTCCGCTTTCTTCTTAATGGTTCCTGAGAGTCATCCTCGTCATGTTTTTGATCTGCCGTGTGTTTTCCTTTTTTTTTGTCGCTCCGGCGGCGGAAAAAAAGATTAGGAATGATTATTGATCCTCATGAAAAATGCATGACGCTCTTTGTTTTTAACGTCGCACAAGAGATTTTGCAGGACAGTTTTACCCGACTGTGTGCACACCTTCGCATGAGTGACCGAGATCTGTTTTGACACTTGTGGAAATTGATCGTTTAGTTTTTTAGTTTTTTTTAATCTACGTTTTCAGTGCCGCTCGGTTTATAAAGCATATCATACTTTGTAACATGTCTGCATTTTTATGGGATCCTGTATTATTAGTTTTTTTCTGAGCAGGGTACTCGGGTACTTTTAAAGTAAAATGGAAAAAGCAGCAGAAAAAAAGTAGATACAGTGACTGGAGAGAGGTGGATATTCACAAGAGTGGTCATTGATCGGCTCTGATGTCTACGGCTGAGTGTTTACAGTCCGCTGCGCATAAAAGCGTGCGTTGGAACAATTAAGGTCTGAAAAACAAAATGACTATTGACATATATATATATATGTAGGAGCTTGATTCATTGAAGAAATACTGAAAATCAATGCCGTCCAATAATTACAGGTTTTTTTCGGAAGGCATTTTACAGCCACTGACTTTCATTTGAAGTGCTTATTTCATGAAAGTCTCCTTTATACAGGCACATAGCATTATTATGGATGGTAGTGGTTGTTATTCAGTTCATTTCTGCATTCAAATAGTATTTATTTTCATTCAGTCCCATTTGGGGGGATTTCTTAGTGATAAACTTGGTAAAGTGTTGTTTTTTAAACTGAATTGCACTCTTTAGTCACAAATGTCTGTCTTTTAAAGTGCCATGTGCCAGTGGAGACGGATCTGATGAGTCTCCAACCTCTTTTTTTGCTGCGTTTGTACAGTGAAGTTGTATTTTTGTACACAGTATTTATTTATTTGACTGCTTACTGCTTTCATTCTAGAACTCACACAGCGTTGTTCTGCCTAAAAACTTAATTCTGCCTGCCAATGTTGACTGGGAAAAGTGAATAATGATGAATAATAATAAAAAAAAAGATGTTGTTGGACAGTGTTGTTTTGTGTATTAGACCTTTTCCCCAAAAATGTTATTACCTTGTGCTGAAGAAGTTAAACTAACGAAAAAAAGTCAGAGCCCCGCCCTTCAGGATTCCCTCCAAAACCACTGTGTGAGAGAGAGAGAGAGAGAGAGAGAGAGAGAGAGAGAGAGAGAGAGAGAGAGAGAGAGAGAGAGAGAGAGAGAGAGAGAGAGAGAGAGAGAGAGAGAGAGAGAGAGAGAGAGAGAGAGAGAGAGAGAGAGAGAGAGAGAGAGAGAGAGAGAGAGAGAGAGAGCAAGCATTTTCTTTGTCAGAGCATTCAACGTTTTGATTGAGAATTTCTATACAACAAAAAATACAACACACACTGAAATGGTATTAATATAAATCCCCCCCCCCCTCTAGCCTATCTTTAAAGTTAGCTTACTTTGCATGATGTTGCGACACGTTATTGGCAGCTCTAATAGGGTGACCAGACGTCCGGTTTTCCCCGGACATGTTCTCTTTTTGAGACCCAAAAAAAGCGTCCGGCAGGGTTTCCAAAAACGTCCGGGATTTTGCTTTTGCGTTTCTCTGGGTCTTTCACAAACTAGTTTTTACCCCTTACAAGGTTTGTAAATGGTATCTCCCTTACGTTCCACCTGAACAGTCATTGGTCGACTGATCTCAGTGTTGCCAGATAAACGAAATCCCCCTTTTAGGCATGCATATCACAAAACAGGCAGAATAAAGCCTAGTTTATGCTTCTCCGTCGCGTCGCGAGATGTGTCGCGAGATGTGTCTGCGTCTGAGCGCGCGCGCCTCGCTCTCAACTGTGATGTGGGCAGACTTTGGGGCCGATCACACCAGACGCGCCTCTCAAAACGCGTCGCCCGCAAAACCATTGATTCCTATGGTACGGCGCGACTTTCAGACGAACCTTTTAAACGCCACACGGCGCGTTTTTCAGGCACGCTTAAAAGTTTAAATATCCTCAACTTTAAGCGCAAGGTGAGGATGTGCGCCGCTCATTAATGTCACACTCGGACAAGGCCGCCAATCGGATCAAGCAGGAGGCTTTTCTTCCTGTTTTCTTCGCTGTTTTGCCCGGCGTATTTTTGATTATAGGCATTTAATCCCCCCCCCCCCGTCGAAGGGGTTATGCCGAAGTGTCGTCTTTTTCACAAACTCAAATCTGGTCACCCTAGCTCTAACGTACTCGAGTCCTGCGTTCCGCGTTAGCTGAAAAAGAGACAAAGCTACGCTAGACCCCCGACCGTAGCTAACGAATTACCTGTCGTTACAGTAGCTCACGACAGCTAACTCGATATAGCGCAGCTAATAAATTGGCTTTGTGACCGTAGCTCATGATTAAGCTTTTTAACTGTAGTGGATGACAGCTAATTGACCCTTCACTAAGCCCCCCCCCCCCCCCCCCCCCCACTGCGTCCACCCAGCTGTCAGGGCTGTTACCATGGAGCCCACACTGTCACTATCTGCACTCCATGAAGAAATGTTATCTAATTTTCATTAATCAGTCGTGGTGATGCTAAATGACTAACATCAGTGCATTCCCAGGGATTTCAATTACAAAACAGAGTCACCGAATAACAAATGAAGTGTTCTAATAATAGTATTATTCAGAACTAAGTGTTATCAATGTCGAATATATTAGTTCTCATTTTTACAAATATTCCCCAGATCAAATTTCCAAATATGCAAGACGTATGTGGGGATTGCTGTGAATGCAGAAACAATAACTGAAAATGTTTTATATACATTTATATACACATATATACTTACACCTACACCCATACACCCACACCCACACATACATACATATACACACACATATATACACATACCCTCCCCCCCTCCAAACCCCCCCCCCTAAAACAAAACAACGACAATAAAAAACAACAACAAAAACAACCCCGGTACCCCCTTAATTATCTTTTACTTGTAAGTGTGTATCCACCACCCTGCATCTGGATTTGCAATCCCCTCAAAACCCAAATCCAGCCTTTGAGTATTTGAACCCTCGTGTTATACTGTCTTTGATTATTTACGATTCTACCAAATAAATACCCAAAAAAAGAATAAATATTGGTTTCTTTATTTTTTTTTAAATACAAAAAAGGCCTTCTCGGACTGGAGTACCGGCAGAGTCCGGAGACCAAAGTAAAGCTCTCCGTGCCGCCGCTGAGTGGCACTTTGTTTACCGCGTGTCGCGGTGTCAGAGCGGGGGGGAC
Organism: Liparis tanakae; assembly: GCA_036178185.1. Taxonomy (NCBI): domain Eukaryota; kingdom Metazoa; phylum Chordata; class Actinopteri; order Perciformes; family Liparidae; genus Liparis; species Liparis tanakae. The sequence goes on along the minus strand of CM070092.1, from coordinate 3,322,292 downwards.
GCCTGCACTTGAACCGCGGTCCCTTCGTCCTCGGAGGGGTTCAGCCGGAGTGACACGGGGCATCAGTTCACATCCCCGTCACCTGCCTGGCACTGGAGCCCTGCGTGGATCCAAGATGGCAGCAGCGTGACCGCCGCTGACTTCCGACGCGTCCGTCTCTCAGTCGAGCGGTTTAACGCCACGGTAACGTTCCCTTTCGGGCCAGGTTCATCCTAGATGAACTGTATCATTTTATAATAATTTAGTATTCATTTAGTATTTGAATTTTAGTATTTAGTAACTTAGTATTAGTATTTTTTTATTTTTTATTTTAGTAGTAGTATTAGTATTTTGTATTTTAGTATTTAGTAACTTAGTATTAGTATTTTGTATTTTAGTATTTAGTTTTTGTGTTTTGTGTTTTTATTTTTTATCTTTTATTCTAATTAATGCTTTAATGTACATCCACTGCTGTGATCCTGAAATTTCCCCACTGTGGGACTAATAAATGAATATCTTATCTTATCTTATGTTATAAACACATTGTTTTAAATCACAACTTCAGCTACAGATCTAGCTTCTCTCTGGTTGTGATGGGCAACGTTAATCTCCTCCATTAGACGTGCCGTCAATGAACATTGTTTTATCGTTTGTTACAGGGTAAGCTGGTCGGACGCCATTAACAAGGCAAGGTACGTCACAATAAAAACGCATCATCTATTACGAACAAAATCTTAAAAGAGTACAAAAAGGTAAACGGTGTATTGCAGGTGTGTTGTTACACAGCGGTCATAGCCATTTTGATTGAGGAAACAATAGGTTAGCGTCACCTGTTAGCCCAGCTGATACGTTAGCTCACATTTCTATCAAGTTGTATTTCATTTCAACCAATGATTTTTAATCATTTCATGCCAGCTTAGGAGTTGTTTTATATCGGCTTTGAGATTTATTTAATATCCGTTATTCAAATCAGTTTATTTGTACAGCCCATTTTCACAAATTACTAATGTGTCTCAGAGGGCTTTACAATCTGTACACATAGATATCCCTGACCTTTGATCTTACATCGGATCAGGAAAAACTCCCACACAACCTTTCAAAGGAAAAAATGGGAAGAAACCTTCAGGAGAGAACAGAGGTTCCCTCTCCAGGATGGACAGGTGTTATAGACATCATGTGACCAGAAGGAATCATTACACACAAATTAAAACACCGATATGCTCTGGTTCCCATCAACTAGCAAGCTAGCGAAGTTACCGACTGCTCACGTGTTAATACACAATAATTAAAACGCTCAACTGTAACGTTAGCTAGGTGAATATAGCTGCATCATAGCAAACCAGGAAGCTACAGGTAACACAGCATTATGGGGGTTCAGCACTGCACTAGCTTTAAGCTTCAGACCCGGACATGTCTTATGGTCCCCGCTATTCACCGGCCGAGTGTGTGTGTGTGTGTGTATGTGTGTGTGTGTGTGTGTGTGTGTGTGTGTGTCGGGAAGCTGTGACCTGAGCCTCTACTTCCAGGTCAGTGCCTTCTGCAGCCAACAATGTATCCCTTACAGGAGAGCGAGGAGTGGGCGCTTAAAGACTGGAGACTCTTCAAAAACACAGTTACCATGGACACAAACTTGACCGGGAGAGGAGTGTGTGTGTGTGTGTGTGTGTGTGTGTGTGTGTGTGTGTGTGTGTGTGTGTGTGTGTGTGTGTGTGTGTGTGTGTGTGTGAGAGAGAGAGAGAGAGAGAGAGAGAGAGAGAGAGAGAGAGAGAGAGAGAGAGAGAGAGGGGTGTGCAGGTGCATGGTTTGCATGTGTGTAACTTTAAAAAACATGGGAGACCGGTGCGTATTTTTCTTCTATTAAAATAACCACAAAGTCTTTATTTTTGAATTAGTATTAGTATTAGAAAAGCGCGAAGCTCGACACAAAATGTTACCCTTGACTTCTTCTTGACTTGCTCTTCTTCTCTTCTTCTTCTTCTTCTTCTTCTTTTTTCCCCACCGCCCGCAGCCGCGCGTGATTGACTGCCAGCAGCAATCTGATCCAGTGAAAGACATTGACGACCAATAGGAAGCGGCGCGCGCCCTGTTTCCATGGGAGGCCCCGCGAGGCGATGCGGAGCCGCCAGAAAGCGACGCAGCGAGCGGCGGGAGAGGAAGAGCAGCGCGTAGCAGCAGCAGCAGCAGCAGCAGCAGCAGCAGCAGCAGCAGCAGCAGCCGGGGACCTGAGAGGAGCCTGCCGCCGCGCCGTGGATGAAAAGCGAGGTATCCGAGGTGAGTCCCCCCCTCGACCCCCTCCTCTACTCCCTCCACCCCCCACCTCCACTCACACACACTCACACACACACACACACACACACCGACACACTTCCTCTTCTTCATAAGTTTATTCTATTGTGTAAATGTAAAAAGATAAATTAAAAAAAAAACATTTCGGCGCGCTCCGCCGCTCCGCCGCTCCGCCGCGCAGTTCGCGCGCCCCCGTCGTTTACGCACGAGACGCGCGCCGCTTTGTCAACTTCACTTCGCCGCGAGGAGTTCAGTCGGCTGGGTTCCGGCTTAAAAAAGACACCGGCGAGAGGAAAAAGAAGAAGAAAAAGCCGAAGCTATACTGTGCCTTTCTTTAATTATTTTTTATTTAATTTTTTTATGAATGAGACGTTCATTCATGTCCTCTCTTGTCTTTCTGCTCCCCATCCACCTCGGGGTGCCCGTCCAGGAGACTCTGGGGACTCAGAGAGGCAGAATGGATAGATTTCACGACCAGCAAGTGCCTTTCTGTAACTCCAAAGTGAGTTAAAAAAAACAACAACAACAAACAAAAACTTGGGGCGTAAATCCAATAACAAATGCAAACTTCCCACGACATCTTTAATATTTTTTCCTGCTCTGTTCTTCTCTCTCTCTCTCTCTCTCTCTCTCTATCTCTCTCTCTCTCTCTCACTCTTCTCTTCTGGTTGTGATCTGTTCTTCTCTAGTCTTTCCTTCCTGCCGCTGCCAAGACTCATTTCTCCCTCAGGGGCCATTTAGGTTTCATCTAATAATCAAAGATCAACAGCTAAACAAGGTGCCCACTGCTATAAACACAGTGTTATTCGGTCATGCACCATGTTAATTATGTCTGACGAGCGAGGCGCAAGCTCTCTTTTGCATGGCGATGGAAGTGTGTGTGTGTGTGTGTGTGTGTGTGTGTGTGTGTGTGTGTGTGTGTGTGCGAGGCATCAAATGAGTGGCTCATTGAGGCTCTTTCAGTCGCACGTGCGCTGCAGCCAACAACAGAATCAGCGCTCCAGTGAGGAAAAGAAGAATAAATTGATTTGCGCGTGTGTTTTTTTCTCTCTTTTTTTCTATTTTGCAGAAGCCAGAAGTAAACGCCACGAGCTGCGAGAGGCCGGCAAATGACAGGAGGAGAAAATGCATTAAGTCCGACCTGGCTCTGGACAGCGAAGGTATAACGGCGTGGAGGGCAGAGGGAGAAGTTCATTTCACGGGCTCCTAAACATTTAGCCAAAAATTCAATCGGTTTGCGGCGTGCACCTTTTTGAACGCCGCTAACTACAGAATCTCAATTACAAGGCGGCGGCGGCGGCGGCCTGTGATGACTCTCACCAGCCTCCGTCAGCGGTCAGAGACACAGATTGACTCGTCATTAGCTGCACACGTGCGCCCGCCGCCCGGCGCCCCTCCTCCGGGGGCCCGGGCTGCGTCTCCAACGCCTTGTCCTCTGCCCCCCCTCCAGAGCTCTTCCAGGACCTCAGTCAGCTGCAGGAGACTTGGCTGGCAGAAGGTGAGTGTTTTTTAAAATCACCCCTAAAAAACAAAAAAATTAAAAAAGGGATATATTGTGAGGGGTGGCGTGGGGGGGGATAGGGGGGTTAAAAGAGGGAGAGAGAGAGAGAGAGAGAGAGAGAGGGGGGCTGCCTGGAGTTACAAGCCTAGCGTCGCAGTCCAATTAAAAGCCTGTGTGGAAGAGGCACCTCGTGTGTCATGCATACATTAGAGGCTGTGAGCGAGGGGGTCTTGAGGGAGACGGAGGAGGCTCTACCCAGAGAGTGTCATCACAAATTACCAGGAGAAGGCTCTCCGACGCTCACTGCCTCTTCTGCTTTTGGCAGGAGCTAACGCTGCTGCACGCCAGCCGCCACCTCCTCCACCTCCACCAGAGCTCTCTCTCTCTCTCTCTCTCTCTCTCTCTCTCTCGCTCTCTCTCTGCGTGTGCTTCCTCTCAAGCACACCTCTCTATCTGCTCCAGCTGCACCATCACCTTGTTTCTTTCTTCAGTTTCATATTTCCTGGCAGGAGAAAAAAAAAAGCAAAAAAAAAAGAAAAGAATGGATTTATAATTTTTCTTTGAATTTGCCGAAATTTTAAAAATACTTTGTTTGAAAAAAAAAAATCTATATATACTTTTTCCATTTCTTTCCTTTTTTTATTTTATTTTTTTTCTCTAATGGCAAGACTTGGTCTAACTGAGACGTGATGCTTCAGGATTTAAGCGCGAGTGTCCTCTTTCCGCCGTGTCTGCAGCACAGGAGTTTTGGTCAGTGGTGAATATTGTTTATCTTATTTATTCCACTTTTGACGTGTTTTCTTTGATGTGCATGTGCATGCTCCACGTGGGTTTCTGGGCTGGACTTGTCGTACTCGCGTGTCACCGGGACGCACCTCGCTTTGAATATGGCATGTAACCTGAGAGTGTGTGTGTCAGCAGAGAGAGAGTCGAGGTGTTTTAGAGAGGAACTGTGGAGGAGTTTATGTTTACGGGTTAGAAGTTGTTTTTTTAATTTGCAAGAGTAAAAGTTGAAGTTGCTTGGAAAAGGTGATTTTAAAGTTGTTTTTTTTCATGTATAAAAATCAGATAAGTAAAACTAATTAAATATATTTTTTAAGCTAAAGCGGTGTAGTAAAAAACTAAACGTTTGTCTCGATATTAACAAATGCTTCCTCACTTTATTGCACATACTCGTTTAAACGTACAACGTTATAAGCCTTTTAAACCTCATCGTTGAACCTATTTGTTAAAAGTGAATTCCTAAAAAAAAGTAATTTTCACAATCGCTTTGAATTTATAAAATTACAGTTTGAGTTACAGTAAGTCTTTAAAATAAATTGTGAAAAATCCTAAATGTAAAAGGACAATTTAACTTTTGCCTTTAAAAAAATGGCTCAAATACATCAATTTAAAAAAAATAATTTCATTTTATTTGTGTCAATCAAAGTCAATTACAATTGTTAATTTGAGTCGTTTGTATTTCTTTTGTACCGTAGCGTTGCAGCGGTGCGATCCAGCCTCCGAATGTCCATTAGCACATCAGTCAGAGCTCCTGAAGCCATAATTGTAGTTGTAAAGTAGATCTCTCAACCGCACAGTATAATTAAATCAACTTCAATACCTTTCTTTTTTTTTCTTTCTTCTTTAAATAAGGATTTAAAGTCGTAATCCCCCCCCCTTCCCTCCCGTTGGAGAAGTGTGGAGAGAGATTTGATCTCTCGTGCAGGTGAATAAGACCCTCCATCATTTATGGGCTCCATCTATTCTTTAACACGCTTGACAAAATGTTCGTCGTGCAATCCAAAAGCTTTTTAAAAAATGAGAAAAGTGTGCGCCCCGGAAACGGGTACCGGAGTTTTCCGAGGAGCGGTTAGGCTTTACGAGGCGGCGCGCACCGCGGGGCGTGTAAAACCCCCCCACCCCCACCCCCCTAAAAAGAAGAATAAGACGATTTTAATATTTCAGTATCCAAAGTGAAAAAAGGAGGCGGCGACGGCCGATAAGAGGAATTAGTGTTAAAGATTAAAGATTAAAGATTCGGGTTCTGGGCGGTCGGGGTCACGTGACGGCGGCCGCGTCCGGAGCGCCGGTCTGACGGACGACTTCCTGTCCATTAGGATGAGGAGGAAAACCTCCCCGTCCCCGCCAGATTTATTAGTTCAGGTAATTGGAACGAGACGAGGAATTATGAGAGGCGGCGCTGTGGAGGCCGTGTGTGCGAACCCCGACACACACACACACACACACACACACATTTCCGCTCTGCATCGTATTTTTAAGCACCTTTTTAAAAATGATATCCATATATTTTATTTGCCATGTTGCAGACGGCTTGTTTTTATCTCTAAAATAAGTAGGAAACATCCGTCTCTCTGGCTCAGGCCTCGTGTACAACTTCTTTCTCCCTCTCCGTCCTCCCTAATTCTTGTCCTTCTTCTTCTTCTTTTTTTTTTGGGTTCTTGTTTTTTGTTTTATGAATGGCGGCAGATTTCCAGATTTCCGCTGGCTTCAGGCCGGTGACTCATCCGTCTTGTACTTCCTGCCGCCTTTCTCTCTCTTTTTTTTGTGTGTTTTTGTTTATTTGTTTTCCCATCTCTCCTCCCCTCTTTGTCCCTTCCCGAGTTGGAAGTTTCTGAAAGTTTGTTTCATGTTGCGTTCAGGGGGCGTCGTAATTTTTCGAGGAGGAGAGAGAAAAGCGTTGACGGTTCGAGTCGGACGAATCACGGAAGGTCTCACATCTGCGTTTACTTAATAGACTATTACGACATTGGCGTCGTGGCCCTTTAAGAAAGCTCGTAACGGAGTGGCCTAAAAGAGCGACGCTTGAATTCTAACTATCGGAGAGAAAAGCCGCCGCCGGAGAGATTTAATGGAGTCTTTGTTTGCTGCCCTCCTCACCCGCTTGACATTGTTGGAAAACACGGAGCAATTTCTTCCTCTCGATCTGTTGATTGTTGACTCTCCTCAATTCACACCTCTGGCGGGAAAAAAAAAGAGGAGAAAAAAAACAACAAACCAAACCCCCGATCATATCAAGAAGTGGAGAAAAAAAGCAGAAGAGAGAGAAGGAGAATCAGTGTTTTTCTTTTCAAAAAAAAAATCTTGTCGAGACATGTTACCGACCCCGTGATAATGAGGATCCACCTCATCGTGCGTATAAATAGACGTGCTAATGACACATTAAATTCTCCTTTTGCCTTTCGCCAGAGAGAGAGAGAGAGTGGGAGAGAGAGAGAGAGAGAGAGAGAGAGAGAGAGGGACGTGGAGAACTGTCACCGAGTGTAAATACGTGTGATATAAATATGTACATGTCTAATTGCAGCCGGCTTCATTATTTTAAGCATTAGCTGCGAGTGTGTGTGTGTGTGTGGGGGGAGGGGTGGGGAGGGGGGGGGGGTGAAGCGTCGGAGTTTTTTTTTTTGGAACAGACCCGACTCGGCAGGTACAGGTGGATTCGCCGGTGGGGGAAGGAGCCAATTAGATACCGGTAACAATGGGTGTTTTTCTGGCCGCCGGCGAGGAGCGAGAGCGGCGGGCGGACGAGGCGACCGCGGGAAGCGGAGACAGGAAGTGGAGGCGGCGGATCGGAGAAACACGGCGCTCTGCGCTGATCGTTTCGTGGGGCGTGTTGTCCTGATCTCTTCAAGGTTATTCTGTAGATTTATAGTCGGTCATTTTGGTGGATTTCCTGTTAAAAAGAAAAAAGAGGATTGTTTGATTTAATAGAAGAAAAATAAATAATCTTAACTTGGTGATTTTTATTCCAAATTAAGACGCGTTGTTTTGGGATGTGATTGTTTTACGTGACACGAACAAATAAAGGAAGAATCCAGACGGATGGACTTTGAGATCAAATCTAATAGAAATGTGCACCTGCATTGACGAGCAGTTCTTTGTGTGTCTTAACTAAATGGACATTTGTAACAACAACAACAACAACAACAACAACAACAACAACTGGACCACCCTGATCTGCAGGAGTAAAACGATAGAAAGCTCCAGAATGACCGCTGCACGGACTTTGTGGAGAGATTTATTCGTCAAAATCTAATTTGATTTTAGAATTAATTAATTTAGAATTTGTTTGCACATAATAAATAAAAAAAAATCGATATATTTTGCGTTTTTTTTTTTTAAATAACTCTCCTAGAATTCAACAATTAAAAATAAATAAAAATAAAAGACTTGAAGATACGGTGTATTTTTCATTTTTCAAAAGCCCGAGTGGCCCTCGCCCTGTGAGACGTGTCTTCAGGTTCTTTGACCGTCAGCGGAGGAGAACAACGTGAAGCCGAGGCTCACATCCCAGGGGGCCGTGTGAGGCGTTGACCATCAACATCACAAACAATCATCCCTCTCCTCTTCCTCTTCTTCTTCGTCTCTGTCTTCAGCTCAAGTTCCCGACAATGACGAGCAGTTCGTTCCAGACTTCCAGACTGAAAACTGTGAGTAAGAAAACCTCGTCGCTCATTCTCTCTCTCTCTGTGTGTGTGTGTGTGTGTGTGTGTATGTGTGTGTGTGTGTGTGTGTGTGTGTGTGTGTGTGTGTGCGTGTGTGTGTGTGTGTGTGAGGGAACATCTGTGGTGGCTGTTTTTTGTTTTTTTACTCGTCTCGACTGGTTTTGTTTGTACTTGGCGAGTGAATGCAGCGGCGTGTGTGTGTGTGTGTGTGTGTGTGTGTGTGTGTGTGTGTGTGTGTGTGTGTGTGTGTGTGTGTGTGTGTTTTCTACGTGTCTCGGTACCGTCACCTTTGCTCTCTGGAGAGCTGCAGCAGGTCTGCAGACAGGTGCATGGTTGGGGGGGGGGGGGTGTCTCTCTCTCCCTCTCTCTCTCTTGCTCTCTCTCTCTCTCTCTCTCCCTGCCGTCTGCTGCTCATGTTCCTCTCACCACCGCGGAGATATTATTGCACTGTGATTTATTTGCATAAACATCAAAATATTGTGGCATATTTTCCTTTTTCTTTCTTCCCTTCCTTCTCTCCAGTGGGTTGAAGTGATATTTTTAACTCCCAGGTAGGACAAACCGCTTTCAATAAATGGCTGTTTTTAAATCTTTTTTTGGGGGGTGGGTGGGGGGGGATAAAATCTTGCTCCTGCGCAACCTTTCTCCTCAAAGTGCTTTTAACCATCCGGCGTGGTTAGCTCTTCTAAATCCGGCCGTTTAATATTAGTTAATTTCGCATTCATCCTTTTTATTATTAAGCTGAAGGCTCGACGGCCTCCTGGTGTGAAAAGCAAGGATGATTTTATTTCCTACTTTTATTATTACATTTTCTTTTTATATCCCGCTTTTCGAAAAGAATTCAGCAAAAAAAATACCACCTCAACAGTTTGACATAATAAGAAAAAGAAGTATTTCGCCATTTAGCTGCTTTCCCACCGGCGGTATGAAGGATGAGGCGGCCGCTCCGGCTTCACCTGGCCGTGCACGCTGGCTGCACACGGCGGCCGCTGACTTGGACGCGCTCCACTGATGGAGAACGCGCTGCCAAGGTGGGGATAGAGGTGGAGCGAGCGGCGCTCAGCGGGACGCCGAGCGAGCACATGTCTTTCAGATGAGGCCAAAACGCCCGTGAGACGGGGAGAGGGGGCGCACGTCTTCCCCGTGTCCTCGACGGACGCTCAGCGTTCAGCGAGGAGCGACTAGAGCAACCAGGGGAGGTCACGGCGCCGACCTCTCGGGTTTTAAGGTGGATTTTTAGATTCTGGGAAGCATTTGGGACTTTTTAACCCCTCGGGAGCCCAGATCACAGCTCGGGATCCTCTAGCAGCTTCCTGTTGGTTGCTTAGATAAAAAAAAAATCATTCTCAAGATGACAACATCCAAGTAAGACATTTAAATTAGCGTTTGAAAGGATGATAATGTTCTTTTCAACTTTTTTGTTAAATATTCTCGATTTATTTGTTAATTTTAGAGCCGTATTTGCTGCACACGGACAAACTGAGTTTAATAAAACTATAGTTAGGGTTTAAAAAATGCAATAATCCTCATCCTCACATGGTTGCTTAGATTTTTGGAAATCATTCTCAAGATGAGAAGAACATTATCCTTTCAAACGTCTTACTTGGATTTTTTCAACTTGAATATTCTCGATTTATTTGTTCATTTTAGAGCCGTATTTGCTCCACACGCTGCATACGGACAAACTGAGATTAATAAAACCATAGTTAGGGTTTTAAAAAGTCCAATAATCCTCAACCTTTTTATATACCCGTTACAAATTTGGGACATTTTAACCCCTCGTGAGCCCAGATCACAGCTTGGGATCCTCAAGCAGCTTCCTGTTGGTTGCTTAGATACAAAAGAAAATTCATTCTCAAGATGAAAAGAACATTATCATCCTTTCAAACGCTAATTTAAATGTCTTACTTTGATTTTTTTTATATTCTAGATTTATTTGTTCATTTTAGAGCCATATTTGCTGCATACGGACAAACTGAGTTTAATAAAACTGTAGTTAGGGTTTTAAAAAATCTAATAATTCTCATCCTCCCTTATATCCTTGACAAATTTGGGACATTTTAACCCCTCGTGAGCCCAGATCACATCTTGGGATCCTCTAGCAGCTTCCTGTTGGTTGCTTAGAGACAAAAACAAAAAATCATTTTTAAAATGAAAAGAACATTATCATTCTTTTAAACGCTAATCTAAATGTCTTACTTGGATTTTTTCAACTTTTTTGTTGATTTATTTATTGATTTTAGAGCTGTATTTGCTGCACACGCTGCATACGGACAAACTGAGATTAATAAAACCTTAGTTAGGGTTTAAAAAAATCCAATAATCCTCATCCTCCCACGTGTCCTTGACACATTTGTCCGGCTGGATTGGGCGCCGCCGACGCTGAACTAAAGCCCGGCCCGTCGGTGTGAAGCGAGCGTGCGCCCCGACATCCAAGATGCGGCGCGGCAGAGGTCACGGAGGCCGTCCCGTCGTCCTTCAGGAGGCCGGTGGCGGCGGGAGGCCGCTGACCATCTGAATCGTGGTGTTGGCAGACCGGAGGGGCGCCGACAGATGGCGGGGAGGGCGAGGGCGCCGCGGTTGGGCGCGCGGAGCGGGCGTCCCAGCCGGCAGCTCTCCCACATGGGCTTCACCGGGCGGAGAGCCGGAGGGGCGGTCGGGGGAGGGAGAGAGAGGGAGAGAGGGAGAGAGAGATTCATCTCGTGGGTTTGCACGAGGACGGCGAGGAAGGCGGGAAGGTCGCTACGCCGCGTCGCGTGTCGGGACAATCGTCACGGAAACCAGGTTTCACGTTCAGAGAAAAGGCCCAAAGTGACAGATCTTGAGTCGTGTCGAGGTCTGGAGGCCGACGGCGCTCCGTTCCTCCGGTTCGCCAAATAAATACAGCGCCGCGTTGTTTTAGGATTCCTCATTTACAGGAATATGTGTTTGACCTCTTTAAGGTTTACTGTTCATTTCCATTTGACAATAATATAAATACAGCAGCTCTCTTATTTAAGATAATACCATAGCTTTCCTTTTTTTTTAAGTCAGTTTAATTTTGAAGCAGCTTTGAAAATCAGAAACAAAAGAGTGTGACGTGGCGTCTGGTGTGTACATCAGACGGACACACACACACACACATACAGTCAACAGTCAACATAGTGAGAGAATTTAAACATTTAAAAAACATTAAAAATGGTCTTTAAACTCATTTTAATTAAACCAAATTCAATGTTTATCAGTGTTACTAAAGCAAAAGCTGAAACGTTTCTTCGATAGTAGCATAGTTGGCGTTAGCCGGAACGTTGTTTTTTCACTTGCCGTTTGCTAGCTAGTTTGCTTTCTGCGCTAGCTTCTTGGTAGCATTAGCAAAATAAACAATGAGTACTTTATAAATGTAAAGGGGAATGTGTGTTGAATGTAAATGCTTAACAATGTAATGTTAGCATGAGCCAATAAGCAATTTTTTCCAGTTGTGTTGAAAGATAAAGATTTCTATAGCGCTTTTCATAGTACTCAAAGACGCTTAAAATAATTTAGTTTGTGCAATCTGTGCTAACTAATTGGTAGCATTAGCAACATGAACATCTAGTTGCAACAACTATAACATGTATTTTATAAATGTAAAAGTTAATGTGCGTTAAATGTAAATGCTAAACACAGAATGTAACGTTAGCATGAGCTTATAAGCCTTTTTTTCTCCAGATAATTTACTAGAAGTCTGTGCTATCTGCGCTACCTATTTGGTAGCATTACCAAACAGTATTTATTCCTAAATTAAATACTCTGAAGGGAGAATCTTATGTTTTTAGGAGATTAAATCTAGTAAAGTATCCACTCTAAATAGTCCTGAATCTGAATCATTACTTTCTACTTAGAATTAGCAGCTTTTAAAATAAATTATTCTCGAGATACTGGAACTGTTTCTGTTGGGTTCCTATTATTAGTGTTTTACCTTATCGTGTGTTTTAGGGAACATAAATAATGTCCGTTCAGGCGTCCTGTAGCTCACAGATTGAACCAGAGGTCTGTTCCCGGGTGTTTTACTCTCAGACGTATCCCCTCCCGTGAAGCGGCGGCGGTTTCCCCGTCTTCACCGTCGACTTCTCTCTCTCCGTCCCCGCACCGCCGGAGCCTCCGAGCGAAAAGTGTCCTCGGGGTTGAAAGAGGAGAAGCAGGATTCTCTTTGTCTCTGAAGCTCAACCCCAACACAGATGCTTAACATTAGCATAACTTAGCGGGGAAACGGAGAGAGTAGCGGAGGTGTAAAACGAGGCCACACGTTACCGGCAGATCCGAGCCGCCGCCATTTAACAGCGAAGGCGAGCACCTACCGTAGGTGAAAATTAAATGGAGAGGGTTTTTTCTTTTTTTCTCCGACGCTGCCAAAAGACCTGTATTTTTTTATTTTTTTATAATCTTTTTTTTTTATGAATGAACCGGAGAGAGAAATATCTGCCAAACGCTCGGCACCGGATCTGCCAGAAACACCCCCGTCCGTACCTGAGAACAGGTAACGTTCAGGGGCCAAGAGACGAGGAAACCAGAGGGTTGCCAGGGAAAAATGGCAGATTAAATTTAATTGTTAAAACTACACTACCGGTCAAAAGTTTGGGGTCACTTAGAAAAAAGAAAAAAAAACACTGTTTTTTCCAATGAAAATTACATTAAATTAATCAGAAATACTCTTTCTACATAGTTAATGTGGTAAATGACTATTCTCCGTTTTTAAATGAAATCTCTACAGAGGTGTGTAGAGGCCCATCTCCATGTCCTAGTGGTACATTGTGTTATTGCCTTAGAAGACTAGCGGAGGGGTAGAACCCCCTTTAAACCCTTTTTTTATTTTGCATTTTTCACAAACAGATTATTCCTTGACATTGAAACCCTTTTTATGTGAGCGCAGCTGAAAACAGTTATGCTGGTGAGAGAAGCTCTAAAACTGGCTTTCCTTTGAGCCACAAGTTTGAAAAACAACATTAATATTTACAATGAAAATCATTATTTTTGTATCTATATCTATATAATATATAATCTATATTTTGTATTAATCTTGTATTCATTTAATAAATAAAAGTGTGAGTTTTCATGGAAGACACAACATTTTCTCGGTGACCCCAAACTTTTGAACGGTAGTGTACGTCTTGTCGGAAAATTAGATGCAACGTGAAGATTATCTTGAAAAAAAAAAAAGAAGATTTCTATTCAATCTTCACACCAAATATCAAAGAAAATTGCAGAACATTTAAGTTAATGGCTCGGGAGAAGACGGGGGGAAAAAAACACAACGACGACGACAACAACAAAAAAACATCTGCATTCGAAAATAGCCCCAGTAATTGTTCTAACTGCCTCTACTTTTAAACGCCGCGCCGTCTCGGCTAATCAATATGTAGATAATGAGAGCAATCACGCCGTGATGGGCGTGACATTCTGGACTGGAAAGGAAGTCTCTGTTTTAGTCGCAGGCGATGCCCTCGCTATTGATTTGTGTACCTCGGCGCCCCGCTGACGGAATCTATTGTGACATTTCCATTTCTAATTCAAGGCCCCTCCCCCTCCTCTTCCTCTTCCTCTTCCTCCGACGCCGACGTTGATAGCGGTGGTTAAACGCGGCCATTTTATAGACGTATGGGAAAAGGTGGGGGGTGAAACTGGAGCGGGGGGGGGGGGGGGTACAAAATAAATAAGTGTGCGTCCGTCGCAGGTGATTTAAAGGGACAGTGTTGTTTTGACTCGGCGAGTCCTTAACGAGGCGCCGCCAAAGGTCTCCCCTCAGGAAGCGTCTCGTTGACCTCCGATCGATGACCCGGAAAGGTCGACCCCCCCCCCCCCCCAGGCGAGGACCGCGAGACAACCCCTGAGCTGACTCTCCCCTGGGGGGGGGATTGACCCCCCCTTGTACGGCAGCTGTCAGTCAACCGAAGATTTGAGCCTCTCGATGTTTTTCACGTTATCGGAACCGGTTCATTTTTTTAAATCAGGAGGGGGGGGGGGGCAGTCAGAAGTCATTCCCTTCAGCTGTGTGTGTGTGTGTGTGTGGGGGGGGGGGGGGGCGGGGGGCTGCAACCCGAGCCCGTCTTCATCGTGACTGACTGGAGGCTCTCTCTCTCTCTCTCTCTCTCTCTCTCCTCCGTCGGCAGCGCAGCCAATCGGATTAGCGTTGATCATGACTTGAGATGATGGCATGTTAATCAGGACTGATCAGGCACTTAACGGCACCGGGGCTCACCGTGGGGGGGGGGGGGGGGGCTCATAGGTAGAGAGTGGAGCCCCCCCCCCCCCCCCCCTCCAGATCAATGAGCCCCGTTGTTGACGTCTGGATCGTATTGACAGCCGGCTGAAAGCGGATAAAGCCTTTACAGCAGCGAGCGCCGCCGCACATCCAGTTTCATGATTGTCATATTTCACTCACAGAGTCCCTGTCGGGGGGGGGGGGGATGAGATTTGAAGTGAGTTGTTTGTGTAGGCGACGTCGAGCGGGTGGCAAATCTGTCGCTGGACGGATGCTTTTGGAAAGGGACTCGTCCGTCTCATCCACTCACAGGTTGCTGTATGGGCTGCAGCAACATTTATTAATCGGATTGTTTTTGTGAATGATTTTGTGGAGGTGGACTCTGCAAACCCTTAAATATATGTATATTTATTGAAGTTGAGTACATTCTTTATCCGATGAGCGTGTTTGTGCTATTTCGGGGCTTTGTTCTCCAGGCCTCAAGTAATACTGTAAACCTCTGCACAAAATACTGAGCACCGCCAACAAGAGAAAAAGGTCAACGGCACCTTCATGTAAAAGAAATGATGCTCTAAAAGGCACAGCATCTGACTCTCTCTCCCTCTCCTCTCTCCCTCTCTCTCTCTCTCTCTCTCTCTCTCTCTCTCTCTCTCTCTCTCTCTCTCAGTGGCTTTCCACGGACTGCAGCTGAAGATCAAGCGGGAGCTGCACAGCCCGTGTTCGGAGCTGAGCTCCAACTGTATCCAGGATCGGCCCTTCAAGCTCCAGTATGGAGAGAAGTGCCCCTACAACGTCAGGTGGGCCGGGCTCTTTGAATACGCCTTAAGACTGTCGACCTTGGAAAAGAAGCTCGGCCTCTGCTTCGTTTATTCGGTTTTGCATTCTGTCCTTAAAGTTCTTTATTGTGAAATAATAAAAATGAGTGACGTTTTCTTGGGGGGGGGTTGAGTGTTTTAGTTAAATATTATGATATTTTAGTCCAAATCATATCAAAGTAGACTCTATTTTCTAAGTAAAATACAAAGCGAGTACAGTTATGTTTTGTGTTTTCATTCATTTATTTTTTACACAACACGCGTTCTCTTTGCATGCGAGTTTAATAACCTTGTCGGCCGGAAGGAAGTGATGAATCATACGTGTGATGAATTTGCTCACCTGGTGACAAAAACAAACAAACTGCAAAGCCCAACATTTGGCAGAGCTCGCCTCACCGCGTCCGCCAAGAAGTGTCGGAGAGTAGAGTCCACAAAGCCAAATAAAGAGCCTTTTATTATTATTATTACTATTATTACTATTATTATTATTATTATTATTATTATTATTATTATTTATTATTATTATTATTATTATTATTATTATTATCATTATTATTTATCATTAGTATCATTAGTATTATCATTATTATGATAAATATTATTGTTATCATTATTATTATCATTATTATTATCATCATTATTATTATTATTATCATCATTATTATTATTATCATTATCATTATCATCATTATTATTATCATTATTATGATAATTATTATTGTTATCATTATTATGATAATTATTATTGTTATCATTATTATTATCATTATTATCATCATTATTATTATTATTATCATTATTATTATCATCATTATTATTATTATGATTATCATTATCATCATTATTATTAGTATCATTATTATCATTATTATTATTATCATTATTATGATGATGATTATTATTATTATTGTCATTATTATTATCATTATAATTATTATAATTATTATTAATAGTATTATCATTATCATTGTTATCATTATTATTATTATGATTATCATTATTATTATTATTTTAATCCCTCTGTCCCTCCTGTTTTTTTTTGTGAAATATTTTGTGTGAGCTCCAGCGTCTGACTGTGGTCCTCGTGTGCCTTAGTGCCTTTGAGCAGAAGCAGCCTGCAGGCATGAAGCCCTCCAGCCCCGTGACGCCCCCCTGCAGCACCCCTGTGTCCCCCCTGCACCATGTCTCGCCCCCCGCCGCCCCCCCCACGCCCAAACCGGACCGGACCTACGGCCACGTGCCGGCCTCGCAGCCGCTGCTCCCCGACGGCGCCTACGCCATGGACCACAGGTACGCTGCAGCCCATTGGCCCATTGGCCCCGCTCCTTCTGGTGGGAGGAGCCTAAATGTGACGCGACTCGGTGTTCTGGGAAAACTGAGGTTTATGGATCATAACCCTTTTGGCGGGCGACCTCTTTAAATCAAAGCATTTCTTCCTGCTTCCAGGAGGCAAAAGTATCCATTTAGTTAATAATTAAAAGTATAAAAGGTGAAACGTTTTTTTAAATTTTTTATCCAGCTTATGAAGTCGTGACCCTTCAGGTGCATCGTGTGACACCGTTGGGGGTCCTGACCCACAGCTTGGGTACCACTCAGTGTCGGCGTTCTTATTATTTTATCTCTTACAATGCCTGGACTGTCTGTCGTAGATGTCAATGTAGCCAGTTTGTTGTAAATTAAATACAACATTTAATTTCTTCTAATTCATATTTGGTTCTGTGTTCAGTTCTTTGTATTAAAGCGTGTCGTCGCTCATGCTCGACCTTTTGGGAACACGCGTATGTACTCAACGCAATTATCGACCTCAATTAGTCTCCGGATAGAAGAATGATCGTTACATAACTTCATAAACGGGAGATAATTGAAACAAAAATGTCAAACGTCGTCCCGCTGTATTTTATTCCAATAATTTCAATTTCAATTTCAATTTTCTTTGTCTTATTTTATAATATCATTTAGATTTTTCGGATGTTTTGTAGACTTAGATTTGTCAATTTATCATTAAAGCCAGTTGCCGCTCAGCTCTCCCCACGTCTCCTCCTCTTCCTCCTCTTCCTCCCTTCTTTCATGAAAGAGAGAGAGAGAGAGAGAGAGAGAGAGAGAGGGCCTTTGAGCTCATGTCGTTCTGGTCCTCTTCGCTATTCTACCGTTTCCTGTCCTTCAAAGTAAACTTAAGGAGAGTCGGTGGCTGACGGTGAATCCCTCCTCCTCCTCCTCCTCCTCCTCCTCCTCCTCCTCCTCCTCCAGGTTCCGCCGTCAGCTCTCGGAGCCGTGCCACTCGTTCCCCTCCCCGCCCACGATGGCCCGGGACGGCCGGCCCATGTACCACCGGCAGATGTCGGAGCCCAGCATCCCGTTCCCCCCTCAGGGCTTCAAGCAGGAGTACGCCGACCCGCTGTTCGAGCACCCGGGCGCCATGGGGGCGCCGCTGCCCCACGCCGCCTACCCGGCCGCCATGATGATCAAACAGGAGCCAAGGGACTTCACCTACGACTCAGGTGAGAGAGAGAGAGAGAGAGAGAGAGAGAGAGAGAGAGAGAGAGAGAGAGAGGGGGAGAGCAGCTGCCGGAGCGTTATCATTTCAGGAATGGGAGAGGACGTGGGAGGAGGAGGAGGATGAGGATGAGGAGGAGGAGGAGGGGGGGGGGGTTATTGAGTTTGCCCATTATTAGGGCCGGGGATCTGGTTGGGCCGGGTGTCTGTGCCGGTCGCCATTTCCTGTGGCGCTCTAATAGGAAGGAGGAAATGGGGTGGAGGGGTGTGTGGGTGTGTGGGGGGTGGTGGGGGGGTGGGGGGGCTATGCCTGGTCACAATCCAGAATCCGCCCTCCCTCCCACGCTCGTCCTCTCCCTTTTTAGTTGGAGAGCAACAAAAAAAAAAGAAAGAAGTGAGCTAATCATCGGCCCCGCGGCGACGCGAGGACATGAATGGACATACGGCCGGACCGCCGGGTTCATTCACAAGGCGGAGGGAGGGAGGGAGGGAGGGAGGGAGGGAGGGAGGGAGGGAGAGAAAAGCCGCTTAAGTTTCAGGTTGCAGCCAATTAGCAGAAATAGGTCTAAAGTTCAGGCTGCACCCAACATCATTTATATTATTGATTTGAATTTGTATTTCATTCTTTTTTTCATGTTTTTTTATTCTAAAAAGGGCAAATCCCAATTTATGTCTAAAAGGTGTTTTATATATAGATATATATATATATATATAAATATATATATTTATTCATTTATATCTATACATATTTATATTTATTTATTAATTTATATCTATACATATTTATATTTATTTATCTATATTTATTTATGTATCTATATTTATATTTATTTATATATGTATATATATATATTTATATATATTTATGTATATATATATACATAAATATATAAACAGTATATATATATAAGTCAGGAAGTGAGATGTTCACCGGGCGACCGAGGGTGGGTCAGGGGGTTGGAGGCTTAACAGGATTGTATGTCGCTTTGTATAAAAGCGTCAGCTAAATGACATGTAACGTAATAATGTCACATAAAGAGTGAACCAGGAGGCATATTGGGGTTTATGGAGTCCACCAGGCCGCACCGACGGTCACCTGCGGGCCTCCGAGACAGCGTGGAGCATGTTGACGGGAGCAGGCCTGTTGGAGAGGGGGGGAGGGGAGGGAGGGGGGAGGAGGGGGGAGGGGAGCTGGTAATTTCATTAGCAGCTATTTCCTCCCCAGGCCCATTACTTTGATGAACTCACAGAATGTTTACGGCTCAAATGAAGGGCTGAACATCGGCTCCGTAAACCCGTTGGGTCGTTTCCTTGATCCCGAGTCCGTGTAGTGGGAGGGTCTGACATCCAGAGGACAGTAAATTAGACTTCTACTTCAGGGAACGATGCCATGTAAATACGACTTTGACGTTATTTTAGCTACGAGATCTTCCAAAGGAGACGCGTTCTTAATTTAGAAACGAGGATTCTGTCACATGTACCCGGGGATGATGATGATGGAGAAGAAGTCCAAGGGGGACACTTTTTTTTCTTCTTTTTTAAAACCCTGAAAAAACGGTTTCTCAATAAACGGTGAGGACTTCAGAGTAATGCAAATAAAAAAAACTCGTCTTTGACCGTTATTAAAAAGGACTTTAAAAAACTCACCTGTGTGAGATGAACTTCCATCCAAATATGTGAAAGTGAGAGAGAAACAAAAATAAAGTGAATCGACCAATATATATATATATTTAATAAAATGAATAAACGTCCATCACGCCATGGTGGTCTAGTGGGCCGGCCTGTTGCCGGGGGGAGAGGTGTGAGTGTGTGTGTGTGTGTGTGTGTGTGTGTGTGGGGGGGGTGTTCTTTAATCAGAGCCAGTGGTGCATTGAGCGAACAGGCT
This sequence comes from Liparis tanakae, assembly GCA_036178185.1. Taxonomy (NCBI): domain Eukaryota; kingdom Metazoa; phylum Chordata; class Actinopteri; order Perciformes; family Liparidae; genus Liparis; species Liparis tanakae. The sequence continues at coordinate 3,302,674 of CM070092.1, read as the reverse complement.
TCGGCCGCTCTCCGTGCTGCCTTCAGGGACCTCCTAACAGCCACCTCCTTCTTCTTTCAGCTGAAGTGCCGAGCTGCCACTCCGTCTACCTGCGGCAAGACGGCTACCTGGCCCACGCCAACCGGACCGAAGGTACCGGCGGCTCCAGAGTGGGGGATCGTGCACTTTGAACTCCGGCTGAATATATTAAGTCTTTCTTTCTTTCTTTCTTTCTTTCTTTCTTTCTTTTGGTCCTCCAGGTTGCATGTTTGACAAGGTGGCGAGGCATTTCTACGACGACACCTGCGTGGTGCCGGAAAAGGTTGAAGGTGAGTTGGTGTTCCAACAATTCTACATGTGCCCCCCCCCCCCCCCCTCCCACCCCCCCCCCCTCATACACACCTCACACAGCAGTGTGGTTCCTCAAAAAAAAATCACAAAAAACATAAAATTTAAAAGAGACTTGGTTTTTACAAGAACAATTTATTTAGTGGTTTATCTACGAATTTACGCCGCTTTTATTCTCCGTAGCTTTAAAGCTAGCTTTGCGTGAATAAAAGCCTTTAGGTGAAGGTAAAGGACTCGTTTATGTTCCCTCTGCTTTAGAAATTAGTAAAAAAAGCCTGTGCTTTCCTTTATTTCTTGTAATTCTTGATTTTGTTTTATCATTGATAACTTTTTTTCGTGGCTGAGAGTAACGCAGTTCCCGGTTTGTCCTCCAGGGGACATCAAGCAGGAGTCGGGCCTGTACCGAGAGGGCCCGTCCTACCAGCGCCGAGGCTCGCTGCAGCTGTGGCAGTTCCTGGTGGCGCTGCTGGACGACCCGTCCAACTCCCACTTCATCGCCTGGACCGGCCGCGGCATGGAGTTCAAGCTCATCGAGCCGGAGGAGGTGAGAGGAGCGATTATTTGTTTTGACAGAGAATTGGATTTTTTTTTTACTGAATGTCTTCTTCTTTTTTTATCCGGGAAAAAATCAGTAAAAAAGCGTGTGCTTTACTTTTTATCTTCTAATTCTTGATTTTGTTTCTCTTGTTTTTTCACTTTTTTTTTTGCTATAAGGATGTCTACTTAAAAAAAAAGAAATCAACAAATTAATTTGAAAATAATTGTTAATGCTACATTCACATGTGTGAAGAAAATAAAACGAACAGGTTGCGTGACGCATCCAAGCAGAAGGAGAAAGGTCAAAGGTCACCACGTGACCGACGTGCTCTGCTCTCAAAGGGTTTCGAGTCACTTCTGGATTTGCCTTTTTAAGAGTTGTATATTTTTTTAAAGCATGCAACTTGTGCAAAATAATTTCACAGCCCGCGTTCCTAAAATATAATAACCCGCGGTGACGGTTGGGCCTTTTGAAACGGAGGAGACAGAGGCCGGGTCTGTGAGCGGCCGCATCGCACACAGCGGGGCTCAGTCACCGAGGGGGGATGGAGGAGGATGCAGGTTGCAGACGTGTGGGGGAGGGGGGGGCTGCAGAGCGGAGGAGAGAGAGAGAGGGGGTACCTGGCAGAGGTCCACGCGGCCCGACAGCATCTAGAGGCGCGGGCCAGCTGCAGCTAACAGGGGGGCCCATTCATGCCATCAGGTGACCCAACGCACTCGCTTCTAAGGGGGCGGGGGGGAGGGGCGGGGGAGGGGCGGCAGACGAGCGTTCGCTAACGGCTTCTGCCTTTTTTTCGCGGGGCAGGTACGTCATCGAGAGGAAGTGAAAAGGCTCCGGAGAAAAGAGGCTGAAATAACAAAAAGATGAAAAAAGGAGAGGAGGCGAGGAGAGGAGGAGAGGAGCTGTGGGTTTGGGCTATGCAGCCGGGTGTTGGGTGGTGGGTGGGTGGTGGGGGTGTCGGGTGGGGTGGGGTGGGGGGGTGTCTGGTAGACAGGTGTTGCAACATCTGCTGCCTCCCGCGCGGCGCGTGGCGAGCTCCTAATGAACACGTCCCGGTCGGGCTGGACGCTCTCGTCACGCGATCAGGGCGCAGCAATGAGAGGCCGGGCCGTGTTTGTGTTGTCATGCGCGTGTGTGTGCGCGTGCGTTTGTGTGTGTGTTTTGCCGTCTGTTCACCTTCTGCCTCCATGTGTGTGTGTGTGTGTGTGTGTGTGTGTGCGTAAAGGTGGCACGTCGGTGGGGGTTACAGAAGAATCGACCGGCCATGAATTACGACAAGCTCAGCCGGTCGTTGCGCTACTACTACGAGAAGGGAATCATGCAAAAGGTAATCATTTATTTTGATATATATATATATATATATATATATATATATAAAACAAATATATATATATATAAAATGTATATATATATATATTTATTCATAGATATAATTTATATTTATATATATATATATATATATATAATTTATATTTATAGATATATATTTATTTATATATTATATATATATATATATATATATATTTGTCTGTATAATTTATATATATATATATATATATATATATTTATTTATATATATTTATTTATATATAAATATATATATAATATATGTTCATATATATAATATATTTATTTTCATATGTATATATATATATATATATATATATATATTATATATATATTTATTTGTCTTTATAATTTATATATATATATATATTTATTTATATATATATTTATTTATATATAAATATATATATATAATATATGTTCATATATATAATATATTTATTTTCATATGTATATATATATATATATATATATATAAGAAGCAACAATGAAAGTAAACTTTTTTAGCTCAAATGCTTAACGAGAGCCTGATTGATTCCACCTGTGTTAGAGGCGGAGCTTGTGCTAAGGAGGTAGCTTGTAAAAGGAGGCGGAGCTTCTCAGGAACGCTCAGGAAGCGTCTCCTGTTTAAAAACCACTGTTTCGTTTATTTTACATTTGTTAGTTTACTAGAAATAATACAGAACTTAAAGAGACTTTCACGGTTATTTAGAGTTCTGATACGTTTCTCCTCCTGTATTTGGGACACAGATGGTCCCTGATTGTGTGATTCATCCTGTGGTCCTGGTTTTAAACCAGCTGACTCACGACAACGACTAACACGTTTTAATATCGTGAGACTGTTATTGTTGTGCGTCCGTTACACGGCATCAACACGGCTGCTTGTCATCATTTATTTAGAGAAAGAACTCCTAAAATAACTAATTATTGTAATAATAGATTCCATCTGCCTCTCAGAAACCCGCCGTGCTTCATCCTCCCAACAATAACACAATTTAACTTTGACTTTAAGATTCACTTTTGGCTCGAAACAACCTATAAATGTAGAATTTGTCCCGTTTACACATTAACTAAGGCCAAATTTACACAAAGAAAGGAATATTTCTGCCCCTCCGTTTTCAAAAATGACGTTGTACACACAAGGTTGTTTTCAACAAAGTTTCTGTTTATATGAACCCTCATAAATACGCCGTCCGCATACGTCCCACAGGACGCTCACGCGACGTGAAGCATCTTTAGTCGCACGCTGTGACGTTTGACAACCTAAAACTCTGTTTGACCTCGTTCACACTGAGTTTTCAGAAATCTCCACTTTGACCGGAGTTTTTAGAAATGATCGTTTTCCTTGATAAAACCTCCGTTTTTGTGTCAATGAAAGGCCGAAACGCACGAAAATGAGAGTCTGAGAACGAGGCTGTCCTTACTAAAGTCCCGTCTCCTCCCCGCCCGTCGCCCCGCCCCCCGTCTCCCTCCAGGTGGCCGGCGAGAGATACGTCTACAAGTTTGTGTGCGACCCCGAGGCTTTGTTCTCCATGGCGTTCCCCGACAACCAGCGGCCGGTGCTGAAGACGGACGTGGAGCGGCAGATCAACGAGGAGGACACGGTGCCGCTGTCGCACTTCGACGAGAACATGGCGTACGTCCAGGAGGGGCCCTACTGCCCGCCGCACCCCTACAGCGAGGGCTACGTCTATTAACACACACACACACACACACTCACACACACACCTCCCCCTCCCTCCGTCCACCTGAGACGGTCACGGCGTCTCATTCACTGTCACTCCGGGATTAAGACTTAAACACACATGCAGCGGAGCTTCCCCTATATCTCTCTATCTCTCTCTCTCTTTCACATACATTTTTTTTTATTTATTCCCCCCCCCCCCCCCC